>BPMX01000003.1:0-512324 GCA_019972555.1 Ustilago shanxiensis | reverse complement strand
TCCACGGTTTCCTCCGTGTAGTCTCTGAGATCTGATTGGTGAAGGTCCGTGTGTGTTAGTTATCCACGGTGTCCTCCGAGTTGGACCTATGGTCTGATTGGTCGACTGGGGACTGAGGACTTCGTAAACCCGGCAGTACTTGTTCCGTGCCAATGTGATTGCTTTGTTTTCCTAGTCCTTCCGGCAGTTCTTGATTGGTTGCTGCCTTTTACCGCGTTACGTTTGCGTTACGCGGGATCGCCAATTCGCAACTCTCAATCGCTGATATTCGAACATTCCCTCCATCCCGGGGATGTAGATAGGTCAGCTTATTGACTTTCAGGGTTTTTGAGTGCCTTTGAGCAGACAGATGTGCATTCATGATTCATGATTCATGATTTGCGTTTCGACGAACAAGTATAGACACATGATACGAAGACATTAAAAATTGCCAGACGTGAGACCCTCGCTCTATTTATGATTGATATGATCATGATTTACGCTTGTTGGGATGATGGAAGTCTGTTAGAATATCGGCAATCATGAATGAGGGATCATATCTCCCGATGTCAATAAGTCATAAGTTATCGGAACATGGCTCCGTAAATTGAGGGTGGCTCCATCAACTCCACCCCCGCGGGGGTGGCTTTCCCGGGAGCCATCCAGGAGCCACCGGGGGTGGAAGAGGGTGGCTCCTCGGACGCGAAGTCATCTCGGCCAAATTCCTGCTACAAAGTACAAGATCAGACGTCTGATCTTGCCAACTTGTGTTCAATCTCTATCTTACTTCTTTCACCTGCTGTGCTATTGCACAAATGTTAGAATCAGCCAATTGACCTTTGGTATTGTAACTAGGTTTGTTTGACCGGATTCTCTCAGAGTCTCTGGAAGGGCTAACCAGCCTGCAACTTGTCCGCTGCAGACATCTGGTCTCACAACCAGACGTCAGGTTTTCACACTCATGCTCTGGCAAGAAAATCTCTCTCAGCATTTAAAGAAGTCCAAGAAGCCTCTACTTCTTGATTTCCGTAATTCAACACACGCTTGAATAGGACTTGGCAATGCACTGCAATTGCAAGTATGAGACTAAGACAACAAAAGACTAACAGTCAACATATGAGTAACAAAAGAGTATAGTAGAGTGGGGGAGCGGAAAGCTCCTCCACTCAGGTGAACAAATGTATATGTAAGAGTTGCCTGCAATTCTCCTCCTCACTTGACTAACTCACTTCCTGCATGTTCACCTGAGCTTGGATCTTGGCTGACTAAGCATTACCTCTATGGCTTCATTGTCATGCTTGAGTTCCTCCTGTACTGTGTTGTGCCCTGACATGCCATCCTGGATGGCTACCACACCTTGCACCAGCGGTTTTTGGCAATGTACTCTTACCCTGAATGAGTGAGCATGGCACTGCTCAGCTTTGCATGAGACTGAACAGATCAGTGGAAAACTGTTCAGTCTCACTATTTTCTTCGAAACCAAATATTTTCATGTGAGCTTGTTTGGTCTCAGTTGATTCTTAACAAGCTCAATAACATACTGTTTGGTCTGAAGTTCCATTTCAAAACCAAACAACCCCTAACCAAATTTGTTTGACCTCAATTGAAACTGAACAACTCCATACCAAACGCGTTCAGTCTGCCATGTCCTGTAACACCACACAGGCTTATCCTGGCAGGACTGGAGACCAGAGAGCAAGATGAGGAGGCAAATCTCTGGACTGCTGAAATGACCAAGTGCTTCAAGTCTAGTAACAAAGCTCTGGAGATGGAAGTGGAGGATCTTCAAAGCTTTGTTGCAGTTTCTTCCTCTTCACAGAATCTCCCTAGCAACCACTCAAGTTTTCCATGTGAATGGTGAGTTCTTCATGTAAATCTCAAGTCCTAGTCCACAATTTCAAGTGTCATCAAAAATATCTGCAAGAATAAGTCTAGTGTGACTCAATGAGCAAGAGGAATAATAGGATTACCATGGTAAACACAATGATAATCCTGAAGAATACAAAGACTGCAATTGATATGACCCACAAGGAGTGGGAGTGCTGGGAATTGGCAATGCAGGATCATATCTCCCAATGCCATAGGTCTAACTTTGCTGGGACTTCAGTTAACCATTTGAAACTCCCAGAAGAAGAAAATATCTGGAGTATTCTGCCAGAAGAATGAGGAAGGCTCACCTACCAGATTAGACCAATAAGAACAAAGTTCCATTGGTCAGCCAATCAGAAGAGTACTGCCTTAGGTTCCAGTGCAAGAAGGCAAAGGGACTGTCTAATGAGACAGTTGCTCACTCAAATGACCAAAGAGATATTCACTTGCACTGTAAACTGCATAAATGTATTTGACTCTCCCAGGAAAATGCCTCTCTGGTCATTCTCCCTTATCCAATACAGTCGGTACAGCCAACATACCAAGAATACCTCACAAATATCCAAGGTAACACTGAGTTATCCCAGGAGAACATGTTGGAATGGACGGTCCTTTGCAACATTATTCTGGGGTCACACTCATCATTATTTACTTTGCCATAGCAATATTGGCAACATACATGCCTAATGCGGTAAGAAGTCCAACAAGCACACAATTCAGCCACCTTGACTTATACATGTACCAATGCGTGACATTGTTTACAATATCAACCAACAAATGTTTGGAAGGACAATGTAGATAGCTACCCTTCCTATATAGTGAGCTCACTCACAAGCTCACTCTTCTCCCTCCTCAATCAAACTATTTCCAATTTCTTTGTACCATAAGTCTGTTATTACCATGTTGCTTCTTCTCTTTCCTCTCCCGAACTGCGCTATGTAACATCATGCTGTTGGTAACTACACTTTGCACAAATGCTGATCCCTCCTTCACATTTCACTGCAGTCACAGGACACATCTGGCCTGGTAACCTCCTTGCAGTCAGCTCTGCTCACTGTCCCACCATTGTGGGACGCGCTTAAATGCCCCATCGTGAGGTCGGCCCCAAAGTTGTGGAGGGAAAATGAAATTTCATCTCCAATTTCCCGCTGGCTACCACACTCTTTTACAAGTGGTAACTGAGGCTCATAACATGCTTTTCAACACAATCACAGCATATGTTGGCCTGCACTGGATTCTAGAGAGCTATAAATTCCTTTTTTTGACTCAAAGGGTGCAAAATTGAGCAAGATATGGAGGTGAGAAAAGAGGGGAGATTTGACCATTTTCGGAAATTTTTGCAACTGCAGGGCAGTCAAAAATGTCAAAAACCAGTGTTTTTTGGCATACTTTCAGACAGCTCTTACCTGGCCAATTCTACATCATACAGAGATTAAAGTTGACATAGACCTCAATGAACTGTCTAGTAATCGGAAAATCCAGCATTGGCCTTGAATCATGCAGTATTGAGGACAGGATAGGAGCTACAGTCTGTCATTGCTAGAGTGAGATGAAACAATTTTCGAAAATTTGCAACTGCAGACCAGTCAACAAAAATCCAATTTGTTGAGGAGGTTCGGTCATTTCGTGTTGAGGAGTCGGTCGTTTCCACCAACTCAAGGAGGCCAAATGTGTCGGTCGTTTTGACCGACTTTTGAAGGCCTAATGCGTCGGTTGTTTTGACCGATTTTGACCCTGACTGGAAATTGAGAAAATTGGAATATTTTCTCAGGGTCTGCTGCCAGGGATTTTTCACCACACACCATGCCAGTCTGTCTGCCCGTACAACACACAAGTATATCAACACACATCAACACAAGTTACTCATGATGGCTTGCAATGTGTCTGGTATTCAGGCTGAAGCTTGCACAAGGACTGGGGCACACAGCTTAGCCTTGCGTAGCTGTTGGAAGCTGGTTTGTGTGATAGGCAACAGCTGCCCGGCGCATTGCAGAGATTGTTGCCTTCAAATCTGTGAGATGTAGCATCTCAAACTTCCCCATGTTCTTCTGTGCGTTGACAAAGATGTTCAGGAGCTCCTGAGATGCATGGATACACTCCTCCAGTGCCAGATTCCTGCTGTTAGCGTGACCTTCCTCAACAAGTTCTGCAACAGCCGGATCAGGACCGCTTTTCTGCTCTGCTTCAATCTTGATACCCTCCGGGGGTAAGACTGCCCTCTCCAAGAAGATAAGCCACATGTGCTTGCACGTTGAAGTCCTGTTGTAGAAGTATGTGCAGGTGCACGTCTCACTTGAGAGTAGCCCACTACTGCTGTTGCACAGCTTGACCATGTACCAGACCTCCTCATGGCTGAAGGATTGAACTTCAAGCGACCCGCTTTCATCACCTCTGATCATTCCAGCCCGCTCCTCTGCTGGTATCAGTACTGCTCTGGTCTTAGTGTTGAGTTCCTCCTTTGTGTACCGCCTTGCACGTAGGCCAAGCTCCACTGCTTTCTCCCATTGTTGGTAATGAGGAACAACCTTGGTGAAGAGGAGATGAACAAGATAGTCTGCCCGCTGCCTCCGCAGAGTCTTCAAGTAGCGCCTCTTTAGTTCTTCATGCCATCGCTCAATGTAATTGTTGGTATCAATTCCATCATGAGGATGGTTGCGCCAGGCCTGTACCCAATGCTGGGCCTTGTGCTGCCACTGCTCCTGTATGTACTTGATCCAGAGCGTTTCATGCTGCCATTCTTGCTGATATTGCTCCCAAAGCTGGGTAAAAGACTCTGGTGTCTCTGCACGCATCATGGCTTTGATTCCTTGCTTAGCTTTTGTCCGTAGCTCCTGGGCTTTCTCTTTCCGCTCTTGAGGTGGAAGGGTAGCATCTGCCTTTAATTTTTGTTTGCTTGCCGCATCAACTGCCTTGAGGAAATGCCAGTGGCAATAGATGATGCTTGTGTTGTTCCTGAATACATTCTTGATTGCAAGCGCTTCCACGTCAGAGCAGTCAATCATCATGAACTGTGGCCTGAAGCCCAAATCTTGTTGAAGATTTTGAAGGAAGTTTTTGATGGCAAGAGAGTTTTCAGTATCAGTGATCATGAACGCAAGAGGCACTCCTTGGCCGGTGATTGCACTTCTTGCAACAATGGTGTAAAGAAAGGCACTCTCCTTCTCATTCCTGCCAGTGCAAGTGTTATGAGTTGAGTCCATACATGCTATCAGTTCTGTGTAGTCCTTTAGCACGGTCCTCTGCCATTTGGTGGAAAAGGCTACGCTCCAAGCAGTGTACTGCCCTGATCTATTGCTAAAGATGTTCTCCGTCACCTTTGCCCAACCTCCTTCCAGTACAACTCTTTTAGCCCAGAGCTTGAGGCTGTCAATTAGATTGCAATGCAGGCGTGAGACAGTGATGAGATTCTTCCGGAGGATGTTGTAGACATCCATCCGGGTGACACTGAGTGCTGCAGGAATCAATGTTGAGTCTTTGTTGAGTTTCTCCAGTGTATCAGGATCCACCCACAGCAAGTCATGTACGCTGTTCCAATCCCGCCCTTCAGCAACTCTATCCCGTATCCATTGCTTGACGCACTCCATTAGACATGATTCCTTGAGAGTACAGAGATTGAGAGGATCATGGCCACTGTGCTGCCAGTACCATTTGATGTACACAGCATCTTTGCCGGTCTTCTTGGTGACTGAGAATCCAGCCTTGCACCCAACCTTAATTGACAGAGCTGACTTGCGCCGCTTGCTTGGTGGGACATCTGGATTGGGCTTTGATTGCTTGGTTCCTTTGTGGTCACAGTCCCAATGTTCCCGCCAGTCCAGATCATGAGCAAGGCGAGCTCTTTTTGGATTGTGTCCCAGATCTTTTGTGCGAAGCAGGGTGGAGTGTTTCCTCCATTGACAGCCAAGTTGTACGCGCTGAAGCCAGAACCTATACTGAGCCATTGTGTATGGTCCAAGCGTAACAGGAGCACCAGAGAGTGGTGGGTTGGCAGGATAGACTGCTGACAAGTCATTATACAAGGTGAGGAAGGGTACTTGATTGTGTTGGTCGGACATGATGATGGGCAAGTTGAGATGGTGATGGTAGTTGTTGCTCAGGACACTGTGCTTGGTCTCAGCTTTCTTGACGCGTCTGACATTGAGCAACATGTTCAATCACTGATCAAGCTGCTTTTTTGGTCCAGAAAAGCAATTCTGACAAAATCAAGTGAAAATTGCGTATAAGTTAGAAATTGAGGCCAGATTTTTGCCTTGAAATTTGATGGGGTATCTAAGCGTCACCCACCATTGTGATGCCTGTAGCAATCTAGCTACTTGCTACACCGCCTTTGACAGACTCAGGGATTTACTTAACCTGGCTACTTTACCACTACCATTTGCCCCTCTAGCGGTATAGTCTCCAATAGAACAATTTTGGTCACACAGCATGACTTACTAACCGACCCAAGATATGATATAACTTAGTCAGTCACAGTCAGTCACGAAGGTCTTGACCCTCATTCATGACTCATGACAATGTTTGCTGTGATTATCGATTCATCGATCATGGTTCATAACTTAGATGATGATTAGGTAGTTCCGTCATTCATGATTCGTTCGACCTTTAGGGTGGTCAGTGAAGAATCATGGGTCAAGTTTTATTACTCCTTCGCGCAAAATGTCTGGTTGTTAACCTGGAATCAGGTAGCAACCAGGGTATCTCAGCACCCTGTAATTCATGAATGCGGGGGAAAGGGTCAGACTGCCACGTTCCGGCCTGGTTCCGGGATACTTAAACTTTGAATCATGAAATGCTCTTTTTTATGATATGAATCATGAAACGCTTTTCAATCATGAGTCAGGTGAGATGATCAATTTATCAGATTGTAGCTAACGTGACTGGACAACGATAGAGTCAGGCCCATCAAAGGGTCAGCAATATGGTCTTCGGGAGCTTTGAAGCGGAGCATGTGATGCTCACGACAATGTTGTGCATGCTTTGTATTTGTGACCACTTAGAGGGCCTGACTCTGTTCCTGTCATTCATATCGTAACACAATGCTTTTGACCTCCGAGGAGCCACCCCCGGAGCCACCCAGGAGCCACCCCCAAAAAGGTGGCTCCGCTTAGGTGGCTGTGCTGAGGAGCCACCCCCGGTGGCTGCTTACGTGGCTTCGTGAAGAAGCCACCCGGGGTGGCTCCGGGGGTGGCTCCCTGGACGTCAAAACGCGTTTGTTACGATATGATTTTAAGTCATTTTATAACTTACTACGAGTCCTCAGAAAGCTGTTTCTTGCTCAACCATAAAAGATCAATATAGGGCTTAAGCTTAGTTAACACAACTAGTATTAGTTTCCAGGTTGGGTAGTAAAGACTGCTGTGTGACCAAGAGTGTTCTTCTAGGATAACTCAATGTTGCCTTGGATACTTATGAAGGTGACTTGAGTGTACTGGTTGACCTTGTTGTATTGGACAAGGGAGAATGACCGGAGAGGCATTCTCCTGGAAGAATTATATACATGCGTGCAGTTTACAGAGCAAGTGAAAATTCTTCCTGGTAATTTGAGTGAGTAACTGTCTGATTGGACGGTCCTTTGCCTTCTCCCGTTGTGTCTGAAGGCGGTACTTTCTGATTGGCTGACCAATGGAGATGTCTTCTCATTGGTCTAATCTGCCAGTTGAGCTTCCTCATTCTCCCAGCAGAGCGCTCCAAGTACGTTCCTCTCCTGGCAGATCCGGTAAGTGAACCGGGGAGACTCCTTACCAGTGAGATTAGACTGATTGACATTGGGAGATATGATCCCTCATCGCCGATATTCTAACAACTAATACTCTTTCACCAGCGCCAACGTTATGAAATAAGTTGTCTCAGTCAAACTTGAACAAAAAATTTTAAGATCGTGCGGGTTGCTGAAGCGATCTGAAGAGATCTCAGAGATCCATGAACAAAGTCGAAAAAATCATTCATGTGCTTCGCACTCATGATTCATGATTTGTTTACCCCGCTCACCAAATCTCTTGCGGTGTGCTCTCAATCTTGCCAGTCACAAATCGAATCCGCGATTATTAGCACTTCGGGGTTTCTTGTAAGTGTAGTGACTAAAAGCTTGCTCTTCGATAGAGAACCTGAGAGTTCAACTTGACCTTATTGTATTGGACAGGGAGTTCTCTACAGAGTGTATCTCCCTTCAGTTATTATATACATGAGTGAAAGTCTAACAATCTACAGGGTTTTCCGTGTACGCCTCTTTGCTGACAGTGGAGAACTGCCGTCTCTTCTTACTGTGCGAGCGTATCTAGTTCTCCACGGTTTCCTCCGTGTCGTCTCTGAGGTCTGATTGGTTAAGGTCCGTGTGTGTTAGTTATCCATGGTGTCCTCCGAATTGAACCTATGGTCTAATTGGTTGACTGGGGACTGAGGACTTCGTAAACCCGGCAGTACTTGTTCTGCGCTAATATGATTGGCTTGCGTACTGCAGGAAGTTTTCCTAGTCCTTCCGTCAGTTCTTGATTGGTTGCTGCCTTTTACCGCGTTACGTTTTGCGTTACGCAGGATCGCCGATCGCAACTCTCAATCGCTGATATTCGAACAGCGATTGCTCAGGGTAGTCTTAATAGTTACGTCACTCATGGCCAACTAATTCATGTCTTTCCTCAATACCTGTTGATCATCGGAGCATTGGCCAAGGCACAGAATGTTGTCAAAACGTGCTCCTGGATATTTGACACAAAATTGCGTTTGAAAGCGGCATGAAGGCACATTGCCATCATGAATGAGAGATCTCATGTCACCACACAACAACAGCTCTCTGTCTTGCAAAACAAAATTTTAGCCTTTGTCTGGGACCTAGTCATCATACAACGTTAGTGAATTTACGTTGTGATATGATTGGCTATGTTAAGGACCAACCACAGCAAAATTAATGATGAAAAAATCACATCACATTTATGATTAGAATCTGTGGTATCGGGTCAAAAAAGTGATAAAACGCGATTCTTATCTCCCTCCAATTCAACAGCACAGCACCGTACTGTATTCATATCGTAACAAAATGAAAAAACGGTCCGGGGACCCACCCTCCGACCCACCCCGGGTGGGTACCTTTGAGCACCCACCCCGGACCCAGCCCCGAAAAGGTGGGTGCGCAGAGAAGCCACCTACGCACCCACCCCCCTCTCTTTCGTGCGAGAAAGGGCAAAAAAAACGAAAAACAAAGTTGAAATTGAGCCCACTGGACCACTGTGAGAATCGAACAAACGACCTTGAGAATCGTGGATCGAACCATGAGCAGAGTGAGCAGCAGTACCACTACACCATGCAGACCTATGTTGACATTCATTGTTCTCAACTGATACAGTATCAAAAATGACACACAGACTCTCTTGCGCAAGAGCTCCTGACTTAGAGAATCATGCATGGTTCATGATTCTGATTCATGATTCATGCTTTTCCTGCACAGCGCAATGTCATGAATGCTGTGTATGGACATACATGACAAGGCGTGTGTCTAGGAGATGGTGGAGCCGGGGACCCACCCCCAGAGCCACCCCCCCTGGGTGGGTGCCATGAGGACCCACCCTCGCACCCACCCAGGGGGGGTGGCTCCTGGACAGAACCCACCTGCACACCCACCCCCCTCAAGGTGGAGGCGGGGACCCACCCCAGGACCCACCCAGGGGGGGTGGGTGCTCAGAGAACCCACCCAGGACCCACCTGGGGTGGATTGGGGGGTGGGTCCCTGGACCGTTTTTTCGTTTTGTTACGATATGATTGCAAAATAACCCTCCCTCTTTCCCAGATGGCTGCTGCTCTACAGCAGATTCATATCCTAAAAAACGTTTAGGTGGACGAGACCAGCCACCCACCCAGCCACCCATGGTGGCTGGTTCGGCCAGCCAGTTAGCAGCCACCCCCAGTTGGGTGGCTGGCCGAGGTGGTTTATTAGACCAGCCACCCTGGGTGGTTGCTAGGGTGGCTGGTCAAACCACCCACCATGGGTGGCTAGGCGGGTGGCTGGTCTCTTCCACCATTGAAGGTGGCTCCGTGGGTGGCTTCTTCTACAAGCCACCCGCTCCTGTGTACTGCAGGTCGGCTGCTAGCGTCCCTAGCTTGCCGGCCTGGTTAGCTTTCAGTAGTAGGGTGCTTGTACGTCGCCCGTGTAGCACAAGCAACACACAAGTCAGCGCCGTAGCAACAAACGCAAGAGGAGAAAGCAAACGTGAAAGAGAGACGGGAGTGTTAGTGCTTGCTCGTTGTATACATAGCTATGCAAATCGAAACGTGTTTACTTACCAATCATATGAATCACATTGGTCAACAGCCTCAAGCTATCATGGATGTCAGGCTCCGTGTGTCGAGCAAGTCATGAGTGTCTCTGTTGTATAACGTGCAATGGTGGAGACAAAGATATGTGTTGTTGAGCAGGTTATGGTAGGTCACAGCGGTCAGAGAGAAGTTGTCGGCATCGTTGATGTTGCGAAAGAGATGTGGATCGGTTTGATGTTCATCATGGTTGAGTGTAGCAGTACCACAACAAGAGCAGCAACAACAGAGTAGTTGATGAGAAAGGTCAAAGCATCGAGTTTTAGTCATGATTTGTATGAGAGCTTGTCACAACTGGAGTGAGCTTGTACCTACCAATCACCCAGATCTTAGCATGAATCTTGAGCCAATTGTGAGCATGATGGAGCATCGGTAGGATGCAGGATGCAGGATGCAGGAGTGCCGAAGGGATGTTGCAATGACAACAGACTGACACAACGATGGAGGACTTAGCGCTTGCTGTTGGTCAGCTTCACCGTGATAAGATAACTACGTCACCCAGCCACGTATGACCCTGTGACTGAGCTTGCGAGAGTGTTGTTGCATCATACGACAGCACAACACCTGTCCTTGCCGTGATGTCAGTCAGAGTTATGAGTCCCGCAGTACTATAGTCGATGATGTAAAGGAGCAGAAGCTTAGCCCAATGCGAGAAGATACGTTCTTGTCGGTGGCCATAGAGTCGTGCAATAGGCATTGTTGATCAAGTGGTGAGCACAACCAAGGCAGAGTTGCAAAGAAGATAGAGTCGGACGCAAGCTCGACATATGACAAGAGCATCGATACTTGCCGAGAGGTACAGCAGCGTACACTTGGACAAGCGTCGATGCTGTTGTGGATGGAGCGCGCGACATGCAATCAAGAATGAGAAGAGACACGAGTTGGACGCAAGCTCAACATGTGTCAGAGCACCAACACTTGTTGAGCAGTACGGAAGCGCACCACACAACAAGCATTGGTGCTAGTGAGTATGGAGCGCGCAACCATTGATAAGCAAAGAGACAGGTGTTGAGAAGAGAAGTTGGACGCAAGCTTGACACATGTCAGAGCACCAACACTTGTTGAGCAGAGCGATAGCGCACCACACAACAAGCATTGATGCTGAGTAGTGATGGAGCGCGCAACATGTAACGGTACAGAGAAGAACCACAGCACAGAGACTCCCGACCCTCTCAGACCTGAGTATAAGACAGACATATGCCGAAGCATTCATGTCGGTGGAGTAATGACTAGTTGTCATCACTGAGAGTCGGGGGCTAGTCAACACTATCAACGCTAAGTCGAGCGGCGTTCGACTCCTCCACCAAGGTGTTGCCTGCATGCAAGCTGGCTACCCGAGTCAAACACAACTCAACTCAGCATCGAAAGCGTCGACTCGCCAGAGGTCTGTTTGTGTGCGTTGAGCAAGTAGTATGAGGTCTCGGTCAACATGAAATGTAACAATGCTGAGTACTCAAGATCCGAGGACAGGCCGTGCTGAAGATAGAGGTCGAGCCCGTGTTCTCAGAGTTGGCTTGAAGCCATCAGTGATCATCACGGGTGGTCGACATATCGACCGTCTTGTAGGAAGAGCTCATCATCGATGGGCTCAACCTCTTCTCCAACAATGGCCAACCAGCATGGACCCAAAGCGCAACAACAAAGAAACAAGACATGAGACTTCAACCTCAACACTACTCTAGGTCGTGTCGCCCGTGATCGTGAGCAAAGCAAAGGAGCGACCAACTCTCCTTGCCACGGGGGCCCTGTTGCTAAGGGTTGTTGGAGTTTCGGGGCTGATACCCTAGGTCGTGCTGCCCGCAAAGGAACAAAGCTGAGGAGCGACCAACTCTTCTCAGCGCGGGGACCCTGTCGGATAGGGCTGGTGGTCTTGACAAGGGCATGTACCTTGGATCAAGAAGTCTTTAACGTCCCTGGCTCAATGAGGACGGCGAACTGGGGTGGCCTCTAGGGCATGATTACCCAGCTCGACTTCAAACGGAACATGGTAACGACAAAGGCATAGGGTTATGGTATGGGATAGGTACAAAGGTCAAGATTGTTGGCGTCGATGCCGTTAGGTCGTCGAGATCGAGGTCGGATGAGCAACAACGCTTCTTGATGACCCAGCGTTGTTGTTGTTGATGTTGTGGATGCTGTCGAAGAAGTAAAAGAGATCATCAGAAGTATCGCCATCGCCTTTCTGGCTGTCGCTGAAGGTACACCAAGCCCAGCGGTAGCCTCCAACTAAGGAACTTTCCAACAGAGCTCCTCTCTGTGCCGAAGCACAGTGGTATGCACACTCCAGGATGCCAGCATTGTTGGAGAGTGGTGCACCATACGAGAAGGGTAATGGACAGCGAGCTGGTGTTCTCCAATGACACCAGAAGTGGGCGGAGTCAGTACTTACGGATGAGGCATCGAGACGGAAAGTCAAAGTCATGGGCTTATGGTCTTGTGTTAGTACCCTCGTCCGTGAGTCGGTCGGGGAGTGTCGGTAGACCGATCCAATGGCGACCGACCTTCCTGACTAGATCGATCGGAGTGATCCATCCCGATTCTTCCTGAGCAATCGGCCTGTGTTTCCACCGTAGTGTGCGGCCGCCTCGCGGCCGCCGCGCCCTCACACTATTACGCTCTCGTTGTTGGACGGAGGTTGCTTCTGGACCTCCGTCGCATGTATTACTTAGTTTGCTGCAATAGCACTCAGTACCACGCCGTGACACCGACCAACCGTTGGTCGCTAACCAGTACGACCTCTCCGTTCCTGACCCTAGTCGGCCGCAGCCGCCATCAGCGGTAACTAGACCCTACGGCCTTAACATCTTGCTGATGATGAACTAGAGTCGATGTAGATCCGTCGATGTCTTTGCTAGGTCCCGCCGTCCAAGTACCCCACTAGGGTACGCCTGCCCTTTCGTTGCATGACCACGGCTGCTCTCCAACCTCGCAAGGAGGTCGGTGGTATGCTCGCCAGGCAAACCAGTATCGCCTTGGCCAGGAGCACCATACAAGCACCAGGCCAGAGATTCTTGCTAGGCATTCCTAGCGGGGGCAGGGAGTGGGCGGGGATAAGCAAAGAAGACGGTCACTGATAGAAAAGCAAGAGTGGAGAACAAGAAGGCCAGGCGGCCGTGTCGAGTCGGACTGAAGCAAAAAGGAGAAGACAGAGCGCTTCTTGATGGCGGTCGTTGTTGTTGTTGTTGTTGTTGTTGTTGTTGGTGGTGGTGGTGGTGGTAGTGATCACGGAAGAGAAGAAAGAAGAGAGAGGTCAGTGAAAAGTCGCTAAGTAAAATCTTTGCGCTGCGCGCAGCGCTTGGACCCCTCCACATGAACACTGCTCTAGTGCCTTGAGAGCATAGAGCAGTCATTGCGCTACGCTGAGCAGCAAAGACTTACTTACCTTGACACTCTAGCCATATCTTGCTGACTCCCAAGCTCGATCTTGCTGGAGATGCTGCTGTGTTGCCTGTAAATGTGAGAATGAAAGCAAATCATGGATGCATACAAAGACAAAGTAATGAGGGTCAGCGAAGTCTGAGCAGTCCAAACATTGAGGTTGCTGAGCAGAACATGTACTTGCCTGGGTTCCGTCCATCCATCCATCCAGCCACCCACCCAGCCACCCATCCAGCCACCCATCCATCAATTCAATACCATTTGAATGCGAAACATGTCGAGACCATACAAAACAAGACAGTCTAGTGGCATCACGTCTGCCAACAAACGACGCCGGCAGAGCTCTCCAGAGCCTTCAACTGCCCTCGCTGCTCAACAGAGCGAGCAAAGAGAGAGTCTGGAATCGTCTTTGAGTGACATCGGCGCAACTGAGACAGAGGAAGAAGAGCTGGGACAGGGACACAAGGACTGGGTTGTCCAGGATAGCAGCGATGAACAAGAAGGAGAGGAGTATGAGGAAGAGCATGAGACTATCGCTTTGCTTGAGCACCGTCGCAGACAACCAAGTCAGCAACGACAGTCAAGCCAGCAGCGACACCTCCAGCAACAACGGCAACGTCGAAGACAGCAGTTGCAGTCGCAGTTGCAGTCGCAGTCGCAGCATTCGCAAACATCCCAGCGATCCCAGCGATCCCAGCGGCAGCAGACCCAGCAGCAAGATCAGCAGCCATCGCAGCAACAAGATCAACATAGTGCTGACATTGATGCTGCCATTGCCACCGCTCCGCTGCCTCCCACCCACCCACCTGCCACCGCCCAAAGTCCTCCAAGTCCTCCTCCTCCTCCTCTCCATCTTCCACAACAAGTCGAGCACAGGTTTGGAGAACTAGAGACCCAAGTCTCTGAAGTGCAGCAAGCTCTAATGAGCAGTAGAGCCGAACGGAACACCATCATCTCAGCAGTTTGCTGGCTTGATGAGACATTGCGCCGCACCAATCCAGCGGCTACCGATCCAAGCAACATTGCTGGCAGACCTCCCCTACCCATACTTGACTCAACAAGCACGGGAGGAGGAGGTATCAAGGACCACACCAAGCTTCAGAGACCTTTCCTTGAAAGTGTCCACCGTCGCATGGGACACGATCCTGCCGAAGACCTTCCACCCTACGATGAAAACCCACCCACCCTCCACGGCGTCCAAGCCCTCCGTATCAACTGGAATCTCTCTCCCCGATCCTACGATACCTTAGTCGACTCCATTGTAATCGAAGTCCAACGCAACAATCAAGCCGCCAGAGACCACATCGCAGCTATTGGTGGCCTGCAGCCAGCATCCGAGGTATGCAAAGCAAGCCTTGCACGCCTCTTTGAACGCTGGCGCCGTCAACAACGTGAGGCAGCCAACCCCAACAGCAAGAAGCAAAGAGACTCTGCTCGTCGAAGGAATGAGCGAGTCAGGAAGAGAAGCAAGCAGCGTACTTCTCTCCTTGCTCGCAACCTTGACCTATGGCGCCGATACCATCTGTCGCCGTTCACCATCCCAGAGGCAACGAGCGAAGAGGTCACCGACGCCGAGCAGGAGTCCAACCAACACAGCAATGACAACAACAATGCAACAACGGAACAGGGAACTGCAAGTGTGGAACAAGAGACTGCGTTGGAACCAGAGACATTGCAACAGGCACTGGAGGCCGCTGGACTCACCGGCGTTGGGCGTGTCGGTAACGCTAGGCAAAGTATTAGAGGTCAAGGATATGCTGGAGGTGCTGGCACTGCACGACCTTCTCGAGGTCAAAAGCCGTTGCGCAAAGTGATTCTGTATTGGCGTTCTCTTGAGCTGCATGAAGCTCTTCTTGAAGTTGAAAGAAGAAAAGAGGGGGAGAAAGAGACAGAAGGTCAGCCACTGCCTTCGATTCCCAAACGACCTCGCCACGACTCCTTACCTGTTGCCTACCCTACCAAGCCCAAGCGTCTAAGCAGCAAGATTCAACGATGGATGGTGAGCTCTGAGTTCAAAGACCTCTATCCAGAGGCCGTTCAAAACGTCAGCCTCAACACCATCCACCAGAATCAGCGCTTGCCCATCACTGACCCCCAACAATGGGGCCAGCATCCACCCTACACCGTCCAGCGCAGCAGCACTTACCAGCATGATAACGAAGAGTCTCGGCTCTTCCGAGGCATCAGCAATGATGATATGGATAATGGAAACGTGTATGGCATCGAAGAGGAAGGCAGTGGAGGGCAAGTAGAGTTCGAACTTGGACAGGAGAGGTTCACCGAGGCTGGTCCAAGTCGCCAGCCAGATCGTTGTCGTCGTCGTTGAAGTCTGGTTCCGCGCAGCTGCTTGTCGTGCTGCTCTGATTGTGTACTCGTTGCTCTTGCAATTGGACTTGTTTGCTGGTCAAAATGATTGTGAATGAAACGTTGAACATGCTATTGAGCATGAGCACCGGATGAGAGGTATGGTGGTGGAGAGGAGGAAGGTTGAGTACGCAAATGACACAAAGTAAAATGTCACGCGCTGACGTGGCTGAGTTCTTTGAATTTCACGGCCGAAACATGCGTTTTTTGCAACACGCAACACAGAGTCTTTGTCTTTGTCTTTTTTGCGTTGCAGTGGAGCTCTGTCGCTGTCTGATCTGCAGTTGAGCTCTGTCGCTCTCTCGCTCTTACTCCACCATCTCACTCGGTGTCAACGTTGTGCTCTACAACGTTGACTATCTTTACATTCTTTTCGATCTTTTGAATCTTTTGATTCTTTTGATTCTTTTCACACACTCTCTCCCGGGTCTTTGACCCTTTCTTCACCTTACTCTTTCGACATTCGCAGTCGGTGCTCAGGTGGTCCCTTGCCCAAGCAGCCAAGCCCGACGCACGGCTTTGATCCCCGTGTAGAGCGACGACAGGCCCTCCAGCATTGAGGGTAACGTGGTCTGGGAGCTTGGTGCGCTCCCTGAAATACCACCGACCCACCCTCTCCGGCTTGGTGCCCCGGAGTGTCTCGATAGCTGCGGCTGAGCAGGTTGGTCGCCCTCAGCTTAGCCTTATCTCCTTGCAGCTCAGCACGACTGAAACGGTAACAAAACCGTTTCCGACAGGCCTCTCGACAGCACCAGAGGTATCACGCCCCCAGAGTGACAACCTGGGAACACCCTCGTGTGGTGGCTTTTGCCGGCGTGCGATTGGCTTGAGCGTTCTCTTACTTTGTGGCTTCATTGCCACCCTTCGTCTATTGGGGTTTGGTCTCCCCTTCGACAGCGCCCGGCGTGGCAAACACCGTGCTTGTCTCGTCCAGCAAGCTCAAGAATCGGTACCAACGGACGCTCAAGAACACTCGGGATCTGCTGTGGGTGCAGCATTGGCTTTGGTTTCGGCATCAGTGGGCTCGACTTTGGCGATTCGTAGCGACAAGTGGCTCTGTTGGTCTTGCTCTCGCTGTCTCATTCTCACGAGCAGTGATCAAGCCTTCATCCATACTCAAGAACCTCAAGAAACTTGTCATTCGTTTGCACACAGTGTCAAGTCTTTGCTGTCGTGCTCACCATCAAGAACCCGCTCGCTCGTTGTCCATCTGACACGAGCTCCTCAAGGCTTCGCTCGTTGCTCTTCTTGCACGAGCTCCTCAAGAACCTCGGTCCCCCCTCCGCCCCTCGCCTTGCCCCTGCCCCTGCCCTCGCCCTTGCCTTGCCATCGCCTTTGCCAACCCCGCCGCTACCGCCTACGCCATCAACGACGTCGATTTGGGTCTGTTTGCTTTGAGCGCCGTTGCTTTGCGTCCAGACTCACTCACTGTCTGACGCAAGTAATGTTGAGCACAACAGCTTTGCATTGCTTCGCTCTTTCTCATATTGCGTTGCTTTGCATTGCTTTGCATTGCTTTCCTTTGCTTTGCTCTGCTTTGTCCGTGTTGCTTTCCATTGCACACGACAAGCTCTTCGCTCTCGCAGCTCAGCAACACTCACTCGACGTTGTGGCCTTCAACACTCTCGCCTCGCATTGCAACTGAGCGACAGACGGACAACTACGAGCAATCTCTTCTTTGCGGCCTGGACAACATCAAGCTTGAGGTTCTTCCTCGTTTGGTGTCTCTACCTCTTGTCCTTGCTGTCTGCTCTTGTCCTTTCCTTCTGTTGTCGCTCTGCTTGCTTGTGGGTCTTCCTCCTCCAATTCTCGATCCGTTCGATCTGCTCCTCCTCCCCCCCCCCTATCCAACTTTGATTCGGTCTCTCCTGTCTTGTCGCCTCGCCTCGCCTTGCTCCGCCACCACCCTCACCGCTTGCTGCCTCAACATCATGAGCAGCCATCTCTCACAATCAAGATCCGGCCACAAGCCTTGCTTGTGTCGGTGTGAAGAGTGCGGTGAGCAAGGTAAGCAATTCACATACGAGCAATGGCGCTGGCACAGGACACAGAGACAGAATCGTATAGCAGATCGTATTGCATTGGAGGCTAGAGTGTCCGGCACAGCAGCAACAGCAGCAACAGCAGCAACAGCAGCAACAGCAGCAACAGCAGCAACGGCAGCAGCAACAGCGGCAACATCAGCAACAGCACCGCCCACCATCTCGGCCCTCGATCTGATTCTGTCACAGGCCGAGCCTTTCACTCAAGAGGCCTGTGACATTGAAGAACGTTGGGTCAGACGGCGCAAAGAGTCTCAATCCTTTGCGTCCGCAGAGATTGGTGGTGGTGGTTTCGATCTTGATTCGCTTGCTTTGCTCCCTGTTGGTCCTGACGGCGACCAGGATTTGGAGGATAGTGATGCTCTCCCTCCGTTTCCGGACTTGCCTTTCGACGCTGTTAGCGATCACGAGGAGGACTCTGCCAGCGATGATGCCGAGGTTGCTGCCGATGATGACGACAACGACACTTCTCAATCTCAGTCTAGTCGTCTGGCTCTTCTTCGTGCCCATCTGCTCGAGAGCAACTCTAGCATTCCCAACAACAGCAGCAACAACAACAGCACTCAGCCTTTTGAAGAGGACCTTGCAGACCCTCTGTCGCAGCAGCGCAGTCGGTTTGTCATGGTCAACTATCTCTTCGTCATGTATCTTATGACATTCCACAGACTATCCAATACCATTGCAACTCTCTATCTATCGTTTGTTGTACATGTGTTGAGTCGGTTCTGTGTCTTTGCTGTTAATGCTGTCGATGCTGTCGATGCTTGTCCTCCTTTGCTGCCATGCTCTGCAGATCCCAATCGAGTGTCTCCTCCGCCGCCTCCTCCCTCAACGATGCCTCCGTCCCACCCAGCCTCAGCCCCACCTCGACCACCACCACCATCACCGCCGCTGCCTCCAACCTTTGGGTCCGTCGCACATCAACAGGAAGATTCACAGTCTTCTGGTGTCACACACTCATCGGCTGGCAGGTCAGACAAGAACTTGTTGTCTTCGCAGCTTCAACCGCTGCCTGCTCCACCTGTCCAGATGCTGTTGACACCAGCGTCGGTCAGGAAGAAGCTTGGCATGCACTGTGACTTCAATGAGTATCTTGTCTGTCCAAGGTGTGGTCGGCTCAGGTTATGGGCTGGATTCGGTGCATCAAGGGTTCGACAGATTTGTTGTGTGTGTGGTGTTAACCTCTTCGACAATGTCAGTGGCCGTCCCATCCAACTCTATTGCCATCGCACTATCGACTCCATTCTATCGAGTGTGCTGATGGATCCAAAGTACTACCTTGCTTTGGAAGAGTGGCTTGACGTCGTTGAGGAGGCTACCGGTGTCACCGACCTCCTCGTGTATTGCAAGCCTCGTGTCTCATGCGTTCCCGATCCCGATGTATTAGCCGATTAGCGGCAGCACACGCATGTAAACCCAGCCGTCTTCGTCGTTACTACCATCCGAAATACCACAACCGTTCCGACCCATCCATTGCCGTGTGTCTCCGAATAGCAGCAAACGCCGTGCTACCGATCACTGCCGCCTAAGCCTTCGACACCAGCAACCCTGCCAACACCAACACCACCACCGCTACCTCTACCAACGCTGCCGCCGCTTCCTCCTCCAACCCTTCCAACAACCGCCTTGCTGGTCATGCTGGCCTCTGCTCACAAACAGACCCTCAACAACGTCTGTACAGCGAGGTTTGCACTGGCTCAGCTTGGCTGGAGGACTGCGAGAGCAACGAAGAGGTCTGTTGACGTCGTTGCCTCCGTGACCATCTTCCTTTTGTCGCCGGCGGTCTGAACCTCAAGCTCACACTCTCAGTGGACTGGTTTGGACCCCACAAAGGAAAGTTTCACGGTTGGCATACGACAGGAGCTATTCTATTGCGTATCGACAACCTTCCTGCTCGATTGACTACTCACAACCGGCGGTGCTTTGGGATCCAACTTGTTGGCCTGCTGCCTGGTCCACGAGAGTCAACGGCAGCGAATTTGCAGAAGTTCTTGAAGCTCTTTGTCGATGAGCTCAAGGACTTCAGCAATGGGAAGTTGGTTGCCACGCATGGTCATCCGGAAGGCGAGCTTGTCAAGGCACGGCTCCATATGCTTGTCGCCGACACCCCTGCTCGTGCAAAGGTTGCTGGATTTGCCCTCAAGTACAAAGAGGGTACTATCTGCGCCTATTGTCCAAAGCAAGGTGAGACTCTAGGCCTGACAGATGATGAGGAGGAGAGCAGCAGCAGCTTCCAAGGAAGCCAACGACGCCGTGGTGGTGGATCTCGTCGAGCAACAACAGCAGCAGGGTTCAAGCCGGCAGCGATCAACGAGCTGTCTTACTTCAATGCCATTGATAGCTGTCCGCCTGACATCATGCATGCTGTGCATCTTGGTCTCTGCAAGCGCTTTTGGCATCGCTTCCTCATCGAAGCATGCAACAACATCGGGAAGCGATTGCCGGAGGCGCAAGCAGTTATGCTTGATGCTATGTTGCCGTCGAATCTACAACGTCCAAACAAGCAGATCGGTCTTCCCCGAGGTGGTAATCCCACGGCCAAACAGTGGGAGACGATGTTCCGAGTTCTTCTACCATTCATGCTGATGGAACTCTGGAGCTCTTCTCTCAGCGGTGATGATGACAAGCACCTTGTCTTCACCCGCGCTAGACCTCGAGGAAGACCATCGGCTTTGCAAGCTTCTGCTCCTGCTACTGCTGCCACTGCTGCCACCGCCGTCACCTCCGTCACCTCCGCCACCGCCGCCCCACCCTCTCGCTCCTCTCCACAGTCTCCATCGTCTCAACCTCACGAAGCACAGACACCAACACAGTCTGTTGCTGATGTGAACATGGATGATGCAGACTTTCGAGTGGAAGCTGGTGCTGATGTCGACGTCAATGTCGATGTCAATGCTACTGGCGAGGCTGTAGGTGGTCGTCGCTTCTCATACAGCGACAAACGGGTGCGAGATGTGTTCCGGTCGGCAATGCTTCTCTGTAGCATTGTCGACTTGGTTAGTGGTGATCTGACCGAGTCTGAAGTGGAACGGCTCGATGGTCTCATCCGAGACTTCAATCGAAGCCTGTCCACAATGCTTGGTCCAGCATGGCTGACGTTCAACAACCATAATGTCAGTCATCTGGCCAGCTTCATCAGACGGTTTGGGTCACCCAGACACTTCTCTTCGTTACCGTTTGAGAGGACGAATGGCATTCTAGGCAGTGTACCCACTAGTGGTCACAAAGGCGGTGTGCTCGAGGCCACAATCACACGCAATGCTGCTCAACGACTGGAGGTACGGCGTATGCTTGCTCAAAGTGATGAACCCTTCTTTGAGTCGAAGCTGTTGGAGTCAATCGAAGGCAACCAAGCCTCCAACTTGTTGACTCTCAACACTCGACGGAAGAAGGAGCAACTAGATAGCGATACCTACGGTCTACTCCTGGACCATCTCAACCGTCGCTATCTCTCTGCTGGTTCCACCTCCAGTCAGAGCATGAGCAGTACCGACAACACCAGCAACAGCAGTAGCAACAACAATAACAACAACGACACCAGTACCACCACCAATCCCTCTTCTACCAACCCCTCCTCCACCGACCATGCCCTCCGACTGCAGTATACGCCATACTGGGACGCTTCGTCCTCCAACACAGTCTCACGGCTGAGCAGGCGAGCTACCTTTGTACGAACTGCAGTACTTGATAGGTACCCCAACGCTGTCAAGCTCGGCGGTGTCGGTCAACAAGGTGGACGGGAGAATCGTGGAAACTGCTGGTGTCTTGTTTCGGTCAACAATGTGCTACGGGCTGCAAAGGTGCTGTGGGTGTTTGAGAAGGCCATTCGACAGTCGACTGCTGCTCTGGATGAGACCTTGGAGAGCTTTCTACACATTCGATTGCTTCGAGAGGTCTCACTGGATGTACTTGGAGCTCGACACCCTTGCCGACAGCTCCTCCGTGGTATGGGTATTTGATTGGCCATCAACAACCTCGACAACGACAGCAACGACAGCAACGACGGCACCGACGGCAGCGAAGAGCTCGTTGTCAACCTGGACAGCTTTGTCCAACAGCTCGCTGTTGTCCCGTTCTTCTCCAACGGCAAACACCTTCTCGGCCTCAAACCCCTTTGACTCATGACTTTGCTCATATGTCATCATGTCTCTCACGCTGTATAGCATCGGCGTTGTATGTACGTATCTTCACTCTTTCAATTGAAGCATGAACATGTTGTTAGCAGCAGCGGACCTGTGACAGTGACGTTGCTGCCATCCAATAGGACACCCAACCAGCCACCCGACCAGCCACCTTGCTCTAGGTGGACGAAGCCCAACCACCTTGCCAGCCACCTACCATGGTGGCTTGTGAACCCAGCCACCTACCAGCCACCGTGCTATGGTGGCTGCTAGGTACCAGCCACCTTGACCAGCCACCCAGCCCTGCGTGGAGGGGAGGCAGCCACCCTACCAGCCACCTAGCATGGTGGCTGGTATGGGTCAGCCACCCCTCCACCACCCCAGGTGGCTGGTGGGTGGCTGGTCTCGTCCACCTTTACGTTTTTTAGGATATGATTGTTGCATTGCTTTGAGACTTTGGCTGCACTCAGTACCTATGCCTAGGTAGTTGACTGCCACCAGCTTGGATGAGGAACACGAGCATCACGTCTAAGGACACAACAATTGCAAAGTAAAATTGCAATGAACATTGGTACAGTGCCCACTACGTGCTTTCTCAGTCCAAAAAGATGTCGGGCAATTTTGGACGGAACTGTACATAATTCATGAATCGATTCGCGAAGCGGCAGACGCGACTCGCCCGTCGTGTCTTTCATGATTTTGTCAGGGTCCAAAGAATCAAGCTGCAATGTCTGCGCATGAGCCATCCGTGATCGTTCGCCTTGAGACTCATGACTAAAAAGCCTCCACACGATGCGCCAGTGCATGTGTCCCGTCATCAATGCCCAAGCCTGTATATCTCATGTTTCTTTCGGTCCACGACCATCCGCCGAAGCTTGTACTTGCTGATCCTACCTTCCGGGTGAAACGATCGGGACTCACCTCAGCGCTAAAGCATAGCAAGCCAGCATGGTTGCCTCAACAGCCAAGGCGCGTCCGCCAGGACGCTGCCACATGAAAGGCAACTGCGGCAAGAAAAGCATCTTCAGTCCAGAGCTACCATGCTCAGTCGATGAGAAAGCTTCCATGCCAGAGAATGATACCTTCAGAGACCTTCTCGTGGCGACCTGCGGCTCGGACTTCGCCCAGGGACCGGTATGCTGCACGCAAGCACAGGTGGAAAGCCTCTCTGCCAACCTTCAACAAGCCGAGCCACTCATCTCGTCCTGTCCGGCCTGTCGAAACAACTTTCGATCCCTTTTCTGTTCCTTCACCTGCTCTCCAGATCAGTCGCAGTTTGTTGATATCGTCGAAACGCAGGAGGTAACCGGAAGCGACGGAAAACCATCGGAAGCTGTCAAAACAGTGGAGTACTACATCAGTCCAGACTGGAAGCAGAAATTCTTCGATAGCTGCAAAAATGTCAAATTCGGGGCCAGCAACGGGTTTGCGATGGATCTCATCGGTGGCGGTGCCCAGACTCCCAGCGCCTTCCTCAAATTCCTTGGTGATGAGAAGCCGTTGTTGGGTAGTCCTTTCCAGATTAACTTTCCCGACTGGCGGTCAGACTTGAATCTTGAGCTGACAGACTCAGCATCGCCGCGACTTCGAAACGACTCGCAACTACCACCAGTGCCTTTCGACAGAAATCCTCGTCTGTGCAGCGATCCTGACCTGTTGTCACGATGTGCCTGCGTCGATTGTCCGGATACCTGCGCCGCCTTGCCCGGACTGCCAGCAACAAATCGGCCCGGCTCGTCCTGCTCAGTCGGCGCCGTTTCGTGCTTCACCTTTTCCGTCACCATCCTCTATGTCCTTCTCGTCCTTCTCGTCTGGTTCTGGAAGCCTTTGCAGAAGCTTGCTCGAGGCCGACGAGGTGCTGTTGCTCTCCCTTATCGCACAAGCGGCCTGAGCCTGTTCAGCAACCAGTCAAGCGGATTCGAACGCGTCCGCATGGGCTCCGAAGATTCGCTTGATGGTTTGAGCGGCAGGCAGCACGCTCAACCAGCCAGCTCTGGTGGTCTTGTCGGCGCACGCGGCTTAGGACACTTTGGTGAAGAGAGCTCGGCGAGCTCAGCTCCCGATGGCACCTATCGTGGCATCGGACTTGAACGAAATGACAACCTCTCCGCGCTCGGTGCGCTTCAGCCCCGCAAGTATGCACTGAACCAGCTCCTCACTCGATCTTTCTACAGACTTGGACTCTTCTGTGCCCGTCGGCCCTGGCTCACTTTCATGATAGCAGCTGTTTTTGTTGGCCTCGCTAACATCGGTTGGAAGAAGTTCGAGGTCGAGGTAGATCCCGTGCGTCTGTGGGTAGCACCAGGATCGACGGCCAAGGTGCAGAAGGAGATCTTCGACCAAGAGTTTGGACCCTTCTATCGGCCCCAGCAGATCTTCCTCATGGACAGCCACTCCTACCAAGAACTTACAGCATTGCGACACAACTCGTCCTCTGAAGCACTCGCAGCTCTGCCTCCAACCTTGTCGTGGGATCGACTCTTGTGGCTGGCAGATCTCGAACAGGCGGTGCGAGACCTCAAGACCCTTTCTGGTGTCACTTTGCAAGACGTCTGCCTCGCTCCAGCAGGTCCGGGCACGCCATGTGTGGTGCAAAGTATCCTCGGCTATTTCCAGGATGATCCTGAAGGCTCTGGACTTGACGTCTCAAACTGGGACGAAGCTCTGAATCAGTGTGCTAGCAACCCTGCTGAGTGCCTGCCTTTGTTCGGCCAACCACTGAAGCCCAACATTGTCCTTGGCGGATTGCCCGACAACACTCAGCCTAGCACCGCTCGGTCTGCTGTGGTAACATACGTTCTGAACAACAGCTTGAACAAGACACTGCTCAATGCGGCTGAAGAGTGGGAACAAGAGCTTCTCCAACTTCTCCAAAGCGTAGCCGCCGATCCCGCCAACGCCTCGATGGAAAAGGAGTCTGCGAAAATCCCGCACCCACTTTCGGTTCGAAGGAAGGAGCTCGGCGTTCAGATTGCTTTCAGTACGGGCGTCAGCCTGGAGACAGAGATCGGGAGCAGCAGCAACACGGATGTCGGCATCGTGGTGCTCTCGTACCTGACCATGTTCGTCTACGTCGCACTGACTCTAGGACGAAGATCGGGCCATTCTTCGACATTCGAGGAACATGCTGAGTCTGGCTCTTCCATCGCAGAACCGGGCTCCTACCCTCGAATGAGTGCGGCGTCGCCTCAGGCTGCGTCTGGACGCTTTTCCCGATTCATGCAAATGGCTGTTCGCCGATCCCGAGGTTTCGTCAAGGCCTACTGCGTCTCGTCCAAGTTCACCCTAGGGCTTTTTGGCATCATCATCGTGCTGTGCAGTGTCTCGTGCGCCGTTGGCATCTTCAGTGCTATGGGCGTCAAAGTTACCCTGATTATTGCGGAAGTCATTCCGTTCATGCTGCTCGCGGTCGGTGTCGACAACATTTTCCTCCTTTGCAACGAGATGGACCGCCAAACGCTCCATCAGCAATCCGCTGGTCCGAGGTCGGTCCAGGCCGATTCTCTAACAAGTGGACCCTCGGCCCCGTCGATGGGATTCCCCACCCATGAAGCCCAGTCTCCGACGGAAGAGATCGAAGCTCGCGGTGACCTGTTCATGGACCCTCGCATCTCTTCGGGCCAGCCAGTTCGTGTTTCCGTCGAAGAAAGGGCTGCGCGCTGCTTGGCTAGAGTTGGACCATCCATCTTGCTAAGTGCCACAACTCAGATCGTTGCTTTCTTGCTCGGTGCCGTTGTCCCGATGCCCGCTGTCAGGAACTTTGCCCTCTATGCTGCTGGAAGTATGTTGATCGTCGCGATCTTGCATTGCACTGTATTCATCGCAGCTATGACGCTGGACACACGTCGTGTAGAAAGTGAACGAATCGACTGCCTCCCGTGCGTCAAGGCACCAGGTCGTCAAGCAATTCAGCTACCCACGGATTCAGACGCCGAATCCAAGGAAGGGTCGCTGGACTCTTTCATCAGGTATCGTTTCGCACCAACGCTGCTGCGGCCGGGCGTCAAGCGGCTTGTCGTTGTGGCCTTCGGTGCCGTGGCTGTCATCAGCTCCATCGGCGTGCGTAGGATAGAGATGGGGTTGGACCAGCGGCTGGCACTTCCGTCAACGTCGTATTTAAGGCCCTACTTTGACGCCATCGACGTCTTCCTAGATGTTGGTCCGCCAGTCTACTTTGTCGCTGCAGGCGAAGAAGTCTCCGAGCGTCATGGACAAAGGGGTCTTTGTGGAAGATTCACGACGTGTGAGCCCTTGTCGCTTGCCAACACCCTAGAAGGAGAGCGTCAGAGGCCCGAGGTCTCTTGGATTGCCGAGCCTACCAGCAGCTGGATCGATGACTTCTTGCAGTGGCTGAATCCAATCCTCGACGGCTGCTGTCGTGTCAAGAAGTCAGACCCTTCCGTCTTCTGTAGTCCACGGGATAGTCCCTTTGCTTGTCAGCCATGCTTCGAAGGCCGAGATCCTCCCTGGAATATCACGATGGACGGCTTGCCTGAAGGCGAGGAGTTCTACCGTTACCTCAGGAAGTGGCTCGAGAGTCCGACGGATCAGGAGTGTCCTTTAGGTGGACAAGCTGCATACTCCTCAGCGCTTAGTATTGGGACGGACATCAAGACAGGAAGGGAATATGTGCGCACCTCGCACTTCCGAACTTACTTCTCTCCGTTGAGGTCACAGTCTGACTTCATCAGTGCTTTGGAGCAATCGCAGCGGATCTCGAACGACATTTCCGATCGTGTGGGCTATCGAGTCTTTCCGTACAGTTTGTTTTTCATCTTCTTCGAACAATACACTTACCTTCTGTCGATGGCAGTGCAGGTTCTTGGGTCCGCCGCAATCGCTATTCTTGCCATCAACACGGTGCTGCTGGGTAGCTGGAGGACAGGTGCCGTAGTCACGATCAGTGTAGCCAGTGCTGTCTTCTTGGTAGCCGGAGCGATGGGATTCTGGGGCATTCAGTTCAACGCGCTGACCCTGGTCAACCTCAGTGTCTGCGCGGCGATCGGTGTCGAGTTCTGCGCCCACATTGCTCGTGCTTTTATGCGTGCGCCAGGAGCGCTTCCTCGTTCGCACCCAATGTCACAAAAGGAACGAGACGAACGTGCATGGCTTGCGCTCACCGATGTTGGAGGCGCAGTGGTCAACGGAATCTTCTCGACGAAACTCATCGGCGTCGGTGTGCTCATCTTCACAAAGTCGGATCTGCTCAAGCTGTACTATGCAAAGACGTGGCTTTGTCTGATCGTCGGCGGCCTGCTTCACGGTCTGATCCTGCTGCCGGTTCTCCTGAGCTGGCTCGGAGGACGAGGCTGGTCGGGAGGCGAAGATGAAGCAGATGTGAAGCGCTGTTTGGTCCGGTCCGGATCGGAGTACAGACCAATGATGGCATCGGAGCCTGAGGGTAGTGACGAGGAGGACGATTTGTGAAAGAAGCAGCACATTTCGACGAAATCATGGACCTTATCTCTCACGACTTCATGATGGACCGAAGGGAGCCTTTTGTGTATAGATCCTTCTCATGACTCATGACTTATCGCTGGACATGAACAAGTCATGAACCATGAATCCGTGCTCATTTGTGCAAGACACAAACCCGCGTGGGGAGAGTCACAGTCTCTCATGATTGATGGAATTCGGTTGATCAGAACGTTTGTACCATCATCGTCAGAGTCATGAGTCATAGCTCTCAACAGCCGACAGTCAAAACTGACATGTGCCTAGTTCCTGTGAAGACGGTTCTCTAACGCGGTTGGCCCTGGCATACTAGACCGCTTTGATTCATGATTTCGGTGACACGGAATGGATCGGTGATGTGTGTGATCATAGAGCGCATCTATGCAGCATTCATCTTGCGCCTCTCTCCTTGCAGCTGTGGTTGTCAGAGTACGTGAGCACCAGATGAGACACAGTCAGTAAGCGCTCTGAATCAGAGACGATGCGCGTCAGGGCAGCAGTGATCAAGCAAGATACATACCACTTTTGTTACACGGTTCCAACTGTTGGCCTTTGATTGTGCTCCTTCTGGAATGGGCTCCTTGTTGGTGCCGTCGATATAAGACTGGAGCTGCTCTCGTGTGTATCCGGGCACGTTGGTGGAAGCTGGATCATAACCTGGACCTGATATGACAACTTCTTCCATGACGATAATGTGCGACTCGTGCCATCGACAAGGCAGGCTGGTTTCGTCATAAATAATTCATCTCGTCAGCCACTGTACATCCATTGTAAAGTCTAAGTATTGGATGGACGGTTGCGATACTTACGTCTTGCTGAGTGCATCGAAAATCTGTTGTCCAAGTTGAGATACGTCTTTTCCAGTGCGTGCGACTTTGGTGAGACTCTGCTTGACGGCATCGGCTTCTCTTAATTGTGCTGCCTTGAGTGATACGGGATGGATGGACGTGAGGCTTTCTGACGGCAGCTTCGAGGCCGCTGCGTTGGATGAATCGATAGATTGGTGGAATTCGATCTTCTTGATCTCGGAAACCTTGACGATTGTGAATCCTACGGCGGCGGCGGGCTGGGCAAATCGGTTGCGAGAAGTCTGAGATGCCTGAGCTATGGAGGCTGCGGCTGCTGGTGCGGAAGAGAGGTGTGATGGCAGGGTTTTGGGTTCACATTCGAGACCGACGACGCCGAGACTGGGATCATATGCCCAGAGCTTGCCAGAGAGTGTGCGGGTTTGCTTATCGCCGACGGTGAAGGTGACGTAGGATCCGAGCAGCTTTGCAATATTTGCGAGCTGATTAGCGGGAGGGGCTGTGTTGCCTCTGCCTGCAGGAGGCGCGGAGTTGGTTGCGGGCTGAGCTGCCATCTTGTGAATGAGCGTGTGATCTTGTGATGGTTTTGCGTCCAAGCAAGGCGACGGTGTTCAAGATGGTGAGGTTGAGAAGATGTGGGCGGCCAACTTCAAAGACCCTCTTTCCGCTGTCCGATTGCCGAACGCGCTGTTCCCGCTTTTCCGCTCCACTTTCTAGATTCTAGATTTTGGCTGAGCTCTTATTTATGGAGTGGTTCCATCACGCCTTGGATCCTTCTCCTTGACCCTCTTCGCCATAACCTAGTCTCTGCAATTTATACTAGCTACCGCGAACAACGGCAGACGCTACATCACTGATAAAAGATGCCGTCGTCGTCCAGCTCGCATCACGACCGTGCGCAGCCAAGCTCTTCGCGCGACGACCGCGATTCCTCAGATCGTAAGCGAAGACACAGATCCGACACAAACGACCATCACAGAAGCAGAGATCGAGACCGAGATACTTCTCCCGACCGTCGCAAACGGCATCATCAAGATGATGATCGTCATCGAAGTAGGCACTCTCACAGCTCTCGGTCACATCGCGACGATGACAGACGAGACAGATCCGATCGCGAACAAAGCCACAGAGATCGGGATAGGGACCGCGATCGAGACCGCGACCATCGTACTTCCAGTCATTCGACGCATGACCGAGATCGACACCACCGCAGGGACCATTCATCGAAGAGACGCGAGACCTCGGAGGAACGCCGAATCCGCAAGGCTGCCAAACGCTCTGAAAAGCTCAAGCAGCTCGAAGAAAGTTTCCTGGATGAAGAAGAAGAAGAAGGAGCGGCCCAGCGTACTGCTGTTGCTGAGCTCATGATGTACTCTGCCGAAGACAACCCTTTCAACGATGCCAACCTGGGTCAGAAGTTCAAGTGGGGAAAGAAAGAAGAAAAGGAACGAAAACAAGGTCTTTCTCGCGAGGAAGCAGAGAAGCGCGATGCGCAACGCAGGCAAGAAGCCATGGCCGAGATCGAAAAGCTCAATGCAAAACGTGCCGAACGAGAGAAGCAAGCGGCGCTACGTGAAGAGGAGGAAGCAAGGATGGCACGACTTGCCGAGTCAGCACAAATGGCAAGCTGGGTTGCAAAGGAAGATGACTTCCACCTCGAACAGGCACAGCGGCGCGCCGTGATTCGTGTTAAGGAGAACCGAGCCAAACCGATCGATCTTCTCAGCATCAATCTCAAATGGGCGGATCCGAACATCATCGCCGAGCAAGAGAGCAAGCAGGACGATGACGAAGACGAAGCAGGTCTCGAGATTGACCTGGACGAACCTTATACCATCTTCGAGGACCTCACTCTTGAAGAGACCGAAGAACTGCATCAAGACATTCAGATGTACCTGGAGCTCGAGAAAAACGACTCACACCGTGACTTTTGGAGGTCCATGCTAATTGTTTGCGATGACAAGCTCGAGGAACTCAAAGAGGAACAGGATCGCAGCAAAGGCGGCGCTGCTGCTGTCCACGTGCGTCAGGATCCGGAGGAGCGAGGACGCATCAACGCCATGCTTGAAACCAAGTCTACCGAGGAGTTGCAGCAATTGCAGGATCAAGTGCGAGCCAAGCTTGCATCAGGCGAGCCTGTCGATGTTGAATATTGGGAGAGAGTACTCAAATCGATCGTCGTATGGCGCGCCAAGGCTCGCCTCAGAGATATGCACGAAGCTGTGCTATCGAACCGACTCGAGTATCTCCGACGTAAGCAGCGGGATGAAGCTGCAAGACAGCAGAAAGAGCTTCTCATGCAGACGGGCGAAGACTCTGAAGATGAGCAGCACGAAGCCTTGGACGATCGCGACGCAGCAAAGACAGAAGCAGATGCTGAAGAAGCAGCCCTCGAAGCGCTTTACGACCCAGACGAGATGGAACCGACACCCATTGATCCTTCCCGTCTCAGCTACGAGGACCGTCGATTGCCCATGCGATCTCTTCGCGAAGATATCGAAGAGCTCGTCGCCGCTCGCCGTCGTGTCACTGGCCAACTCTTCATCCCCAAGACGCGTTCTAATGATCTCGATCCCTCTTCTTCCGACAACCCAGCAGATCGCATGTTTATGCAAGAAGCATCGAAAGCCCTCGATGTCACCGAAGAAATCATGCCCTCCGACGAAGCACTCACGCATCAAACCTATCAATGGGAAGACAAGTACCGTCCGCGCAAACCGCGCTTCTTCAATCGCGTCCATACAGGGTTCGACTGGAACAAGTACAATCAGACGCATTACGACTCGGACAATCCACCACCCAAGACGGTGCAGGGTTACAAGTTCAACATCTTCTATCCGGATTTGATCGACAAGACCGTGGCACCGACGTACAAGATTATCAAAGAGAAGGGAGAGGAAGATACGGTGCTGTTGAAGTTCAGTGCGGGACCGCCGTATGAGGATATTGCGTTTAGGATTGTAAACAGGGAGTGGGAGTATAGTCATAAGCGAGGTTTCAGGAATAGCTTTGATAGAGGGGTTTTGCAGTTGCACTTCAACTTTAAGCGTTTGCGGTACAGGAAGTGAGGCACTGCTTTGTCGCCTCATCGTCATGTTGTCAGAAAGTCTCAAATGCAAAAAAAGACGTTGGCTGGCTCATCTCAATCATGCAACACGGCTTGTCGGCTTTTCGCAAATGAAGGTTGGTCACAGAGTCGAAGAAGCGGTGCGTGGAAGGTGCGTGTAGGAAGTGTCCATGTGTGGGACTCGCTTGATCTTCGTTTTGTGCTGAGAAGAAGTGTGTGCGCTCAATGGTATTTCCAAAGACTGATTTTGCCGTCTCTTCCGCCAGCTGCAAGGATCAGCTCTGTTCCGGGAGGTGCAAGCTGGCCAGTTTCCTCGCCGCCGTCCTCTGTGTCTACTTGTTCGTCATCGTCGTCATCATCGATTGCACGGGTTCGAGCATAGGCAAAGGTGAGAGATTCAACCGTGTCGCGATGGTAGTCAAGTGAGCCTAGTTCTTGCAATTCGTCTGTCTCTGTGTTGAATACTCGAATCCTGCACCGATGCGGCAGCCACAGAGAACGAGAAGTGTGGGTGTGTTAGCTGTTCCATCCCAAGAACAAAGATCGAGTAAAGAGTGGATGGAAGAGAACTTACGATCCATCCCAGCTGCCGACAGCGCAAGTTTTAGCATCAGGAGCAATGACAACACTTGCATTGCCTGCTTTTTTCGTCTTGACCAACTGAACTTGGCCTGTACCGTCCAAGTTGAAACGTGCGAGTCGATCGTCCGCGCCGACGCTGACTCCCCAGCCATGTTGCTCTGTGATATGCATAGCCATGAGTGATTCGCTGTGACATCTCTGTTGCCAGACTAGTTCGCCTGTGAGATACCATCGTTTGATCCAGCCGTCTTCGTAACCGGCAATGACGGAATCGGTAAGGAGATGTAGACTCATTACGATAGGAAGTCGATTTGCAGACGGTTTTAGATCCGGCTTTCCTATTGCTTCATGCATCCTGAAGCCGGTGTTGATATCCAGTATGTCTATGTATGCTGCATCGAGCGCGTTTGGTACAGCCACCTGTCCGTTGCTGTGAGAGCATTTTGAAAAGTTGAGCGCATTCACACCGATTGTCCTTACGCATTCTGGTTCCGCTTGCTCTCCTTGTGCTGTACCGAGTGAAGGTACCGAGGAAGGGAGACGCCAGAGTTTGAGGTTGTTATCGCGCGCATGTGTGAGTAGAGATGTTTTGGAGAGAATCAGGACGGTAAGTATGGAGTCGGTGTGTGCTTGAAAAAGGAATCGCGGCCGGAAAGTTGGAAGGTCGATAAGGGAGACTTTGCCTGAATCGTCGCCTACAGCGAGGAGATTGGATAAGGTAGGAGAGGAAGGGGAGGAGAGGGACCGAATGGATGTGGAACCGTGATGACGGATAATCCAGTATGGTTTCATTCTCCTTCTCCTCGCTACATTGATGATGGGAATGGTGACATCGGAAGCAAGAAAGGGAGGGTGGATTGAGGAGAAGAAAGGTTGGACCCTGAATAATGTCGGCTAAACAGGGCTATTTTGAACCCGAGTTCCGATTGCAGCATTTCAGTCGCATTTACGACAGTTGATTTACTGTAGCGCAGAATTGCGGAATTCGTACGCGGATAAACGGCCGTTTTCCTCGGAATCAACTCCTTTCCCATCCCTTGGTCATTCATGCATACATGACGCCCAGGCTACAGAGGTACAGTAGTTTCGACTCTCATGCTCTTTCCGGGACCCCATACTTTTGCCCAGCGAAGTCACGCTATATATAAGTAGTCGAACGATTCTTCCACCGCTCTCAAACGTTGTGAGAAAAAGTCAACTTTCAAGCCGAAAGCGATACCACATCTGAGCTGACAACGCCGAAATCGAAAAGCACCAAGTTCAGTTCAGCAACAACCACATATCCCAACCATAACACTAACCTTAACCTGACATCACCCCACCACTGCAACCAAATCCCAAGATGGTTCTCCGACCAAAGCTTCTTCCGAGCAAACTCAACGACCAGCAAATCCGTCTTCTCCTCCACATAATCCAATACCCTGGTTTCCAAGATGCTCGCACATCCCTCACCGCTCCCTTCCCCCCACCGACATTAGCGACTCTATCCAAATTGCAGATCCACTTTCTCCTCAGCTTCCCTTTCGAAGCGCTTTCTCTCAACTACGAACCCTCTGGAACAATGTCGAGTGAGGTCTCGGATATCTTTTCGCGATTCGTTACGCTACGACACGGAGGAGGCTATTGTTTACAAGCCAACGTTTTACATCGTCAAGTGTTGGCATTTCTAGGTTTCAGATTCATGGGCGTACTAGGAAGAGTATCTAACCCTACGACGCAAAGTTGGACTGGTTTAACACACACTACCACCCTCGTATATCTTCCTTCTCATTTGGACGAGGATGGGGGGAAGTATGTGTATTATTTGACCGATGTCGGGTATGGTTCCAGTCCACTTCGACCGATCCTACTTCGAGATGGTTGGGAAGAATTCGGTCGGGGTGTCGACAAATTCAGACTCGTCAAAAAAACCCTACAACCTCGAACGAGCTTGGAACAATCCACAGACCAATCCCCCGCCGCTGCCGATGATGATGATGCAGAAGTAATCGAGATCGCCAATAGTCAACGAATCTGGATCCTCCAAAACCAGAAAAACAACAATCCACAATGGGAAGACTGCTACCAATTCCACCCTTTCGAATGTTTCGAACCCGACTATCACGGCTCAAACAAAGCAACATCGCACCACCAAGCAGTACCATTCGCAGTAATGATCCTCGTCATCCGATACATCCTCGATCCTACCCTCCTTCCCCAATCCCAGCAACTCGTCAAACAAGATGGGCTGCATCCGCACCTTTATCCCTACCACCCAACCGTAATCGAACAGAGAATGATTGTCGGTGAGAAGTACATCGTTAAGAAGGGGGAAAAGGAGACAGCGGTAAAGGAGATAGGAACGGATAGCGAAAGAGTCGAGTTGCTCAAACGCGATTTTGGTTTGCTGAAACATGTACCGACCGAACAAGCGCTACAGACGATCGCGAAAAAACCTTCCGCACTAAAGCCAAAGGACGGGACAAAGGCGAATGGAACCGGAAAGCCAAACGCTAACGGAGCTGCTCATTGAAATCAACTGCATCGAAGGGAATTCACTCGGTAATCTAATCTTGTGTCACCGTCGCCAAGATCAAAAAGCGTAGAATCACATCAGATGTCGTACAAGTGTTGAGACGAAGAGCCAAGCTAAACGCCAGTCTTCAACGTCTGAGCATGGTTGGACGAATTCCTGAGCTTCGATTTGTATTTTCATCGCCAAAAGATCTCAATCGACTATGAGAGCCATGCCTTGATAGACTTTCACTTCTTGGGAGGAGTCGGAATCAAAAGGCGTCGTGGGGGAGGACACTTTGCGCGAACAAAGCTTGCCAGGTCGTAAACAAAAGTTGTGATGTCGGAGTCGTAGTGTACATTTGGACATTGTTTCATTAACTCGGCAGAACTGCTTCTCGATCAACCCGACTTGTTGTCGGCGCAGCTTCTACTTCCACCCAGCACCTCCAGTCCTAGCCCCACCTCTGCTCATCACCGGCAAAAGACCCATACTCCTTGCCCTCCTTACTGCCTTACCCACCTGTCTCTGACTCTTTCTCGTCAATCCTGTACTAGCTCTCGGTAGAATTTTTCCCATCTCCGATACGTAGTTGGCTAAGATTGCTGCGTTTTTGTAGGAATCATCGTTGAGGGTGGGTTTGCCGGGGTTGAGGCCGTTGATGTGGATCAAGTCTTGCTGTACTGCTTCTGCTTTTGTTGGTCCCAGTAGGGGTCTGGAGAGACGAGGAGGTCGTTGGGTGATGGAATCGAGAGTGAGAGTGGAAGGGTTGTAGTAGTGACCGTTCATGAAGGCTCGACCGGAAACGGTTTGGCGGGTGGATGGAGAGGGGGTGGTTGAACGAGGGTTGTGTACTGATCCCGTGGTGGAAGGAGATGGTGCAGAAGCACGAAGTTTGGCAAGACGTTCGATGGAACTACTCAACTCATCCAGAGGAGAACTGGAAGAGCCGGATGAAGACGAGGATGAAGATGAAGAAGAAGCATCGGCGATGCGTGCGGTGGAACTAAAACTGCGAAGAACAACTCGACTACTCGAGGCAGTAGAAACGGTGCGCATACTGGCGCTGATAAGCGATGTTGAGCCCTTCATCGTGTGACGAATGATATCAAGGGTGATGGTGATGGTCGCAAAACGTCAGAAAGGTGATGTTCGAAGATGTCAGGCAAGAGAGACCGATACAGTACTTGCAAGAGAGGAAGATCCCGAGTCTTCCGCACTTGTCAAAAAAAGACGCATCACGTGAACTTTGCTTTTTCGTGCGACAAAATCTTCAAAGATACCCTGCCTAATTCCTTTCAAATCTTCGCTTCCAACATACTTGTCACAAAGCATGATCAGTCGAAGACTACAGTACTGTATGTACACCTGATATCATTATCGCAAAAACAGATTAGCACAACTTACGAGACCAGACCATACGAGAGATGATGTGTATGAAAGGATCGAAACCCAGACTAAATGAGCGTGTATACCATCTGTATCGCCCCTCTGGCGGTACAGTTTCCAATAGGTTATGAGCCCAATTTGGAGGCTTGATCATCCCGGCATCGTTAGGATGAAGCAGATCTCCAAATTGGGCTCATAACCTATTGGTAACTGCACCGCTAGAGGGGCGACTGGTAGCGGTACAGTTTCCAATAAATTCTCCTTACTCTCTTCCTTTTGAGCCGCGGCTACTACTTGCCACTACCATCAATACCATTCAACGCACCATTAGCTCTCAAATGGACCATATTCTGCAAGCTGTACTTGCCCTTCCTACCCTTATCCTCCAAATTCTTCTGACTCAACACCATCAGCAACTGCTCCTTAGCCTCACTAGTCCTTCCCCTACCCGCATACAGCCTTCCCAACTCGTAATGCGCAAAGTACACCAGCCAGTGATCCAACTTCAACTGATGGCCGTGCTCAAGAACAGTCTTGAAACTGATCTCGGCTTGCTCAGCGGCTTCATCCTCCGGAATGGGCGATTCTTTCGGTCGCACCTTGGAGTGTGCTTCGGGACAAGCGATGAACTTGAGACACACTCCTCGTAAGAAGTGGGCGAGGCAGAGGTCATCGTAGTATTCGTCACCTGAGAAGTACTGAGATGGATCCTCAACATCGTGAAGATCAGCAAGAGCGTCACTGACCATCACCAACGCCTCGTCACAGAGAATGTACCGAGGAGCGTTGGATAGACAGTGGTAGACATAGGCGAACTCGAGACCAGGAAGAAGAAGTCGACCATACGTCGCGAACTTCTTGGACTTTCTAGCGACGAACTTCTCCATCGGAATACTCTTTCCTGCAATCTTCTGCGTCAGATTCGGCACCCTCTTGAAGATCTCTGCTGCTTCCGACATCGCCTTCTGATCACGGCCTTCGGCGGATTCGTAAAGGTTAGCTGCGCGACCGTAGTTGTAGACAGCCTTGGACCAGTTGTTCTCCTCAGCGAGGATTGCAAATTGGTCGTGCGCATCTTTCCACTTGGTGAGCGACATGTTGCAAAGCGAAAGATCCCAGATGCAGATGTGCTTGAGTTGAACGTATTCCTTCTGAATGTCTCTTGCGGTTTCGAACTGGGCAATGGCCTTTTCGGCGAGTGCTTGAGTGGAGTAGAGTCGTCCAGAGAAGTAGAGGAAGAATACGCCTTCGGGGTATCGACGAAGGTTGTAGTGCAGCACCTTGTCCGCGAATTCAATGTCAACGCCATTGACAGGAATGAAGGTGGAGATGACAAGATGGTACGCGAGCATGGACATGTCGCAGATCTGTCGCCTCACTCCTTCCTCCTTGATCGACATACCCGGTTTGGTCTGTCGTGGATCGGCAGACCACTTACCAGCCTTGCTGAGCGTCTTCATAGCCCAAGCAGTGTCACCAGTGTATCCGAACACCTCCATGATCTTCAACACCTTACCGGGTACAAGACCTAGAATCATGCTGATAAGACCGTTACCCAGGTAGACACCGGATTTGAAATCTTCATCCAGCAGCTCTCCCTTCTCCTCTGACCAATCAACATACTTCTGCAGCGACCTGTAAATACCATAGGCATTACGCATGTTCAACGCCTCACTAACGAAAGCGAAGAAGTCACCGGCATAAGCAATACCCAACACCGCTTTCAACAACACCGCCTCGGCATACACCAGCTCAGCATGTCTCTGCACCTCATCCATCTGCGACAAAGCTGCCGGCGACTGACCAGTACCCCTGACAAATCTGCCGAAATTGGAAACTGCACTCGAGGGCTTTCTCAACAAGTTGGCGATCGTGAGTGCATCCTTGCAGAGCGAAATCGCAATCGCCAAATCCGCCGGCTCGAAAGTCATGAAACCTTTGATGGTCGCAATCAGCGCATAACCCAAGGCGTAGTACAGACGAGAATCGGCGTACTCTTCGATAATGCGTTCGGCTTCAATCATGCGTGAGTTGAGGAAGAGATTCAGGGCTTTGCGGGCTACTTCGATGTCTTGACGCAATTCCTGGGTGCTGATGCTGACGTCGGCGGCGGTGAGTTTGGCGACACGTGCAGCTTTGTCTCGGACTGCCTGAGAAGTGTCGTCTCGGGCACGGGCGTCGGCGGTTGAGGAGACGGGGCCAGCGCGGCGAGTAGCAGCAGCTGTGCCCTTGGGTTTGTAGGTCGAACCGTTACCTTTCGGGGAGGCGGCGTCGCCGTTAGGGATGCGTCGACCGGAGGAACCGGACTTGTTGCGCCGGTGACGAGCAGCAGCACCTGCACCGCCAGCAAGGGCAGCGGCGCCAGCTCCAACACCAGCAGCTCCAGCTCCGTGATGGCTGTGCTCCTCCTCCTCTTCCTCACCCTCGGAAATGTCGGCAAGGGGAGCATCGAAGAAATCGTCACCATCAGAGCTGTCTTCGTCTGAGTCTTCTTCATCCTCCTCGTCCTCGCTCTCCTCGTCGTCGTCGTCGCTAGCAGCAGCAGCGGGAGCGGCAACAGCAGCACCTTTCCTACCTGTAGCAGACCTGGCATTACGCTGATGCACCTCGTCTTCTTCCTCGTCCTCGTCCTCCTCTTCCTCTTCCTCTTCACTTGCACTCTGCTCGTCCTCTTCACTAGCACGCTCCGACTGAGCAGCAGCCATACCGTTAGGCTTAGCCTTTGTGGACTCTGCATCTGCGCCACCCATGCTGCGGTTGGACTTCTTACGGTTGAGCCCGAACAATGTACCAGCGGCACCAGCAGCGCCGGCGGCAGCACCTGTAGCCTTAGCCGTAGTCGACGAAAGGAAGGACTTTCTGTTGCCAACATCCACGCTCTCTCGCGCAGAAGTAGGAGGGGGAGCAGCACTGACAGACCTCCTCGAACGAGCGCGAGCCAACAATCCGTCAGCCTTGGCATACGGATCGGCATTTGGAGACTTCTCCATGGTCTCTACGTCTGCAGGAGGTGCAGAGTATGCGTCGGCATTCAGCTCCACAGGAGCAGGAATGGTCTGGCTGGCCGATCTGCTAAATTTGCGACTACGGCCCGAGCCAGCAACAACACCTGCGCTGCTGGCGGCAATAGGCTTGTAGCCGTCCACAGAAGGGCGCGTCACCGCAGGAGCCGAGGTAGGATACTCGGCAGGCAGAGCAGGAACAGGAGGAACAGGTGAGAGCTGTTGAGGCTCATCGTAGAGACTGTTTCGAATGCTAGCAGAGCTGCTGCGCGAGTTGAGGTTGGGCATCTTGAGGCTCATCTTGCGAGAAGCGGAACTGAAACGGCGCAAACGGCCGCTGCCAGAACCTCCATTGGTAAAGGAAGTAGCAGAGGTGTCGGCGGGGTCAGGAGTGGTAAGGTTGGTTTGAGACGAGTTGCGAGATCGGTTACGAATGAGGTTGACAAAGCTGTTGCCTGAGGATCCACGGCGGGAATCGATGGAACGAGCGTCGCTCTGAGAAAGGTTTGAGTTGCTCTTCTTCAGGCCCAAGCTTGCGGCAGAGAACCCTCGAGTGCGTCCATTGCTCATTCCAGCACCTGGAATAGCAGGGGCAAGATAGCCGCTGTCATCGCCGTGGCTACCAGGAGGAACGTAGCTTCCATTGCCAGTGGTCATGGAACGAGAGGGAGAGGAAGGCATGCGGTTGCTCTTGCGGGAAGCGATGGAAGCACTGCGGGAAGCACGACCTTTGACACTTGCTGGTTTGAGACTTGTAGTGTCTCCGGACGCGTTTTGGCGTCGCAACACGGCATCCGTGTTCGAAATGGGGATAGGATGAGCATGCTCGGAAGCATCGTCAATGTCGATATCGCCAGCCGCGGCGGCAGAACCGTTATATTTTTGGGAAGAGGCATTGATACCTGCCAAAATGCTCTTGCGACTGCCAGAGACAGAGAAACGGGAAGGACTATCTTGGTTCATGCTGAGTACAGCAGCGCTAGTCATGTCGGCGCAGCGACAGAAGCAAACGAGCTTGAGTTACTCGTTCTGGAGCGAAATTGAGCCGGAATAGCCTCGAGCAAGCAACAGTACTAGCGACAAGATGCTATCTGCTCGCCTAGGTAGGAGGAACCTGCTCAATGCTTTGATGGGAATGGTAAGTTGTTCGATAAGGAAGGGAGAAAGGTGCAAGCCAGAGTCGAGGGAAGATGACGAGAGAAAGAGAGGGTGGCGAGCACAAAAGGCGATGATGAGTGAGTGAATAAGGAGGACGTTTGAGAGCGGATGTTAGAGAGGTTGGTGATGGGCAGGCGTGCGGAGAGTGGAGAGTGGAAAGCGGAGAAAGGGTGCTAGAGAAGTGAATGACGGAAGAGGCTCTCTTGCTCCTTCTTGCTCTCTCTCTCTCACACACAGAGTCTCACTCTTTGCATTTCTTTTAGACTGGCAAAGTGCTGCAGCGACCAAATGTGCGTTGGGGTTGACTTGCGTGTGGGCGCTGCACAAGGTTTCAGCTCTCTCCATTCGAATTTCCATTTGAAATCGCCGCTGTTCTGTTCAACGCTCTGACGTGAAATATGAATTCACTCTCCGCCTTTCAGCTTTCTAGCATTGTCTCGTGTCCGCGTGTCTGTGTGTGTGTTGCGGCCGGTTCGAGCGACGCCCATCTTCTTCGTTCTTTTTTTCATATCGAAGCCTTGGAGCTCCAACCGATACTGATCGACGTGCGAGTGCGTACAGTACTTTCACTGACTCAGTGTACGGTGCTTGGTTGCAAAATGGTCAGACACATGAGGTGGTTCAATTTTGACCGAGATAGCGAGACGCAGTGTAGTTTCGGTCACCACCACGCTGGTTCAACGGGTTTAGACGTGGTTTGTTCGCGTAAAGTCCCCATCTCTCTCAACCGCTCAGGGAGGAAGAAGGATGAGGATCATCAAGCAAAGTGCACAGCAGCTGCAGCGGTTGGATTGACTGGAATTACCCCGCGCTCTCCCCCGCAAAAAAAGCAGGAAAAAAAAAAAGTTGCCGCTGAAAGCTCGCTTCTTCTCACTCTCTCATTCTGTGTCGGTTTCGACTATGACGCCCACCGTATAGGAACGTCCTCGGATCCGCCCATCTTTCTTCACATCGCGTTCTGTTCACCGCTAGCAAGCAACCAAACGGTTCGCGTTGCATAGCACAGCATCAAGTGTGTATCGGAAAGAATCCTTCCGGCTCACCCTAGCGAGCCTTCTTGTGATTACCTTCTTTCTGCCAGCTGTCAGAATCACTGAGACCACGTGCAGACAAACAGCTCCATTCCATGTTGCGCAGTCTGAGTAGTAGAATGGTTTCGCATGTGCTACGTCAATTGCGTATCAGTGCCATACCGAGAGAATGAGGGTATACAAATGCCGAATATGATACTGAACAGTACAGCACACTATTGTGCTGTGAAGTATGCTGATGATTGCGCTCACACTGCAGGCGTAGCAAGATCGAACCCCAAGATATCCTGCCAATACGTTAGATCCCTTGTGTTCAAACATGCAGCCAATCCTTCAATCGAGTTCTTACCGATATCCGCTGCCAACGGCATCACGTTCATTCCTGGTGCCGCAACTACTGCTGTCTTATCCGTCCCCAACCCGGCCGTCATACCCGTCATTCCGCTCACTGCCAGCTCGGCGAGCCCGGGCATACCGCCGCTGCCATTGCCATTTGCATTGGCGTTGGCGTTGCTGCTCCACGAAGGAGCCACCGAGCCAGCGTTATTGGTACTCGCAGACCAACTCGTCGGGAACGAGGCGGAGGAAGACAGAGCTTGATTGATGATGCTCGGCGAGGCTAGATAGGCTGGGTGAGGTGCGATGGAGGTGGAAGAGTTGAAGTTGGAATTCGAAACTGATGGAGCTGCCATGGTCACATCTTGAGATCCAAACATGTTTGGCGAAGGAGGAGGCTTATCACCGCTAGGAGCAGCTCCTCCTCGTTCGTAAGACGTAACAGCAGAGGGAGAGTGTGCCGACATGCGGTTGATGCCAATCTCGGAGCGTCCGCGGGGCAATGACGGCGCAGTCGAATAACGCGCTGTTGCTGATGCTACTTCCCGATAAGGTGGACTGCCGGCGGAAGAGGCTGCATTTGCGCCGCCCGTCGTGCCTGCGACATTCGAACGCTCATTGGATCCTGCGCCTTGATAGGACGAAGAGTGTCCAGCTCCCCACGTCGGTCGACGAGCGCTGCTACCCTGACCTCCCGTCTCAGCTTCCCTCCTCGAGCCAGCATGCTCATCGGCAGGGCCAGACAATGGAGCATGATCGCGACCGGACTGCTCAGCAGACCAGTGATGCGACTGCTTCGCCCGGTATCGCTCCACGTTGCCCGCCAATCTCGCTTTCGCCTTCTCATAGCTTTGATTGAGACCAGCGTCAAAGATCGCCCCCAAGAACCTCACAAGGTAGCCTGGCGCCTCTCTTTCCGTATCCACCACTTCACCCGACGCCAACCGCTGCGGCTGAGAGCACTCGCGCAGTGTAGCACGCAGATATTCAACACCCGAAATCACGGTCGAAGCGTCAAAGTGATCCCTGTACAGATAGAACCACTTGGTGACCTCACTTGCAGTGATGACCAAGTAGTCGTGCCCGACCCTGACGTATCCCGGTCTGCAAAGGTCCTGCACGAAACGTCGCATGCACTTCATAGCCGTGTCAACGGTTTGAGAGAACCAAAATGCCGAACGTGCGGTATCTTGCTGTTCCGCCAACTCGGTTCGTCTCGTCCGTCGTTGCGATGCAATCTTGGCTGCCCAATGCCAAGTCGATTGACAGATGTAGAAGTCTCGAAAGGCGTCCAAGTACGGAATCTCTGCCACTGCCGACTTGTCCATCGGGAATCGAGGGCGGAAGACACCATCTCGAACATCAAAGTAGCGCCTACGCAGCATATCGAGTCGACCTCGATATCGATCAAAGACGCCACCGAAGGCAGTTGCATCTTCCGAGCGGCTGATCAGATCGAGCATGGGCTCGTTCTCGATCGTGATGATTGACATGTCAAGCGACCAGGCTAATCGTGAGTCGACAGAAAGCAGCAAATCACCGCCTGACTTCATCCACGAGAAAGGGTCCGGGTAATCATCGATTGGAATGAGACGTGCTCGTGGTTTACTGGTGCGGTCATCACGACGAACAAGCTCGTGAACAAGGCAGAGCACAATCCAGGTGCGTTGACGATCTCGCTCGAGACGACGCTTATATCGATTCGTGTAGCTATCGGATCTTGCTCGGCCGCCCTCGTCCTTGCCTCCATGGCTAATCTCGCCAGACTCGATGCTCTCGAACGAAGCATGCAGCGCTAGCTCGTAAGCATATCCAATAGCACGGACTGCCTTTCTCATAATGGTCCTATCGCCAGGATCCTTCCATGTGATCACCAAGATCAAAGCTTGAATGTGATCCAGACTGCAAATCTCTTCAGCAGCCGCAAGGTTGAGAATCGACTTTGCGATGCGGTGACACTGTCGATGCAATTGCGGCTGGAAGAAGCGCGAAGCGACTGAGATGATGGTCGAGAACAGAACCGGAGCGTGCTGGCGACAGTGATCGATGGTGTGCAGAGAAGCATCGAGCAACGCAAGTGGCGGGTTGAGCTCGGTGAAGAAGTAGTCGAAGAGCTCATGCGCTTGATCCATGCTGATGACACGTTGACGCACTGCATCATCGCGCAAGTCAGATGCCATGGTGAAATGTGATCGTTCCTGTTGAGCCGAAGAGGTTGCGGATGAGTTGGCATGCTGCGAGCGTTGGAGGTTGTTCTGTGCGTTGCTCCATGCTACAGTGCGATCCCAGTAGGACGGGTCGCTGGGGCTGTGTCCGTTACGACCAGACGAGGAAGATGCAGAAGGAACAGAAAGAGGTGGCAGCTCGCGACCGCTGCGATCATGATGGTAAGAGGGATGATGTTGCTGCTGCGGTTGTTGCTGTTGTTGCTGCGGATGAAGGTGTTGGTGATGCTGTTGACTCTGCAGAGGCTGATCGTTGTGTTGCTGAAGATGAGGCGCTGTCAAGTGCGATTGTGACGGAGGCTTCCGCGGGAACAGCGACTCTTCCAACGAAGGGATAGGCTGAAGATAGGGTCCAAACCACCTGCCATGAACTGAACCCTTCGGGCTTGGTAACTTTGGCGCTGGCTCAAAGGCTTCGTATCGACCCGAATCGCTCTTCTTATACGACTGCGGATGATGATGGCTGATGGGCGGGGTCGGCGGTGGAGGAGACCTTGACAGCTCGCGTGCCTTGACCCGCACTGGCGATGTCGTCACAGTCTTGGCTGATTGCGAAGCAGCGGAAGCTGCACCCTCTACTTCGTCCTCTTCTTCAAGCTGATCCTCTTCATCCGCACCTGTGCTATCTGCATCACTCCTGGGTCTCTTCTTGGGCTTTCTTCCACGATGATGCTCCTTGAATTCGCAAACAAGATCCAAACGATTGCAGCGTTTGCATCGCTCGTCTTCCGCATTCGCACGCGAACACTTGACCTTGATAGCACGGCACTTGAGACACGCCAGGTTGGAGCCACGCTTCTCTGGCTTTTCCGTATCGAGCAACGCACGACGAACAGGTGTCTCGGCTTCTGTGCTGTTCTTGTTCATGTCTACGTCGTTTGAAGGACTCGGAACGGAAGAGGAGGGGGAGGGAGAAGCTTGTGCGTCGGCAGCAGAAGGATCTGGTCGAAAGTTGCTGGGATGTGACGCGGCGTTGGACGAGGAAGACGACGAGGGAACCCGATCAAAGATGATGGAGCTGGAGCTGGCTTCTGGCCGAGAAGATGTATCCGGCGCAGCGGCCGCTGCAGCGATTGCAGCATCGGCCAAGCTGTTCATTTCGACAGCTTTGTGGTACCTTTCTTTTTGGGTTGAGGGTGCTTGGCCACACTTCTACGCAGAGCGTTGCCTACTGATGCATGAACAAGCTCGCTTCGAAACAATTGAAGGGGAAGAGGTTCGGACTTTAGTGGCTTGCTCCTGCCATTAGGATGGACGAAATGAGACTGGGCGGATCGAGAACCGAGTGGGGACCGGTGAGATAGAGACCGACTAGTATTGAGGGAGGAGGCGCAGCAGCAACGATGTTGATCAGAGGGTAAGAATTAGCCGATCGGCCAAAGGTGCAAGCAGGATGAGAATGCGGACCGTTTAAACCGGCGGGTTGGAATGATGTGGGCTGCGTGTCTTCGGGTGTTGAGCTGTGGATGTTGGCGGTATCGTCGGCTTTAGTTTGTGCAAATGCAAATGAAGATAGATACTGTAATGTGACAGGTTTGTGAGGCGAGTATTGGTCGCAATGCCGAGGAGACAAAAGGGCTTTTTGTGGGATTGATTGTCGAATGCACCGGAGGTTGGTAGAGTTGACCGTCACAATGACAAGGTGGGTACTTGCTTATTCCGTTGATGGTGGGTGAGGACAATGGGTGTTCGGCAAGGAAGTGGAATTGGCCGAGTGCTGCGAGTCGAGTCGTGACGTATAGATGAAGTGAACTGTCAACACAAAGCCTAAGATGAAATGAAGGTGATACAGCGAAGTTGTCGATTCACGAAGAATGGGAAGATCGAGATCCGAGGATCGCCAGAGCAAAGGAGGGACAGGAGAATATCCGGAGACGGAGAGGCTTTGGTCGTAGCGAGTGGAAAGGTGAGCGGAGATGATGGGAGTAGAAAGCAACGGTGAAGGTGAAGGTGAAGGATGCACGCCGACAATGACCAAGGAAGGCAGGCAGGAAGGGGGAAACAGCGGCTGTTTCGATCTGCACTCGAGTCGAGCGAAGAAGGACAGCTGCGGAGAAGCGATAGGAAGGGTTTACAGTATCGGAAGGTTGCCGAGTGCGAACGACCGAGAGAGTAAACGAGTGCGGTACAGCGAATATGGCTCAGTCTGAGCGACGATGGTAGGTGTCGTTTTCACTTGATCCTCCTGCTGTTACTGTTACGACAGTACTCTATCTTGTGTTTGCTGAGCATTCAACGCAGCGCACAATCCTCGAGCATCGGGCGACTGCCGACAGTTGACATGGGAGACGGTGAGTTGGCGCGGATCAGAGCCTGAGCGTGAGCGTGAGCATGGGACGTGGGACGTGGGGACGTGGTGGCTTTACCGGCGAAACGGAATGCTCAGTAATTGACAGGAACAGCAGCAGCAGCAGCAGCAGCAGCAGCAGCAGCGGAGGCAGCTTCGATGAAGGGACGGGCGGGACAGTGTTGAAATGGCGTCCCTCGTCGAGTCGGTCAATCGGTCAGTCGGTCAGTGAGTTAGTCGGTCGGTCGATCCGGAGTGAGTAGTGTTGTGAGAAATGGAGAGAGAGAGTGGATCAAGCGTGTGAGAGCTGTCACCTACAGCGGCCGGTGGGACGGTTGTTCGCACTCACACGGAACTGCTTTCCTCTTGTGCTCACCTCACTCTTCTTGCTTTCATCGGTAGTTCAAGTCGACCGTTTGACCGGTGCAATAATTCTACCTTCAATCTCGATTTCAGCACTCTCGCAAGCGGGATTTCCGCTTCATCCAATGCCAGCCACAAAGAAAAATATCAGTATGTTGCGATATCCAATTCCATCAAGATCACAATCGAATCGAATCGCAGCCGTGTCACACCATCCGAAGAAATCTTGTCTGTTCTCGTCCATGCTTGTGATAGAGAGAAGCCAAACGCGGGGTTGAAGGGTTGCCGCCCTCCCTTCCCTCAGTCTTTTACTCTCCATGAGAAATGTGGCTTTTTTTCCATTTCACACCCTTTTTCTCGCTTGTGCTTTTTACTTTCCGGGTTAAGCTGCGATCCAAGTGGCCGGTCTCGATCCTGTTTGCCCGGTCAAGCAATACACAAATTTGAAAAATCAAGTTGAGCAGCCGAGGGAGAGTGAAATCCGAGCTAAAAATGATTAATTCAATCGCTTTTTTTTTGGCCGGTATGAGACGAGTCTTGCTTGCTTCGCTAGCGTGAGTTATGAGAGGGAGAGAAGAGGGTTGAAAGTCGGGGGAAGTCGTGATAGTGAAACCCAGACCTATTATCGGTGTCTTTTGTCAAAGATGTGACCGGTCATGCCAACACGAGCGAGAAAGCGCATCGGTCCAAGCGGCCTTGCAACTATTGACACTGTATGTGAGTGATGCTCTCTCTGTCTTTCCAGCCGCCGTCAATTGCATTTGTTTCATTTTACTGTTATCGACCACCCCACACATACACTTTGACTTTGCGTGACGGCTGCAGCAGAAACAGAGAATTGAGATGGCAGAGCGGCATCTTTTGGCTGCTACAATACAGCGTTGGTATAGTCGATGCCAAATTGTCAAATAGCCGGAAAAAGCTCACTCGCCTGTTGCACAATCACAAGGAACCGCGGTCCTCACCCTGAATTCCCAACTGTCGTGTGGCCTGACCCTGCATACAACCCTCGCCTCCCTTTCGTACTCTACGTTCCCGCTTGCTGTTGTTCATCGGTCACTAACAAGCCGGTCTATTACCCATATCATCCCCCGCCTTAATTTCACATCTATACTTCGCGGGTCCGGCTCAAACGCTTTTGGACGGGAAAATGTAAGAAAAAAAGTGACCGGTGTCGCGAGACGCGATCAAATCCGCTTCGCTCCGCCCCTAGTTTGCACCACTTCAACCTCCTTGTCGAAAGAATCAGGCATTGGCAAATGGGAATTGTCCGTTGTGAATAATGAGCGATCGTAAACATGCAAATGCTGAACGGAAGAAAGTGAACAAGAGACAGGTATGATATCTTGCAAACGGATAGAAGAGGAACCCTTCCGTCAACTGTCGAATAGGGACGATGATGCTACGCTGAAATCGAGGGGATCTAGGAATTGTAAGCCTGTGCAGCATCCCACACTTTCGGCACCTCCTCCTGCTGTGCAACCTCCCTTCTCTCCGGAACTAACGTCGATGCAGGTCGATCAAAATTGATCGCATCCTCATTCAATCTACCATCAGCATCAAACATCACCCCCTCTCCTCCACCTCCCCCACCAACATCCAAACCCAATATCGGCCCACCAACAGCCGGAGGCGTCCCACCCGCACTACCATCCGAAATCTCCTCCGCATTCAGCACCTCCGCCTGCATAGGTTCCGCAATCTTACCCTTCGACGAAGAGGTGCTAACCTGTTGTCTCGAGTCTCTCGTCTCGCTACCTGATAGCACCGACGCCATCATGCGCGATGACGACGTCGAGACAGGTCTCGAGTGTGACGCCTGCTGAGATTGCGGTCGAGGCGTGGAAGAGGTGGAGACCCAGAATGCTTCTTCCTCTAGTTTGGGTTTGGAAGAGCTCGGGGGAAGGATAGTGGATGTAGGGCGAGAGTTGGAGGTACGATAGGGAAGGAGGAGGGCTTGTTGCGCTGCTCCGGGAGGAAGAGTGCCTGATGAAGGATCGAATTCTGAGTTGAGTTGCGATTGAATTTCGAAATGGGGCATGGAATAAGCGTCGGCAGCAGAAGTGACGATGCCCGCTCTACTATCAATGCGAACTGGCTCTGTAGCACCCATCGGCGAAATAGCAGTTGGCGTACGAGATGGTTGTACACCAACAACACCAGTACCACCACTCTGATGCTGATGCTGATGCGGATGCTCATGCTGTCCAGCACTAGCAGCAGCCAAAGCAGTCGAGTCCAACATTCTCTCCCCCGCCGCCATGCTCTTCCTTGCTCTTTGAGGTCTAACCACCTCGAATCCACCTCCACCTTGTCTTGTGCCAGAAACATCCGCTTCAGAAGCAGGAGGCTCAAGACTCGTATTTCCTTCCTCAGCAATGTCGCCACCTCTACCACCCAACCTAGCAGCAAGACTACTCATCGCAGCACTCATCTTATTCAAACCCCTCCAACCACCGCGTGAACGGTAAGCGCCGATACCGTCGTCAGCGTAGTCGTCATCATCGTCATCACTATCACTGTCGCTGCGAATGCCGTTGGCTCGTTTCCAGAACTTGCCCCCCTTTTTGCGTGTAGGCTGTTGAATCGGCTGTCCTTCTTCGTCGACTGCCATCATGCCAGCGATAGATTGACTGGCGCGAAGCTGAGCTCCTTGAGAGTAGCGTCGGATGGTGGCGTTACGTGCGGCGGCTTCAGTGCTGGAAAGACCCACGCCCTCGTCTGGGTTCTGAGGTGGTATCGAGACACGTCGTTGGTCGTTGAAGTACGATTCGACGGCAGCGCTCTGCGACTGAGGTCGCGGTCGACGTTGGGGTGGCAACGTGGCGTACTGCTGTGTTGGAGACATACGGTCGATGCTGCCACTGCTTGGAGGTCGAGTGAGCTGTTGTCCAGTTCGCAAAGCTTGGTAGGGTGCGGCGTCTGTTGCGCGTCCACCGCCCATACGAACGAAGCCAGATTGAGCTTGTTGTTGTTGAGGCGGTGGCGACTGACGTCCGTTCCACTGATGAAGATGTGGCGGCGGCGGTGAAACGGGTCGGCCATTGGCGACGACACTAGGTGGTAGCGCAGCCATGATGTACCCTTCATCGTGCGGGTCACCACGCAAGTAGGTCGAGTAGGGACTGTTCCCGTTCTCCAACATATCCGCCGGCGATCTCCTGCCTTGAAATTGACTGTCGAGGTAGGAAGCATAAGAGGCCTGTCGCGAATGCATGGGCATACGATTCATCGACATTGCGGTCGACGGCAAAGACGTGCTCAGCTTGCGCGGCGATGAAGGAATCGCAGGTGTGTTTTCTCCCGTTGAACTCTCCTTACCCATACTCGCGAGCATGAGCGTTTGTGTGTTGGACGAAGCAGATCGATTGAGCGGCTGCTGAGTCGATGATAGACGCTTACCCTTCTTATTGAGCTGCAGAGTCTGTTTCTTCTGCCTAATCTTTCGAATCGCACCACCCAGTCCAGAAGTGCGAGGCGAAGCACGCTCATCAAACGATGCACGTCCAATAAGACGCACCAAACCTTCCACCACCTTGAAAACCAAAATGAGCGCTGCGCACACATACAAGATCGCCTGAATCAGCAAAATCACATATGTCAACCAACCATTCGGCTCCCTTCCAAAGTCAACAAGTGGACTCAACAGTAAGATGAGCACAGCAGTGATGATGCGCAAGACACTCGCAACAAAGCTGACTGGACCCATCATAGCACCCTCACCCCAAGGCAACCAGAGACTGCAAGCGAGCGCAAACATGATCTCGAATACGAGCACAATGATGGCCTGAGCACTACCGCTCGCCTGACCTGCACCAATGACCACACCGAGCACAAACGTGCGTGCAAAGTCAACAGCACAAAACAGCTGCGATCCGGGGCTGTAAGTGTTGTAGAGCGGACCAAAGGCAGAGAGCGTACCGATCGAATCATAGAGCTTGGCAGTAGGCGCACGGCTGATGCAAAAGATTGCATAGGCTGGAGCCAGCACTGAAAGAATTGCGAAAGCCAAGCCTGCGAGACCGACGGACGTGGCGGAAAAGATGTCGGCATTGGCCATCTGATAGGTGGTGAAGATGGTGATGGGGAGATGGAAGAGGAAGATGGCACGGAGAATGTTGCCGTGTAGCATGCGAAGGTGGTAAGTATTGTTGTTCGAACCAACAAGACGTCGACCACCAGTGCCGAGGAAGCGATAGCCGCCCCTACGACTTAGAGAGGAACGCGCTTGATCGCTGTCCGCTTCGACCGTTTCCTTTGTCTCTGCAACCGCGGGTCCTCCATCAGCAAGATCCAGATTGTAGCCGTCCTCACGTCGCTTTTGCAATCGCAGCAGCGTGTCATGGATCGAATCGACGATCCAAGCTATCAAGGAAACAGCAACAATAGCTGCTACAATGAGGAGCCAGATGGAAAGGCAGGTGCCGAAAAGATCGCGGGTTCGCAACCCAACCGCGTGTGCATACGCTTCCATGCCAGCTCGAGCTCCATCGAGGTTCATGAAGCGATTTGCAACCTGCTGGTTCATGTAGAGCGGCGAAGAAGTATTGGAGAACTGCAAGTTGATGTCACCGGAAGGCAGTGTTGCGTTGGTGGAGAGCAGGTCGAATTGACTATCGAGCTCAGCGGGGCGAATGATGGTCACATTGCCCGTGAGAGTCGACCAAGCAGCCTGCTTGAAGAATGCGTACGAAAACTCGGGCCAGCGAACCGCAATCATGGAGATGGCAGCTACGAACTGAGTGTGTAGGATGACGTCCCAGCATGCTGGTGTTGCAAAACGGAGGAGTGCAGCACTGAGCGCAAGTTTCTGACCTGAGAGTGACGAAACAAGAGTGGGTGCAATGGTGTCTTTGATGACGTTGGGTTGGCTGCCTTCTCTCGCCTTGTGCTTGAACGCTCTTGCTCGGGAGGTGAGAGCGCAAAAGATACGACCTAGACCAACAACGATGAAGTAGCCAATAGTGAGAGCTACAGGGAACCAAAAGATCAAGTCCCAGTACCATTTGTCTTCGTCGTACGGACTGGCGTGGACTTCAATACAAGCAATGTCGAGAGGCGGGCTGGAAGTGTCGCTGAGTCGAATGCGTGTCCATAGAGTACCGAGTGTGTAAGTGTCATTGAGCGGAATTCCGACACCCAACGAAACCTGACCTGGACCGTAGAGGCATCCTGCGGGTTGGATGACGACGCCATTGACAACGGTACCGTTCGGATCGGGCGCAACAGGATAGAGACTGTCGCATAGATACGAGTCATTACGAAAGACGGTGAAAGTCAAAAACTGTGTCTCGACCGACAAAGTACTGAGCAGCTGAGGTGCCACATTGGTATTGACTGTTCTACCTTGCGAGTTAGTGGCGCCAACAGCAACAATACGAAGGACTCCAGAATCGTAAGAGTCTTGACTGGAGAGGTGGTTTCTGCTGCCGAGATCGGTGTCAAACTGGGTATAAACGGCAGAGATGTTGAGACGCAAATCGGAATCGACGTAATTGACCTGATCAGCGGGACAGCCTGTGAAGTAGACATCCTTCATACGAGATGTGACTCTGCGGGAAAGATCATTGGCTTCGGCAGGAATAGGTTTCTGGAGCAAGAAAGGCACTTGAGGACCATCGAGCTGAAGTTGAGGGATGGTTGTGCTAGTAACTGCAGGTGCAGTTCGAGTAGCGGTGGCGTTGCCGACTGGAACGCCTGTTCTTGTCGGTGTGTTGAGAGACGCTGAGCCAGTGGTGAAGGTGACAATTTCGGTGACAGTTTGAGCTGTTGTGAGTGTGGTGAGTGCAAGGCTTGCCACTAGCAAGGCTAACGATCTTGATCGGCATGATGCCGATGGTCGATTGCGCCTGGAATGCATCGCCTGCGTCATGCTGTTATGAATCGGAAGCTAGCTAAGCTGTGTAAAGCTAGCACGGATGAGATCCGATAGCGTCCACGTACAGGAGCAAGGAGCAAAGCAGAAGAGAGAACTGCTAAAGAACGAACGGTCGGTCAATGGCCCCGAATTGAAGGCTATCAAAGCATTAGATCGATTGGTGGTGCACCATGTCGTCTCCGATGTTTTGATCTGGCTGTGCTGGAGTGTACGGATCACGTCGAGAGCTGGCGCAGTCTCAGTGTCGTTACTGATCGTTGGCTCCTTGAAATGGTTGGACGATTTTGTAGGTTGACTCGATTGTGCTTGCGATTGGAGATCAATGATGAAAGGGCGCGCGCCGCAGATGGCTGAGCTTTCAGCGTGCTGACCAGCGTAGAGATCCGAGCGATGCTATGAAGGTGATTGGAAAGGAATTGATGGTGAAGAACACATCGGAAAGGACCAGATAGATCGGAATGTGCTGTATGTGTATGTGTATGTGTATGTGACTTCTAATACTTGGCAACGAAGAGGGATCGGAATCTGAAACTTGTTGACTGCAGACCTCTTTCTGCATCAACCTCCCAACTCTGCAGCCCGAAAAAACGAAAGGCGAAAAGGCGCGATCTCGATCGACGAGGCGCTTAGCTTTTTCTTCGCAGTCCAAATGCTGCAAGTCAGCAACCAAAATAACCCACAACAGCAGCTGAGCTTCGATCAGAATTGAAATTATTGAGACAGAAAAGTCCACGGATCTTCAGATTAAAAAAAAATTAAAAATTTAAAGCGTTTAAATGTCTCGATGTCTTTTCGATGCAGGGCAGCATGTGCTTTCGTCGGAGTCGACAGAAATGTGAGTGTTGACACGGGCAAAGACCCACAAAAGAGAAGAAGAAGGATCGGCGATGTCGACGCCCTTTTCCAGCCTTGTGTTTCTCATTCACAGATTATTTGACCATCATCGTCGTATCTTCTTTCTCACGGCATGATCTACTGTATTGGATGACTGTTGGAGGAGAAATTGGAAGGCAACGAAGCGGGAAAAGCGGGAAAGCAAACCACCAAGCCTCTTTTGTATCATTGCATGGCAGTGCAATACGATCATCACTTTCTCCTCGCGCGCGCAAGGCGAATCGCAATCTTTACTTCTAGACCCTTGCTTTTTTTTTGCTCGTTGTACCTTGCAACCACCCTCTTGCAGCGGCTTCAATCTGTGCTTTCGCAACGTAAGGAGTGAAATCCGGCGAAATTGCCTTTCTCGAATCGCACATTCACGATTGAGACAGAGTAATTGTGACAGCCAGGAGAAGGTCGCCGGTTCTCCGACTTCTTCAAGCCCAACAGTGAGCCTATCTCGCGTGTAGAAAAGGACAGCCGAAGCCAGCGCTTTCCCCTTCATGCAGCGGCAGCAACCGTAAGTACTCGTCGTAACAGTAGCAACGCAGGAACTGGATGTGGGCTGTTTCGAGAGTTACTCCAACCGAGTTGACAGATCTTAACCGCCGGACATCCTTGTCTGCACGCTTCTCCAATTTGCACAGTCTCGTATTACAAGCCTTGACGATCATCGTGTTTTGTGGCTTCAGTGCGAAGTGCTTATGAACATGCTATGCGAAGGAGAACCAGATCACCGATCTCATCATCGAATGAAAGGCAATCCAGTGCCCACCTTCTTCTTATACTCTCTATACTGCTCCCCGAAGAATTCCTCCAACCATCTCTCCTCCGCTCTAATCCTTCTGCTGAAAAACAACCACAGCGCACCCGCAAACCCGACCAACCCCGCTTTATTCCCCAACATCACCTGCGTTCCCAACGCCCAATAACTAAACCCCACATAACTAGGATGTCTTGTCCACGCATACACACCCGTCGTTACCAATTCATGATCGTTCCTCTTCTTATCCGCCAGCACGTGTGAAAAGTTGTTGTGCGCATGAATCATAGCCATACTTCTCAAGCACTGTCCACCGATCACCAGTGCCAAACCGAGAAAGGTGAAGAGGGAAGGGATTTTTGTGGAAGGGAAGAGATAGGCGGTGAGTGAGAATTCGAATAGCGCAAAGGCGTGGGCTATGTGGTAGTGAATGCCGTTGTTGAGGAGGAAAGAGTCGGAGAAGAGTCGGGTGGGGTTGTAGGATGCAGTGACGGTGAATTCGAGGATGTGAAAGATGACCCAGCTGGCGAGGTAGAGTGCGAGTTGTGGACGTTCGTAAAACGATGCATTCTGATCGTAGATGAGTGAGAAGGGGCTCTTGAGGGTGGAGAGAAGGAAGGAGAGTGCACGAGGTAACACTAGCCCGAATAGGATACCGAGAGGGAAGGTTGTGATGCAGATTTGCAATGCGGCTGGAGCATACGCCGGTGGGATGGCGTACTGAATTGTGTACTTGTCTACAATCCAGCTGATCCAGCCTTGCCTAGAGGCAGCAGCGGCATCGTGAATTGGTCTCGATCCCTTCTTGGTCGGTGTGGGAACAGAGGAAAGGGTGTGCTGATCGTCGATGCTGGAAGCACCACTGCTCATAGCCATGTTATCGTCGAAGACCTCTGAGCGAGGACTCGAGTCCGCCGAAGAAGAAGCTTCTTGCTGATCTGACATTGTTATGAAGGAAGTGGATGAGCGATGTGAAAGGTTGAGCAACACGGTAGGTGGAAGAGAAGAAAGATCAAGGGGGGAGGGAGGGAAAGTCAGTATGGACGGTTTAAATACCGTTTCTCCCTTCTCTGCAAGACACTTACTTTTTCTTTTCCCTTCGACCAATCAAGCAGAACTTTCTGACGGACAGCAAGCCTGCGACCTACACAAAGGGATTTGGCGAAGTGAGAGTAATGTTGAAGAGTGCCCTTTGTGTTGCGTGAGAAAGTTGATGGATTCCCTTTGTTGGTTTTAGAAGAAAGGGAAAGGAGGGGCGTGAGAGAAAGAAAGAAGAAATTCAGGGTCCAATTCGGTCCCTTTCAAGTTGGTTTGTGCGTGTGATATTTGCATATTCCCGGAACTCGGACTTTTGCAACTCCACACCTTTTCAAGGTCTTCCTTTCGTTCAGGTCAAAATGGTTGGAACTCTTTCCGCACACACTACCATACCTCATCCTGTCTCTGAGGCTTCTATACCCTGTATCCGACAACCTCTCAAATACCACAGCTCAGCTGCACATCACATCCTAGGCTTCTAAACCCTTCCTCAACGCCAAACATCTAGTAGTAGACCAGCTCAACTCCCTCCTTCCTGCACAAACGAGCACAACCCATCACTCACACCACCGCTCAAAGCGCACAACTGTTTGCCAAAAATGGATCTCCTCACCCAACTCGATACCTCCCTCGATCTCCTCCTCAAGATCATGTCTTCCTCCATCGCCTTCATCTCGCGCAAAGCCTCCCATACCATCCTTCCTTCCTCCACCATCCCTCTTACCGTGCTCGGCAAAACCGAAGCTATCACGCCTTCCGAGATGGACGAAGCGATATCTGAACTCGTCTCCGACCTCATAGAGAAAGCGAGAGGGATACGGGAGATCATCGAGCATCTGCCGACGAAAGAGTCGTTGGGGGGTGACGAGGAGTTGGCGGAGGAATTACGCAGGGTGGAGGGGGAGATGGAGACGGTAAATGAGGAGTATAGGAGTGCAGTGGAGGAAGTGAGCGGGTTGAAGGAGGAGGTGGAGGGGCTGTGTAGAGTGTTAGCGGAAGAACAAGGGAAGGGGAGAGGTTGGTTGGTGAAGGAGTTGGAGGGAAGATCGGGGGTGGGAGAGGAACAGAGGATAACAGATTCGTTAGCGGCATGACGATTAGAGCGAAAGAGACTTCATGTATTTGTACTTCACACCTATCACATCCCGAGCATATCAGTTTGATTTGCTGTAGCATTTGCGTTCAAAAGAGCGTTGCTATCGTCTCTCATCACCAATCAACCATCCAACCCCACGACTCAAGCTGAATCCTCCCAATCCCCCTCCACCACCTCCTGCTCCTGCTCCTCCATCCCCTTCAGAGTGGCTTTCACTCTTCCAACCGAGGAAATCTCTCGCAGCTCTTGCAGCTCTCACCGCTCTCTCTGCTGGATCCACATATCCACTCGCTCCTCCACCCTCTCTCCTCCCTCCCTGACCCGAACCCGTTTGAGTCGCACCTGAAACTCCATCAAAATCAAACAACCTCGCAGTCCTCTCATCCACCTCCACCCTTCCTTCTCCCCTTCCCCTACCCACCCCACCATCCGACCCAGGATTCGAACCACCAAAGTAACTCAACGGACTAAAACTCAACGGCAACAAATTCGCCGCACTCCCCACCAACCCAGCTGCAACTCCACTCTGACCACTGATCAAATCCATTCCGATCCCACTCCATCCTGCTGCCTTCTTCGTACTCGCATACTGTTTCCCACTCTCCAGCTCCTCCGTCAACTGTCTATCCAACCCTCTCCACATCCTCAACATCCCACCGAGTTGTTCAGCGGGTGCTAAACTCATCGCATGACCCAACATCCCCAACCTCTGCGGTGTATCTTCCCAACCCGGATGTTTACTCAACTGTAAACAACTCTTCCATGCCAACTCCACCACTTCCCCCTCCGCACGAGGTTTGACAGCAGCCGAGATGAGTCGAGAACAAAAATTGGCGGATTGTTCAAAATCTTCCGCCGAAGTGGCTGCATCCGAAAGCATCGCTAACACTCTCGCTTCCACCACACCAACTCCCGAAGAGGAGGAGGGGGAGAGGGAACAAAGTCGATTTGCCAAGTCGAGAACTAACTCTGGACTTCGATGTGCATCTCCTTGACTAGCTAGTAGACGTGCGATAAGGTCGAGTTTGTCCTGGGTCTGTCTGATTTCTTTGGGTTCGATTAGTTGTCCAGCGTTCTGGGTGGATTTGATTTTGAACGTGGAGAGACGACAGGCTGCTTCGATGAAGTTTCTCTGTGCTGTAGCTCGAGAGGAAGAGGACGGGAGGGCGGAGAGGACTTCGAGAGAGAGACGGATGTCTTTGGATCGAGTGGAGGCGATGTTGGATTTGTCGAACAAAGATGTGGAGACTGAAATGACCAACTCTTCCAGCTCAGCGGTAGAAACGGCAGGGATGGTGGAGGAAGAAGCGAGGGTGGAGAAGAGCGAAACATCACCAGTGTGCAGAACTGTGGAGAGGAGGAGATGAAGAACTTGATCTTGAGGAAGAAGAGAGAAGGCAGAGGCAGGAGAGCAAAGCTCAAGCATTCGATGGAAGAAAGCATCCCAACTCGCTCTGAACTTCCAAAGCTCCCTATCCGAACCCGTTGCTGCTGCCGTCTCGCCTGGTCTTCCACCGAGAGAAGAAGGTGGAATGTTTGCGGCAGAAAACTCCTCCACCAGTCCTTGCACCATCGCCCATTGCTTCTCCTTCTTCTCCTCTTCGCCATCCCCGGCTTCTTTGCTGGCAGACCCTCCATACGCAGCCAACCAGCATAAATCAAGCGCCGGCTTACTATTCAACCCCTCCACCAGCGTCGATATCGACTGTAGCCATTCCAGATGCTCCTGCATTTCACGCAGCAACACACCCGGAGCAACGCGACGGAGAAGTATCAGCAACTGACAAGTCGGAACAAACGTCTGCTCTTCCACGTCCAACGCAGCTCTCAACCCCAACTGCAAACCCGATTCAGTCTTTCCAGCATTGATGTCAGGTTTCTTCTCCAGCTGCGAAACGACCTCCAAAGCCTGCTTTACCAACAAACTAGGCGTGCTGAGATCGAATCGAAACCCACCCACCGCAGGTCTAGCATACACAACTGCAGCTACGCAACTCGAAAATGCGCTAGAGTCCATATCCGACGTGCGTTGCGACACAGTGAGGAGGGCGAAAGATCGAACTTTGGCATTATCGTTAGTGTCGATGAGCTGAGCGAGCTGATCTGCAATCGAAGAGGTTCCGTTGTATAACGAGATGAAATCCTTAGCGATCTGTTTTTGAGCTTCGACATTGGTGCCGGCGGAGGTGACTTGGGATGCGAGAGATTGGATCGAGTCGAGGTTGAATCGTGGTGGGAGGGAGGTGGGAAGAGCAGATCGAGCTCTTTGGTTGGGTGTGGATGTAGTGCTGCGAAGTTCAGCGATAGCTTGATGTGCGTCTTCTCCCTGCCATTCTTTGGACAGAGCTTTGAGGAGAGCAGAGAGTTCTGCTTCAGGCCTGGCCTGAGCTTGCAAGGTAGCCAACACTTCTCTGTAGAAGTTTTTCAATTGGGTTAGCGATAGTATTTGAGCACCCTGTGCTGATGCCCAAACACTGCTCTCTTTACCATGTTTCCATCCGATCAGCAGCCCAGATCCCGCAAGTGTAGCATACTTTCCTATCCCACCGTCTGCAGTGAGCAATTGCCTCAAAATCCCCGTCCTCGCATTCGCCGACTCTTCCACCAACCAACTGAAACCACCCAACAATGGCCCAACCAACTCCGCTCCCTGCGCAAGTGACGCCAAGCACAACAGCACGGTTGCCACATCTTCCTCCAAAACCAACTTCAACGGCAAAATCGGCAAACCCAACATCCCCATCAATCCCCTCAATCGTTCGAACAGCGATAACCTCCTCGACCACTTCTCAAATCTCTCCACTGCCTCTCTCACCGCCCCAACCCTGTTACTCTCCGCATTCGATTCCTGCAACGTGCGAAGATAAGGGGTAGCAATAGAATGAATTGCCAACTGCAATAGTTGTTGACCCAGCTGCTCTACTCTCGACAACTCTTCTGCATCACCCACAGCTTCAACTTCAGGGAACAGAACAGCATGAATGCCGAGGTGGAAAGCGTTGAGTAGCCATTGTCGATCTTTGATGGTACGACAGAGCGTTTGTGCATGTTGAGAGATCTCTTCGACCAACTCATCGCGTGTAGGTGTTCCAAAGTTCGAAGCGGTGGAAGTAGAAGAGGAGTGCCATGCGTCAATGAGTTGAATCCATCGATGTTGATATTGTCGATCCACCGGGTTCAACTTCGACCTCCGACCGGTGTTGGAAGTGGATTTGTGAGTGGTGCTCGGACCAGCAGCAGCAGGTGGTGGAGCTGCCGTCGACATTGCTGAAGCTGCTGAATGAGTATGACGATGCAAGAGAGAGAGATCAGGAGTTGATCAAGTGAAAGGTCGAAAGAGTGTGGAGTATTCTGTCAATCGAGCTTCCAGCGCATCTCCCGCAGCTGAATATCCGAAATCCGAAATTTCGCCCTGAGCAAAGACTCTCTTCATCCATCCTTCATAACACTCTCCCGCCACTTTAACTCGCCATCGGTTCTCCGAGCCCTGCCTCACTAACTACACATCCGGCTTCAGTTTAGAACGGGGTGTTTCCTGCATACGGGCTGCATGGGAAGAAGCACTGCACTTGGTATATGTTAGGAAATTTCGGATGATGCACACATGAATGAAAAGGTGAATCGCTAGAAGTACAAGAAGAAAGGGTTCAGAAAATGGAAGTACCGGTCGGCTAAGCAGATGTACTTCCAATAGACTGCAAGAATGTGATAATGCTGTTGTCATCGTACGTATCCCAGTTCATCGGATACGCAGGAGGCACCAAACTCTCGGACAGATATTGCACTGTTGAACCTGGCATAGTCCCTCCTGTGTAATGCCCATGACCGTGACCGTTGTGGAACATCATGGAACCACCATCCTGACCAGCATAGTGCCCGTGAGGGTTCTGTGGACTTGATGTCGAGATCAAGCTAGGAGAGCCCGAGGCTTGACTATTCGAACTACCCCCTGCGTTGTTGTGATACATTGCATGATGGGAGCTGCTGCCATTGTGGTGGTGAGAGTATTTGGGCATCGACATTCCTCCACCATTTCTTGGAGATGCGGCAGGGACATAGGGCGAACGGAACGAAGGACCTGAAGTGAGAGGAGCACCGCTAACAGCATTCGAAAGCTGCGTGAAAGGATTGAGCCCCATCGCCCACTTGGCGTCTTCTGAAATAACAAGATCCTCCGCATTGACAGGCGAATTCTCATTGATAGAGATGGTGGAAGGTAGCTTCTTGACGCAGAAGCGCAGGAAGCGAGCGAGATACGACCCTTGCTCCAAGTGGTTCTCCAGTGAAGGCGAAGTGGCATCGGCTGCTTGACGGATCGCAGAACAGGCCTGAATGGCCAAATCTTGCGACATGGCACGCCAGTTGTCGCAAATCCACACTGCTGCTACCGCCAGGTTGAGAATGACAATGTCGTGAACGTATCGGTAGTAGCCTGCTTGACCGTAGGGTCCGTTCAGCAGTTCAAACAGCTGGACCGACAACTCTGAGCATTTCTGGAAAGCCGTTTGTCGGTCATGAGCAAATGCGGGTCCAGACAGTAATGGCGAGCTGTAGATCGAGTACAACGCACGATGGTAGTTGAAGAGCGTGTTGGTATCGTGGAACAGCAGACAAGGTCGACCCGAGTGCTGACATGGGATCTCGCTGGCTGGTGGGTTCATCCATACCGAGCTGGAGCAAGTTTGTGCGGTGATGCCCATCTTGACCAGTCTCGCGTTACGGAGACACGTTGCACGGCTGATCTGGGATGGGTTTGGACTTCTTGCGTTGGACTGTTTGAGGCTTGTGATAAGGTCACGCTTGATGTTGGCGTTCTCTCTGGAGGCTGCAAGTCGCACATCGATGTCTTGCACCATGTCTCCGAGAGAGTCGATCCACTCTCGCGGGTCTGGCAGCAAGCTCGGATCGAGGGCCGGCGGCAAGTGTCTCTGGTCACGATAGCCATCCTCAAAACAGGAAAGCTGCATGAGAGTGCGCTGCGATTGGATGAAAGATCGAGATGGCCCATGTTTGGAACGCTTCTGAGGACCAAAGAGTTCGTGCAAGCCAAGTTCGAACGCTTGTGTGATGGCGAGCCTGACTTTGCGCCAACTGCTTCCATCTTTGGGATGCTTCCACATGGCCAAGATGGAAAGCGACTGGATGATCTCGAGCTGCGGTGGGATGTCATCGGCTGCAATGCGTGACAAGGCAGGCTTGAGGAATTCGAGTGAGTCGAGATAGCGATCCACCTTGACGAATTTGGAAGAGACAGTGCAGATCGCAGCAAGCAGGATGCGGTACTCCGGATTGGTCTTAAGCGCCTTGAGCGTGTAGATGTGACTGTCGAGCAGCGCGATGATGGGGTTGAGACGCTCATAGTAGAAATGGACTAGCTCACCCACCTCATCTTCATCAAAGAGACCGGCTGTGATGACCGACTCGATGAGTGGGCGTCCTGTGGAAGTTGACACTTTGACGGCAGGTTCCTCCTGAAGGTGGGAATGCAAGGTGGATGAGAGCAGTGCCTTGGAGGCGGTGCTTTCGGACGAAGTGGTATCGAGCAAACTCTGCACCGAGAAAGGATTAACGCCAGCAGAAGCGGAACCGTCAGATTGCTCGTTGGGACTAGGACTGGCGGAATCGCGCGATTGACTCTTGGATCTTTGTTTAGACGGTGTCGCAGAGTTTGGCTTGTTCTTCTGTCCTTCGAGCTTGACACCTCGATGATGTGATGGCACTACGCACTCGATGCTTAGACGAAGGCAGCGTGTGCAGCTGTTGGAGTCGTCTGGGAAGATGCAGCGCGACTAGAGTAGCAAGCACAACAGATGTACGGGATAGACAATGCAGCAAATGCAGAATGATGAAGGAGGGTCAGGAGGCTGTCCATGAAAGGGTATGGTAGTCAGGTCATTTCACTTACCTTGATCTTACGACATCCTGAACAAGCACGTCGCTCCGCAAAGGGCGTAAACTGCTCCTTTGGGATCACGTCGCACTTTGCAGGAGGCATGATGCTCAAAGATAAGCAGCAGTCTCAGCAGATAAGCTGATGGCGGTGATTGCTATGGTTGTGGGGATGAAGGACAACGGTGACCGGGCCGGTGATGGACAGGCAGAGGTTGCAGGAACCAGAAAGGGTCGTTGGGTGCTTAGACTGCGTTTTGCATAAGCTTGGGAGCTCGCAGCTTGCAGGATCGGGCGTGTGATGTATCGATCGAGATGCGCTAGGAGTTGGATAGCGTGAGAAGCAAACACTAAATGCGAACAAGGGTCGAGGTTGGCGAAGGAAGAAAGGGGGGAAAAAGGTTACCGGTTTTGAATGAAGGTGGCGGCTTCTTAACGAGAAAAGGGTCGAGCAAAGATGGAAAGGGTGTGGCGCCAACTTGAGCGAAAGATTGATGCTAAGTGAAAGAGAGGCTATGACTGGGGGCTTGAGGCTTTGGCAAAGGCTTGCAAGATGGTGGCGTTGGGTGTGCTAGACGTGTGAACTAGTGGTGAAAGGGGCGAAGGTCCGCTAGTTGGCAGTCAAGGCGGACAACATGTCCAAGCAGACGGTGCGAGGAGACTGTGTTGCGGCTGGTCTTGCTGAGAGAGGTGATGAACAGCTTTCCGGCAAAGATGAAGTGTTGAGTCCGGAAAAGCGTCGAGATCAAATGCCGAAGCGGAAAGAAACAGATGATGCTGCAGGATACAGAACGCTGGGTAAGGTTGCCAAGCAAAAGTGATATGATTGGCAGCGGAGTAGGCTAAGCGAACCAATCTCGAGGTTGAGAGAGGGAGAGCTAAAAAGAAGATGAGGAAGGATGTTGCGGCAAATCGATTCGGGGTGTGTGTTTGCCAACACAGTACGGGAGAGAGGATGATGCAGGAAGAGGAAAAGGTCGAGAACCAGACTGCAGAAAAGAAGATAACCGAGGATGCGGAAGTGGCCGTGGAATTGGAAGTGGAAGTGGTGGCCGTGGACGTGGACGTGGAAGTGAAAGGGGATGCGATGCGATGCAAAAAGCTAAGCTGGGCTAGCTAGCCTAAGTAGCGGAAATGCTAAGCTGAGCGGAAGTTGAGATGGGATTATCACTAGTCTGCTTGAACTAGCTTTGGGAGACGTGTTGCCGATGTCCAAAACGGAGAAAGCGAGAGCAGAGTGGAAGAAGGGGTTGTCGAATAGGCTCAAGCTAAGGCAAAAGGGTGAGGTAAGGCAAGGCAACGCGATGCGATGAGATGTGATGAGATGGCGAAGGCGAAAGTTAGGTGAAGTGGTAGCCGTCGAGTGCGGTAATAGTCAGGGTCACAGGTGTAACCGGGACACAAGCGAGAGACACACACAGAGAGGGACAGAGAAGAGAGAGAGAGAGAGTACAGTTAAGAAAAGCAGCCTCAGACGGCAGTTACACAGCAGTCACCGTAAAGTGTAATTTTATTCGGTTGCAATTCCAGTCGAAAGTCAAAAAATCAAAGTGAAATGTCTCAACAGAGCCAAGGAGGTGGCAGAAAAGAAGGCGGCAGCGGCAGTGGCAGCGGCACCAACTGCAGGTGCAGGAAAAGAGAGAAAAGAGACTTGCTCAGCTGAGACTTCTGCCGCGGCGGAGCGGCTATAAGCCAAAGTCGAACCAAAAACGAAAAAAAGGAGAATAAAATAAAATACAGTAAATCAGCAATCAGTCACTGTTTTGCTTTTCCCTTTTACACGGCAAGGGACTGCAGTCACGGAACGGATGGCACAGCAGCAAATCTACAAGTCTCACCTGTTTCTCTGAGATATCTCTGCTTGTCCAAGTTCGAGATCTTTTTTGGCCCAAATACAGGACTCTCTCTACTTTTCTCTCTCTCTCTCTCTCTCTCTCTCTCTCTCTCTCTCTGTCTCTCATCTCTGTTATAATTGTATTTTGAAAGGTGTTCTCTTGCTGTGAGACTGTATTCTGTTCTGCTTGTTCTGTCGCTGTTTGCCTTGTGGCCTTGTTGTTGAGCAGCTCTGTTTCTGTGTCAGTCTTCTGGTTGTGCAACTCTTTTTTTTTTTCTTTCTCGATGCTGCGTGGAAGCGAAAGCCACGCGACGCCGAACAGCAGCTGATTCGCTAAAAGAAAAAATGCAATTCGCCAGTCTCCCCACCCAATCAATCCCTATTCGCTAGGATTAGTTTCCGCGCTAGTTGATGCGACACCGGCTTCTCGCTGTTTCGCCTTTCTCTCGCTCGCTTTCGGAACAGTTCAAGTCGGAAAGTGTCCGACAAACTGGACGCAGAAATGCAGATCGAAGAGCGGAGTTGCGGAATTGTTCTATCTTTTCCTCCTTCTCTCTGTGCGAGCCTTCATTCTATACAGTGATCACAGAGTGAAAGTGCAGTTGCTGAGCTCAGCTGACGTGGCCTCTTTCCATCCGTCATCACTCACATCTGTAGCCGAGTCACGGACACGCTATCTCAGAACGACACGCTACACTACAGCACTGGACAGTAAAGTTTTTTTGGGCTCCGTTGCTTTTTCATTGTGGCGGCTATCCATTGTTACAACCTTCTCTTTCATCTGTCTGTGCTTAGACGTCTGCCTGTCTGTCTGTGCCTGTGTGGGTATGTCAGAACTTTGCATTCTCCCACGAGACTCTAGAAACAGCCGTTTAGCTTTTCATTCTGTGGGCGTGAGAGGTACGACAAAAAAAGCGAGGTTCGACTCTGCTCTCTAATCTCTGAAACGGACATCATCATGTGAACTTGCAGCTGCTACACTTGCACAAAAAACCGCATTAGAGAAAGAGAGGGCAAAAAAAGGGTGCAGAGAGATCAGGCATGAATAGAAGCCCAACCAAAAGGCTGCTGCTGGGTGGTGGAAGAAAAAGCGGGGTAAAAGGGAGAGAAAATTGGGCCTTTTTTCCAAAGAAACGCCGGGCATGTCGATCCAAGGGTTGCCGGTCAACCTCATTTCTTTGCAGCGGATACCTTGCTCACCAGCAATTTAATGTAGCTTGCTGTCGGGATTGGAAAAACTCTCCTAGCGCCAAACGGGAGGAGATGTGAGACAAACTGGTAGTTACATAGCCGAAGTTACCTTCGGCACAGGGGCAACAGGAGGAGGAGGATCTCGACCACAAAGATCATAACACGTTTTTCTATTTAGCTGAGCGAACACCGGCAGACGAGCAACTTCAGTACCAACGATGGAGAGGGCTGAAGGGATCTAGATTCGATTCGGGTCTTTGCCTCGCTTCGGTTAAGCAGACCAACAGAAACAGCCACGTTTGCAGCATCAACACATCATGCAGCCGAAATGGAAAACAGCCAACTAGCTACTGTCTTCGATTCCACTCAACCCTTTCAGCGGAACCCTTAGCCAAGCAAACAAGCAAGCTTTGATTTTTCGTACAGTTGAAAGTTTGCACTACTTTACATTCGAACCAGCAGAGTGATTTTAGCCCGTCTTTCGGAAGTCTCGGCGTGATCACCGTACTGTTGTAGACTATGTTTGCAACGTGGCGAATGGAGCGGTTTGAGAATTCTGCAGTTCGGGTTCTATGGTGTATGCAACTAAATCACACCATCTTAAGGGATCGTGGGAAATGCATGCAGTATCGGATCTACAGCCGAAACCAATCTTTCTCGGTTACGCTCGCGTGCTTCAGCACAGCAGTGGAGAGAAATGATAGGATTCCGTTATTTCCAAGCGAGGGTTTTCCCGATTTTTTGGATTTTGATTTGGTCCCACGCCGCGGCTTCTGTCTGTGCGCATCGCCAAACGTCAAAAGAGAAGTGGTTCTACCTCCGCCTTGACATCACCTCATCTACAGAGAACAAAACAGTAAACATGCTGGTATCTCTCTTTTGCCAATCAGAAGAAAGTCTTGATTCGAAGCTAATGCATGACAGATCGAACGCCGCAACATTGCAGCACTAAACTTCTTCGTTGGCAGCAGGAAAAAAACCTTTAGGCCTTACCGCGAGATCGGTTTACCGAAAACTGCACCGAATCCTATCACTTTGCGATGCTTTGAGATGGAGATTGACGATCTAACTTGAGCTCGAGATGTCTCGAAAAGGGCCACGTTTGCCACGAAAGGGATTGCTTCGGATAGGTAGGACGACAACGAAGCGCAGGGCTGTTCGATTCGTTACAGCAGAGTACTGTATCAACTCGTTATAATCGCCACAGTACAGTACTGTAGAGTCATTCAATGTGCGAATCCGGTATCTTGTCCGGCCTCACATTGTCAGCGATTGATTGAGTATCTTGGCACCCCCTACAGTAGCACAGCTTTCGTACACAATTATGGACTCCAGAGCTGACTTCAAACTGTATTCTTGGAGTCCGAAGCAAGTCTGATCAATTCCTGACCCGTTCATACGCCCTGTAATAAAAGACGGAATCCTTTCGTGTGACAAGCACGGCATCACTGCTTTGCAGAGGGGATTAGGAGTAGAAGCTGCATTTGAATTCCGCCGCTTATGCTTCGAGTTGGACCGCTGCAGGGATGCGTTCAACATTGGTCAGCAGACGTCGCATTGATTGGATAGATGCAGGTTGAGGATGCGGAGCATGAACTGCCCAAGGGTAGGCTCGGATGGTAAGGTCTTTTCTCTCTCGGGCATGGGCCGGACTGTCTGCGGAGAAACCGATTTACCGCAGTTATTCCTCCATAGCATTCATCTGTTGCGCCCATCCACTCTGTCTCTCAACTACTCTCTAAACGGCAGAGACGGTGATACATCTCTCTGCAAGAATCTTTCTAGCAAAAAGTGATGCTATTCAGCAAGGAATTCAAACACAAAAGCAGGGTAAGAACGCTTAACCCAGAGCAGAAGCATTAATACATTTACACAAGAGGGGAAAAAGGCTGAGTTGATGAGATGCATCCACATGCATGTGCACAAAGTCGGCAGTCCTTTTGAGAACCCGCCATAGCGGCAGAAGCTGGGCGCAACCTGCAGCTTCTCTCGGCATTTCATGCACAGACATCCACTTCAATTGATCAGATAAACAGCCTGTCTCCTCGCCTTCCCAACAAAGGTACCGCTAGCTTGTTCAAGTGATCATTTGTTTGCTACAGTACCTCGGTGTCTCATAACACGGTCACCTCGTTGCTTGTTCGACCCGTCACAATCGCTTGTATAAGGAGAGATGAGCCGAAGACGGGTAAGCTTAGACGGAGGCTGACTTTGATTGCTCGCTCCTGTATTCCTGCGCCAGGCAAGATTCATACGAATCAAAGTAGACCTCGCGAGGGATTGATCGGATACAATTGCCATAAATCTCATCCGCGGACACAAACATATCATGCTCTTTTTAGAGATCAGGCCGCACTCAACGCTTCTAGATTTCGGCATCAGAACATGCGCGCAATGTCTTGCCAGGAGATGCTACATATCTTTCCCACATTGATCCCGCTTCCGCATCATCAACCCCTCCTCCCCCGCGCTGATGTCCTCCTCTTTTCATGCAAGATTGCTCTTACTCGGCCGTTTACTAGCCACAGGAGAGGGCACGACAGATTCAGCCCTAGCTTCAAAATGCCTCTCAAACTCCTGCACACTTCCACCCCAAACTCCAAAGTTTTCCTGTGTCAACCTTCCCAGCCCATCCAACTGGTCGATCACATCCTTCATCGCCAAAGCGTACGAGTAAAACAAGAGGTAGGCACTTGATCCTCGAACTGCCCTTCTCTTGACCACCGGCAGCTCTCGAATCCTATCCAGGAGCCGGGTTCTGCACTGACCTGCGGGTGGAAAGTAAGGTGGTACGGGCGATTTGAGGTGGAAGGCAGACCCCAGAGTGTAGAAGTAGAGTAAGACGTTGCCTACCATCTCGCGTCTCTCGGCGTTGACAGGAATGACAAAGTCTCGTCGAACATGACGATACCAATCTTGACGTGTGGTTACACATCGCATGCTATGGAGCTTGTCCAAGATGTTCTGACAACAAGAGAGCATGGACCGGTAGGTTGCGACAGGGAAGGGACCTTTGAGACGAAATTCGTGTTTGGTTTGTGCGAGAAGACCTTCAAGTTTGATCAAGGACACCTGAAGGTGTAGCTCAATGGCTTGGAACTCATCGCCGTGTCGAGAGGCAAAGTTGCCGAGGAGAGACGCTTCTTCATCTGCCTCGTTCTCGTCATCGTCATCGCGATCGTTCCCGTCGTAGCCATCGTCTTCAGCACTGCGAGATCGTGCTTGTGATGGGTCCCTAGAATACGACAGCACTAGCCGCTGATACAACCATGCGAGCTTGAACAACACATCTGATACTCCTAGCGCCAGTTGCCTCCTCGCTTCGAATGGCCATATAAGCTGGTTCAACACCGTCGCCCATAGCACACCTACAACGACCGAAACAGTGCGCTGATAGGCAATCTGTTCCACCTCAACGTCCGTCTTGCGCAGATTGTAGCTGTAAAGCGCTGTCAAATTGTAGGTGAGCAAAACAAAGCGGCCACTTGACGCCAGCTGTGGTTTGCCGACGATGTACCTGAAACAAGGTATCGAGAACAGCACACCAAACAAGGGCAAAACGATGTTGTTGTCCGGGAAAAGCTTGTACACTCCCACGGCAGCCAGAGCACCTGTGATTGTCCCTACGATGCGATGCAGACTCATGTGGTTCGACTGCCCCACTGTCGGTGAAAGGACGACCATAAAGCTGACCAATGCCCATTGACCTTGGAACTTCTTGAAGATCGGTCGAGTGGACGGGAAGAAAGCGGGACTCGCCAGAATTGCACTTCCGACACCAGCCTTGATCGCAAATTTTGTATCGGGCTGACGGAAGAACTCGCCAATGCTCCAAACAAGTCGCTGCAGCTTCCCTTTCCACGTCATAGCTTTAGGCGTCTGATGCGTATTGAGAGCATGCCGACGATTGGAGGGGAAGTCGAGTGGCGTTGTCATCTTTTTGGCAGCGCTGGCTGTTTTGGAAGTTTTGCCATGTTTGTACCGCTTATGCTTGCCACTGCTGCTTGAGCCCCAACGCCAGCCAAACATGCTGCTATAGTCGGAGAGCATGCTGCCGAAAGTACTCATGAAAAGACGAACGCGCATCCATCGCGAAGTCTGTCGGGCTAGTGCGATACGCTCTTCTGCCTGTCGAATCTGCTCGAGTGCTTCTACGAGCACTTCGAGCTCTTTGGCAAACTCTTCGAGATTGAAGACAAAGAAAAAGATGAGAAAGACGTCTTCGTCTCCGTGGCTTTTCTGCAGAAGGGTGCCAACAGCACTTTCGCCCCTCTGTGATTCAGCACTATCCATCTCTGCCGTCTTCTTGGGCTCCATGGTGTAGATACGTTTGATGGCGACTGTCTGCTCATGTTGAAAGCGTCGCAGTGCGTTTGAGATGTCCGTCTGAAGTCCATCGAAGCTTGTGCCTGGAACATAGGCACCGGTGAACGTGCCAAAGTCGTGCCAAGTGCCAGTGCCGCCATTGGTCGCAGCGAAAGCGGAAGATTCGTGTGGGAAGGGCTTATGCTCGGAGCTGATAGGATCCGCTGCCATGAAGGTCGACCTGAGTCCTTTGAGTGTGCGACAGCATGAGAAGACGAGACTGCGCATGTGAGGTCCGACACTTGCAATGAAGTCCTCGAACGCGTTTGCATCTTTTCCACCATCTGTTGCGGTCGATGCAGACGCGTGCGCCGAGTCACTACTAATGTCTCCGCTGTCAGCCTCCGTCTCGAACAGATCGGCCAAGCGTGTCGAAGCCGGTCGAGGCCTGGACTGCGACGAGGTATTGTTACCATGTACGTGCGCTGTCGATACTGCACCTTGTTGCTCCCGAGCTAGACGTTGTGCCTCTCTGTGTGCTGCCATGATCTGATGCTGAAGACCACAGCTGCTTCTGAGACCGGTAAGATGCTGAGCAAGCCTGTTGAGTGAGTCAGTCGCCTCGACATACTTTGCGCTCTGGCCACGCATCCTGAGATCGAAGAGTGATTCCAGCTTTGCTTCCTCGAGGTTCTTCTTGAGCGAAGTGAAACTGTCGTGGTGATCATCGATGGCGCGCTTGATACGGTCGCTCTTGAAATGAAAGTTGGATGGATCCTCGAGTAAGAAAGTCTTTGTGAGGACACGTAACAGAGTCGAGAAACCTCGTAAGTTGCGCACGATGTCGCCCTGAAGATTCGATGTGGCGCTCTGTGGCCAGATGTAGAAGCAGACCAAGTTGCTGATGAGCGAGCCAGCCAGCACGACCAGTGTGACTTGGAACGTCTTCTCGGTAGAAAAGTGACCGAGATGGAGTGATCCTTCCTTGACAACGACTGTAAAGACAATGATTGAGATGAGGGAACAAGCAGTATTAAACTGCGGTTTGGCCACCTTGATCTTTGCGTACCCAACAAGTGCCATGCCGATGCCAAGGAAGAAGAGGACGCTGATGATGTCGGATACGATGACCCTATCGGCCTCATGCAGGAAGACAGCGACGGCCATGGAGCAGAAGCCGAGGGTGACAGCATAGACAAAGGCGCCGAGTGCAAAGATGTCGGCTTCGACCATAGCGCCGAGCGTCTTGGCCGGGTGAAAGTAGACAGCTACAGTCGCAATCATGTGCAGATTGGAGAAGGGCACGTCGTCGTCTGGATCGTTATTTGGGAGGAAGCTAGCGAGCCAGCGACTCAAAGCAGGAGAATACGTGAAAAGAGAAGCAAAGAAGTAGGCGAGAGCACACTTGACAATACTTCGATGAAGAAGAGTGAGGTTAGTGCCGGCGACTGTGCTAGCGAGAGACTGAGACATGGTCTTGAAGCGCGAGCTAGTTTGAGCCGTAAATTTCGGCCTCGCTGTTCCATTTTGCTGAAGATGAGGGGTGGCTTCGCTGTGCTGACCTTCTGCATTGCCATGAGTGACTATCTCCGAGTCTGTATCTGAGTCTGTGTCTGTGTCCGAGTCCGAGTCGGTCTCAAGCAGATGCTCTTGGGTGGAATAGAGGAGGGGATCTTCGCCAAGGGGAGTCTGATCCGGATCATTTGCGAGCATACTGGTGGGCTCCTCGCTAAGCGAGATGCGATTTATCATCACGTCGTCTGCGTGATCCAGACTGGCTGTCCGAGGCGAGGTGACGGATGCTGCTGATACTGAAGCTGCCATGTCTTGTCCTCGGCTATCTAGAGATGTTGGTTGCGGGCCAGTCTCGGTGTTGGAAGGGCGGGATCGTAACTTGAAGCTGGATCCGCCTTTGAAGGATGAAGGGCCAGCGAAGCTTGCCAGCGAATCGTCCGGATCTTGCTCTTCAGCGTCTTGAACATAAGATCCTGCTCTCTGCTTCATTCCAGGTCGCGTAGTAGCGGAATAGCCTGCAGCAGGAATTCGTGATGATGCTGGTGACGCTGAGGCAGGAGTAGGTGCGTACGAAAGACGTTTGCTTTTGCGATTGCGTGAGCTTGCCCGAGAATGACCGTTTTGACCTTCCTCTGCGGCATGGAAGAGGTGAGCGAGGGATTGCCATTGCTCAGTGTATTGACCTGGCGCTAACAGATGATTGATATCGGAGCGAAGTGTATCGGAAGTGATGCCTTCATCGTCGAACCTGCGCTCATCCTCGAACGCACGAGATCGACGCTTGCTATCCTGAGGTCCTTTCTTGAGTGCTGATGTGACGCGAACACGTTGACGGACCGCTTCCCAAAGGTTAGGCGTGATTGTGCTGTGAGGTGGGAGTGACTGTGTGCTGTGAGGATGGTCGCGGTCCGATACGACTCGACGTGTGATGGGTCGAGAAGGCGGCGGACGAAGGAGAACTGAGCCACCTGCACTCCGTTCCGCCTTGGACGGCTGCTTATTCGAATCGTCCGACATTTCGAGGAGGAGGAGGAGGAGGAGGAGGAAGATGAAGTGTCGATGCTCTACTGAGCTCTAGATGCAAAAAGGTTGGTTGCAAGGCATGGTCCTGAGACGCTAACAGTGCGATCAGATGTGATGGTGGAAGGAAAAGCGACTCAGCTTCTTCGGACAAGCCGGCGATACTGTGATGAGAATAATGTGATGAAAGTGACAGCGCCAAGAGCAAACTAAAAGGTGCTCTGTTCGCTCATCAACTCGTAACTGGTGTGCTGGTGTTGTTGTATCGAGTTGTGCTCTATGCAGGGTCGCTGCGCGTCTTCCGGCAGGAAAAAACACACGCAAAAGTCTCCGACGCACAGAGAGAGAGCAACACTCGCAAGACGCACTTTGCCCCTGTTTCATGAAGATCAGCTTGATGAAAAGAACAAAACCAGAACAGGTGGATGGAGAAGAAAAGCTCAAGAAAATGGAGGCTATGAAATTAGCCAAAAAAAAGACCCTGAATTTTATGGGAAAGAGTGGAGGCTTTTCTGACGCACGTCCCACCCTCTGTTGCTCATCATGCATGTCGCCTTCATCTCGAACAACCTTCTCGCTTTCCTTTCAAGCGACTTTCTCAGAGCGTTCGATACGTCTAGAATCAGCTCCTAACGATGAGATCTCGACAAGTCTCCTCCTCATTTTAAGAGGTCGAGTTCAGTGATCATGGGTCTCTTCACTGGAACACCATCATCTGCTCCGCGAAGATCTACTTCATCTGCTCCCCTCAAGAGACGTTCTCTTGGGCGACTCAATAAAGAGCGCACTGCAGCAAGTATCGGTCCGTTCTCGGACGGCGTGAAGCCAGCCGCTCCAGACTCGGTCACGGACGGAAAGGTCGACAGCGCAGCTAATTCTGATCAAGCTGCCTCACCCTTATCTCTGCAAAACTCTGTCAAGGCTTTGTCGACCCATTCATCGATCCCATCTGGAAGTGGCTTATCTGTGAACAAGAAGCCAGCTTCGTCCCTTCAGGAAGAGAAAGGAGCCTCAGACGAAGAGCCAGATCTTGAATTGGAGGATCTGCAGTCAGACAACGCATTTCTCTACGACAGATACTTGCCGCTCGACTCAGCACTCGGCGTTGTTCCACTTCATCCTCCAAAAGCGTCCATTCTTGAACAAGTTGACGCTTATATTGATCAGCATTATCTTGAATGCTTTGGCATCACGCATCAAGACGAGATCATCCGACATCACAACCGTCTTGTTCCCTTCTTCTCTAAAGCGCCACGCTTCCTCTCCATCCACTCACTCAAACGCAAAGAGCTTGAGAGAGATTACACGGATGCTCCCGACACAACAGAGACGTGTGCTCGAAAGCAGCTTTGCCTAGGTCGGTGCTTATTCGGCTTCCATTGCCCGACACAAGATCTTATAGTTACTCCCAGCAGCGGCGTGAGCTGAAGCAGAAAACCTCATCACGTCGACATGAGCTCGCCAGCTCCGTCGGAACGCAGTCTCGAGAGCGGCGAGTGGAACGACGAGGAGCAATCCTTCTACTCTGACACTCATCCTACTCCGTATGAATCTTTTGATCCGGAGCAGTCTTTCGAGGGTTATCGGTACATCTTCTGCAGAGCGAGACCGGAGGACAGAGCAGACACCTCGGTTGCTGAGCCTCTCGGAGCCACAACAGCTGCCAATGTTTTCACTCGGGAAGATGAGGTGCAGAAGGCGGCAGAACCGGCGCCTTTGGAGCGTCGATGCTTTAACTGTGGCGAGAGCGAACACGCTGTAGCTCAATGTCCCTTGCCACGCAATCGCGAGCGTATACGCCAAAGTCGTCTCGAGTTCGAGGAAAGCAAGGCTGAACGAGGAGAGATCAACGGCCACGCTAGGCTTCATGAGCAAGTCGCATCTGCTGAGCAGCGGCTCAGATGGCTCCACGAGCTCACACCTGGCAAGCCGAGTCAAGCCCTGATTCAAGCGCTAACTTGGGGATTGGACGTTGGGTCTGAAGGGCAAATGACTCACGACTCGGACAGCAGCATGATACATGGGAATGCACAAGACGATGGGTCGCTGGACCTACCGTACTTGCGCAACATGCTAATCTGGGGCTATCCGCCTGGCTGGATATCGGATCAAGACCCCATCGAGCGGATTCGACAGCGTATTCAGCAAGACTCGGACTGGGAATCAGTCCAGGTGTTGGACGGCTTCGATGTCGTAGCCTTGGAAAAGCAGCATGGCGATCGCAAGCTCGAGCCTTCCGATGGCACAGGATATTCGATCACTAAGCAGGGTTCTGATGCGAAAGTGGAAGGCGAGGTGCGCAGGTGGGTCGACTACCGAACGCATCTGTTCGACAGCAATCGACTTCAAAGCTTCGACACGGTCTTTCGCACACCTCTTCCTCAACTGCGGCAAGTCACGGCTCACGATGCTTCGCGCTCATATGACCAGCCTTACCAAAGGCAGACTAGAACGGACTATGAAATGGAACACCTGCGTTGCTCCGATAGGGCATTCAAAAGGCCAAGACGAAGCGAAAGAGGAGACGACCGCGCTGCACTGTGGAATCGTCTGCTGTCGGAAAGATCACCTTCACCTGATCCGCCACGGAGATCCGCACCTATTCGCCTAGACCGTTCACGATGACTTCCGACAGGCCCGTCCGAGCGCTTTAGTGCTGCACAGCCGTCGGTGCTGCCGCCTCCTCCAGTCGAGTCACCTCCCCCACCACCACCTCAGTCGCCACCACCTCCGCCCTCTCTGCCCCAATCACATCCTTTGTAATGCATTCTGTATCAATAGCCTCTGACGTCTCTGCATAACATCGCATCTCATCTTGAAGTGATCAAAGCACGTTCATGTCTGTGAAGGAGCACGATTCGGGAAGGAGCCGAAAAAGTTAGCTCTGCAATTTCGGCAGATCTGTCCGAACTGCAGCTGAAGGTAAGTGGCGGTGTGAGATGCGTGAATTTAGCCGGTCTGATGCGCCAAGATGCACCTTGGACAACTCTGGCGAACAACGTATCAGCTGCTTCACCTGCAGCATCGCATCGGAGTGTGTTGTTTGCCATCGTGGTGCATCACACATGATCAACTCAGAAGAAGCAGATCGTGATTCGTGTGATAGATGCTTGTGATGTCGGTGCTGGAACTTCAGAGTGGAGGAGTCAGCAGAAGCTCGGATGAATCGGTGTTTTTGGCCTTCGGCTATCAATCACAGTCACTCCTCCACACCCAGAAGCATAAGCCTCATATAAAGAAGATTCAACGCAGACAACCAATCTTCCTGACTTCATTCAAAATACTTCCTTCTCTTCCCCTCCCATCTCGTTCTTTCCACCATTCAGCGATTTACCAGAGCAACTATCAACATGGCAGGTCGATTCGCCCCCACACGAGGTGAGAAGCTCTCCCTCTCCTCGTCCATCAAGATGATCGACGGCTACACTATGCCCCGTTTCGGTATTGGTGCTTGGGACATGAGAGGATCTGAATGTCGTACAGCTCTACTCAACGCCTTCGACAAGGCAGGATATCGTCACGTCGACACAGCTCGCTATTACCGTAATGAAGAAGCTTGTGGACAAGCCGTTCGAGAATGTTCCGTCCCCCGCTCAGAGATCTTCTACACTACCAAGGTGTATTTGAACGAGATGGGTGGTGGATCGATCACTCGTAATGCAGTCGAAGATAGCTTATCTAAATCGGGCTTGGATTACTTCGATCTCGTCCTCCTCCACGCACCTGATGGAGGCAAGAAGTTCCGGCTTGATTCTTGGGCAACTTTGACCGAGTTGGTCCAAGAAGGCAAGATTCGAAGTTTGGGAGTGTCCAACTTTGGTCCTCAGCACATCAAGGAGCTACTTGATAGCAAGCCAAAAGTGCTGCCAGTGGTGAATCAGGTTGAACTGCATCCCTTCTTTGCTCAGAAAGAACTGAGGAAGGCCTGCGAGGAGGAAGGCATTATCGTTCAGGCTTACTGCCCGTTAGCCAGAGGAAAGTACTACGGTGATGAGACGCTGGTGAAAGTTGCGAAGGAGACAGGGAAGACAGAAGCCCAGGTCATGCTGAGGTGGTTAGTGCAAAGCGGCATTGTGGCGCTGCCGAAGAGTGCCAACCCGCAAAGACAGGTGGAGAACGCAGAGTGCCTTCAGTTTGAGCTCTCAGACGAGCAGATGGAGGGTAAGTTTGATTCCAAACCTCTCAATCCTACTATGTTGAAGTTGCTTATACTGACCATGCCTGAATCTTCGGCTCTCATTTGTTGCGACAATAACTGCAGAACTTGATGCTCTGGACCGAGGCGATAAGGGCTGGATCGAGATTCAATCCCAGAGTCAGCACTGCGAGTAGGCACGTTCGCCCTCAATTTTCGTCATATGCATGCATGCAGAACGCTCAGACTCTATTTATGAATGGAGCAATGACAGCAACAGCATTGTGTTACATTGAAGAGATGGGTCGCATCGATCTGATCTGCAAATGAAATGTCAACAAGCTCTAGGTCGAGGTTGTCGGTGTTGTTGTTCTGCAGCAGGTCTAGGTTTCAACAAGTTGGAAATTGTTCAAGTGTTGGTCTTCTTCTTTTTGAGCCGCAGCGCGTAAAGTGGCTGAGCTGGCTCATCTCGGGGCTCAGTTCCTATTTTGTTCTTCTTTCTCCACACACAACTGTGAAATTTGAGAACGCGCCGCGCCGCGCCGCAAAGTCAAGGTGGCGAAACGCGCAGTTTTGAGAAAGTAACACTTTCTCCCCTTATCCTTCCTCTCGCCATCATCATCATCAATCCCTCCTTGCTCATTCGATCTCTTCACACAGTCAACACAACATCATCAATATTTGCTTGAAGCCTTCACATCTCACTCTAGTCTATATTGTGGTGTAATTGCGCTGAACATCGTTGGATACATAGGCATCGTAGCATTGACTCGACATGCCATTCACGGAAGGCGATCCAAGCCTCCAGCCCATGTCGGCACCTTGGAACACCAGCACAGCCAACTTGAACTCTCTTGACTCGAGCACATTTGCGACACCCGGTGCTGCCACTTGGCCACCTTCAGCAGCCTCTTCCTCGGTCACCTCACTAATGGACAGTTCTGCCGCTGCTCCCATCACGGAGATCAACTTGGTCTCTTCACCGCCGACAAGCCATGCCGCTTCACCCTCACGCACAAAATCCTCGCCATTGCGACCATCGAACGCAGCCAACATCCATCCAAGCCCTTCTTCAGTACGTGAGCTCGCCAAGTCTGCCACTGCAGCAACCACCAACTCCGCCGTCGCCTCCGTTGCGCACATGGATGAAGTTGTAGCCAACAGCGATCCGGAAGATGGACCGCAGACCCCGCAGAAACACCGCGTTCCCTCTCCTTCTCGGCAAGCCCCTGAAGTCACCGAAGAACACTGGCAAGCCAACGAATCCTCAGTCTACGTTCAAATCCCTATCACAACTCCAGCCTCCGCGATGAAGCTTCCACGCGAAGACAGCAGCAGCTCAAAGAAGAAGACCAAGAAGCCGGGCGAGTCTTCACGGCGTCGTCCTAGCTCAGCAGGCTCTGACTCAGTCAATGCTTCTCCCTCCACACTTGCTGCCGACGCTGCATATGCGGCTGCGCTCGCAGCGCAAGAAGAGACTCTCGCTCGCCGACGACCTACACGCAGTGCAAGGAAGGAAGTCAGCTACACTCCGATCTGCGATCTGGAAGGAAAGCCATTACCAGGGAAGAAAGATGCTACCGCCTCTGGGTCAACTTTGAAGGCGAAGACTCCGACTAAGGATGCGACAGGGAACAAAACAAAGAGCAAGCGTCGGTCAAGAGCGTTCTCAGACGATGAAGAGGACGAGCAGGACGGTGGCAAGGCGACATTCAAGGCAAAGGAGGTGATTGATGTGGATGGTGATGATGCAGATCTCACTGATGACGATGTTGGATTTAGTGCGAGACGCGATCGCAAGAAGGCAAGGGTTGATAGTGAAGAAGAAGGTGAAAAGCAGAGGAAAGTGTTGAAACGAACTGTACGAAAGAGGATTGCTGATGATGAGGATCATGAAGGTGCGCTGTCAGAAGCAAACCATAAGGAAGATGGCCACGGAGATGGGGTTTTTACGCCTCCCGCTCCGACATCTCCCAGGCGTTCTTCACGTAAGAGTGTGCCATCGCCGAAGAAGCAGGCAGCAGAAGGGAAAGCGACGAAGAAGGGTAAGGACAAGCAGCAGAAAGCGTTTGATTTGCACGTTGAAGAGGAAGATAACGACAAAGAAGACGAGCATTCACGCCCGACCACCAGCCGTCGAGCGGCGAAGCGAATTCAATCGCCTCCTTCGGAACCAGAACCAGAATTGGAGGCAGAGAAGCAGCAAGACGAAGAAGAAGAAGTGGTCGAACCAGAGAAGCCTTCCCTGATACCGCCTGCTACACCCAGGTCCGCATCAGCCTCCTCCTCCGCTACCCCTTCCACCGTCCCAGCGGCACAATCGGCTTCTGTAGCAATCAAACGCATCACCACCTCCACCACCTCCTCCTCTTTACCAGCACCTCAAACTCCCACCGCACGTTCATTCTTCGGTAAACCTCTCACCACCCTCCTCAATTCTGGTTCTGTTCGTCGACCCGGTCTCACACGCAAAACCAAAATCCCCTCCTTACTAAACCATCGTGGAGCACCCAAACCTCCAGCACCACAACTCGCCGCGTCAAAAAGAAGGATGCAGGATGACGATTATGAGTATGATCCTGACTATGAGGCGCTCATTGCTAAAAATAAGCCTGGAGAGGGTAGTGATGAGGAGAGTGAGGCGGAGCGGGAGGAGTTGGAAGCGGAGGTGTTGGAGGAATATGATTGATCTTTCATTAGGATCGAACTACAGTATGGAATTGATAATGTACAGATCTAGTGCGATTTCCTCCCCTTACCCCGCTTCCCTACCGATCCAAGTGCTTCCTTGACCAACTTTATACTTGTCACAACTAGGGGTACCAACAACGGCGCAAATAGTGGCGTATAAACCGCATACTTGTGTTCATCAGGGAAATACAACAGCCCTAACATGTCTGGGTTGAAAAAAGCTCTGTTACTCAATTCATACGCTTCTTTCACCTTGTGCAATACTTCCTCCAATCCTTGCTGGGGGGAGAGAGATTGTAGGAGAGAAAGGGAGACTTGAGTGTCTTGTTTTACTGCAGGACCTACACCGAGGTTTTTGATTTGATTGACGAGATGGGTGATAGCGACGAGAGTGGAGTGGGTTTCTCGTGCTAACTCTAGGATTCGTCTCTGGGTTAAGGTGGTGAGTTGGATCCTTCTCTGCAGCCGACTATCGTTGGTATTGGGGAGGGAGGTGGGAAGACCGAGTAAGATCTCCAACTGACGAGCGAAGAGAGTTATTGCTTCCACCACTGCTTCCTCTGGTAACTCCTTCACCTGACTCCCACTCTGTGCTCCGATCACATCCAAACCCGTGTCGGAAGAAGCGTTGGTATGAGCTGAATTAACTATGACCACCCCACCCCATTGCGGAATCAACCATGCTCCCCTCCCATCCTCCTTCCCCCTAACTCCACCCCCCACTGGATCCCGAATCACCAATGGAGAGTGCGATTTACTGGGAACATAGAGCAAAAAATGCAAATCATGCGTTTGGGAAAGAACATCAAACGGTCGTCCCAGTGCACTCTCATTCGTGCCAAAGGGAGGAACGGTTGATGTGAGAGACCATTCTTCCGAGTTGACGAATACTTTAAGATCGTCCCACTCGACAACATGGTGTGGGGGGAGCGGGGTTCGGGTTTGTTTAGTGACAAGTTGAGTTCGTGGGATTTGGATGGTTCGAGATTGCTTGATGAGTTTGGTGCGTCGTTTGGAAGTGAGAGGTGGTAGTTGGGCTTCAACTTCTACCTCTTCGTCTTTGACTTCGATGGGTGTATCAGGAGCTTCGGCGGTATCAGAGAACGAGTCTGCTTCATCGTCGTCGACTTCGACCTCTACCTCCTCTTCGATTACCTCATCAACCATGATTGTCTCCTCAACTTCTCTCTCCACGACTTCTTCCAAGACTTCCTGGGTTGGTGTCAATGCTAATGGTGCAAACCACTGCACTTGCGTCTCGACATGGAAGTCATGTAGACCTTCCAACTCTTGCATCACCTTGACGATCGGGTTGACTCCACCCTTTGCCTGGCTGGAAGCAAGCGCATGGATCAGCGCGCTATCGTACCCGTTCGCATCGGTGCTGTCTTGGTTCATAATACTGAAGACGAGACGAACGTGCTTGCTGTATTGGATCACGCGTGGATCGGATTCTGTATCCGCAGAGCTATCAGTCGTCGAGGAGGAGGTGCTGGTGGAGGGATCTTCACCTCGAAGGTGGAGAAGTTCGGAAACGACTGCCGCGCTGATCGTATCCGGTACCAGAGGCAGAGACGTTGGGTCATCGGGTAACGGGACGTAGACTGTTGGTATTGTTGCAGCTCCAGCTGTGCTTTGCTCCGAGGCTACGACAGGCTCGCTAAGCACACGAACAACATAGTCACCCTTCTCTGGCACCAACGTCCAGCTGTTCGGCGACATGGAAGTCAGAGGTTGGGATGAGACATTCCATCGCATACATTCCAAGCTCGCAGCTGCCGGCAACTCAGCTTTGATATCCAAACTCTGCTGCACAAGTTGTTCCACTTGCTGTAAGAATGACGTCCCCACGTCTTCCTTTTCGTGTGCAGGTAGCAGTGCAGGGTCGACTAGAACATGGAGACTAGCTTTGAATATGATCGGACACTTCTCATGGTGTTGCAATGCTTCGATTTGCCGTGTTGGTAATGGCAAACGCTGAATCGTGGTCAGTCGCAACCAAGAAGGAATGCTGAGAAGGAGAGCGAGCCAGAAGCAAGCTAGGATGGCGAGCCTTGTGCCTAGGCTCTGGAATGCTAAGGGCGCTGCCATTATGGCCAAGCCTTGCGTTGGAAAGAGCTCGAAGCGCAAAGAGAGATGCTGCTGCTGCTGCTCGAACGGTACATGAACGTCGAAAGATGAACAAGGCTTGATGTTGGGAAGCGAGAACAACACTTTGACCACAATTTGGAGGAAGGAAGGTCGGCCAGTGCGCGTTGTCGATTTTCTGCCTAAATGTGAGATAGAGTGGAGTAACAGCGTGAGACAGAATTCATTTCTCCACACGCCAATCCTTGGAAGACCGCTTTCACACCATTTTCTTTTCTTCACGCACAGACGCCTCTGCCTGCCATCGGAACATCCGCGCTTTGCTTGTATTTGCTGAAATAGGCGCATCGGTTCCATTCCGACGTCACCTTTTGAGCCTGAGACCGAGACCAAGAGGAGGAGAGACCGCACACCTTTTCCAGCACAGATCCGCCTCTCTATTCCGGAACCATCTACCATCCTTCAAGCTTCTACTACATCCATCATCCAATCTCGATTGCCGACACTCCCTCTTCAAGCATCTCTGAACAGCCTCTCCGCCTAGGGCGGCTCAAGTAGATTCAAAGATGTCGACCTCAACATCGGCCACTCCCGTCAAAAAGGAGCCCACCACGTCATCCCCACCTTCTATCATCACAAACACTTCTCGCATCCCTTCCACTTCTCTCTCCTCGACCTTCGAACCGCTTTCTAGCACTGAAATCCTCGAACGAGTACCCAGCCCTGTAGTGCGCCTCGCAGCTGCACTTGGACCTTTCATCCATGCTCTCCACCGTTTCATCCGATTAGCAACATGGACGGGTGGTAAGAACTCGAACTCTGGTTCGATGCTTCTGCTCGTTTCCTTCTGGCTCACATGTGCTTTTGGATACGAGTTGATCCGATATGCGCCTCAGGTGGTGGTTTTGGCATGGATTGCATACGCAGGGATGAGGAGGCAACTTGCGTTTGCTAAACCGCGTCACCATACTCCTGCAAAGCTTCTCGACAAACAAGACGTGGTTTCAGCGGCAAGCTTGAATGCGACGCTGCTCGAGTTGTCGGAATTGGCTGATTTCTTCTCGAGTCTGAGGAGGAATGTGTTGGTGCCCGCGGTGCAGTTGGTTTCTTGGGATCCGAGTCCCATGAGCACGAAAGCTGTAGCGGCATTCTTGATCTTGACTTGGCCGATTTGGTTGCTTGCTTTCCTGCCGTTGAGGGAGAGTGGATTCCCAAGTTTGGTGCTACCGGTATCTGGAGCTGGGATTCTGGCTTTTGTTTCAAGCTGGACCGCATTCTTCTGGCATCACTTTTTGCGGCTGGTTGGTGAACAGCATCTCGCGACATTCCACACCAAGGCTGCACCCATCTATACGCAGTACGATCGACTCACAGTGCTACTCGCCAAGACGCCTCTCCCCGTCATCTACGCTCACCTTGCAGCTCTAGTCGGCAGAGTCCGATGGGAACAGTGGACAGACTTCAATCTCACCTTGCTGCCACCTTATCCCATCGGCGCGCTCACTGTTCGCAGCCTGGTCTGCTTCGTCGGTACTCTTGCGCTCACTTGGTGTTCGCCCTGGTGTGCACTATTCAGACAGGCTATTTGGAAGAGCTCTACCATCCGACGTGTTGTCAGGGGAACTGGCCGGTTACTTTCCGGCCAGACCTCGCCACGCGATGCATACGGCAAGGGCAATCTCGACGACGAATGGGCACATGGTCTCTACCACGAAGACGGATCGCCTCTACCTACCGGTGCTTCTCTCAAAACCGACACGACAAAAAGCAAAGGTGCAAAGGAGAAGGAGGAGAAAGTGGTCCGACACGAAGACGTTATCTACCAATTCTCCATCTTCGAAAATCAACGTTGGTGGGTCGGATTGGACTGGACAGCTGCTTTACTTCCACAAGAACGTCCTTCTTGGTCAGACGAAAGCAACAATCCTGTCTCTCCTCCCTCCTCATTCAGTCTTCCTGCTACCAAAATCATGCTCACCCCCAGCCCGACCGCTGAAAATCCCAAAGCTTTCACCCGACGCACCATCAAATGGCAATGGGTAGACCCGGAATGGTCCATCTCCGGCGTCTCCTCTCGTGGTTACTACCCCAGCTCCACAGTCTACAAGGGAAGTGCAAAAGAAGCAGCTATCAAATCAGCCAACGCCGTCGGAGACAAAGAAGCCCTTGCCGCTGCTAAACAGGGTTACCTCGGTGACGCGCTCAATCGGATTCGTGCACGCACCTCAAGTCCAGCCTCCGACAAACCGAATGAAGAGGATAGCCTGGGTGATGTCGGAACAACAGCTCACAGATGGGGGAAGGAAGAAGGAGAGGAGGAATGGGATGTGGATGCTGAAGGTTGGCAGTATGGTGACAATGCTTGGGAGAAGATGAGTAAGAAGAGTGGGATGGGGAGGTATACGAGGAGGAGGAAGTGGGTTAGGAGAGCTGTGCTGTTGGAGGTGGTCGAGTATGGAATCAATGGTCCTACACCTGCTTCTCCCTCTGCTCCTACTTCCGGCAGTGCGGAGAAGGAAAAGGTGGAATTGGGAAAGGTCGAAACGGATGAGAACAAAGTTGATGGAGTCGATTCTGCCGTAACTCCGGATATCGATGCTGATGTTTCTGCTGCCAGTACAACCGACACTGTTGGTGATGAGCCTACAGCACCAAGTCAAGCAGCATTAGCACAGAAAAGACCGAGTATTTCTGACCGGTTAGCAAAAGCTGCCCAATAAACACCCCGCCTTCTTTTCTCCCATGTCGCACCTAGCTTCACTGCGCAATTTCACACATCTCTAGTTCAATTTTCCATCTCTATTGCGATTACCTGTACAGGTGTATTAGTTTCGAACGGTAGCAATAGCTACACTACCCAGAGTCCTTCTCATCTCCGCCTGATCTACATCATGACTATCTTCGACTGCACCCCAACGATTGATTTGACTTTGCACCTCGACCTCTGCTGCTTGGGCTGCTTGTTCGACGTTGAGATGGCCTGAGACTAGGGCTAGGGAGATGAGGAAGGATTTTGTTAGCATGACGCTTCTTTCGAACGCGGCTAGATCGAAGGGATCGAGTTTGGAGAGATGGGAGGAGAAGGTGTTGAGGGTTCCTGGTGGATGAGCGTTTCCGACTAGACCTGTGAAGGGTTTGATGGAAGTGGAATAGGTAGAGTTGATGTAGGAAAGGAGTGGAGTCCAATGGGTAGTTTGAAGTTCGACTAGAGATGTTGGTTGGGATTCTTGAAAACTGCACGAACACAAAAAAGTATTAGGCATAGTTCGACCAAACGATGTGATGTAGAACAAGACGTACTTACCAAACAGTTTCGTTCTCCAAATACCTAATCAAATCACCCTCAATCCCCTTCCTCTCCCCCTGATCCTTACATCCCTCCAATGCTCGGGCAGCTAAACTTGTCAAAGGTAGAGTATGAGGTTTTAAAACTTGTTCCTGTTCACTCCATTCCTGCGCAATACACGTCGCCAACAATTCTCGCTCCGCAGGGATAACAATGGGTTGTCCAGAAGGTGTACGGATCGAACGATTGTCGAGTAGAATCTGAAACCCATCCGAGTTGGTGCCGGGCGGTTGAAGAGTGACTGTTTTCCAGAATCGAGATTTGAGTCGTTCGGCTCGATTCAATGCAGCTTCTTCCAGTGCGAAGCAAGTCGTCGAGAATCGACGAGCGGTGGGAAGAAGGTTTCGACGGATGGCGAACATCTTGGCGGCGTATAATCGACCGAAGAAGGGGAAGTAAGTGATGAAGATGAGAAGGAAGGGAAAGGGTGAGGTTGATTTGTGTGCGAAGAGCGCGCCAAAGGGTCTTCCTCTTCTTCTCAACTCGACTCCCGATTCCCGCGTCAAAATTCTTTCGGCTTAACAAATCTTTGATTTTCTTACAGTGTTGCTCTTCTTCCCTTTCCCTCTGAAGACTGCATTGCTCATCATCAGCCTCAGGTATTCAGCACGATACTCGTACTGCAGCTACCTATGCGTTCGGATTTGATGACTGGGTATACTAGTATAACTATCACACCTTTGAGCTGATGCCTACAGGAAATCTACAGCATCGATCCCCCAACTCCTCCTCACCTGTACAATAGCCAACAACTCTTTCACCAGCTCCTCCAACAGAATCGTGTTATCCAATACACTTGACAACGTCATCCTTCCCTCTCCTTGCCTCCCCTGCGATGCAGAAGACGTCGGTGGAGGTCTCCAGCTTTCACCACCAGCTGCAGGTTGAGTTTTAAGTAGGACCGCAGCTGTCTCCCTGAAATGCTCTGCATAAGGATTGATAGTCGAGGCTGAAACCTTGCGGTCCCCTACACCTGGTCGTGCTAGCTTCGCATCTGCGGAGCCACCTATGGTTATCGGGGAAGCAGCGGATGCTTTTGCTAGTGAGGAGGGTGTTCGAGTGGGTCGTCCACCGAAAAGTCGTGCCAGTGCGCTGCTACGGCCTGCGGCTGGTTCCTCAGCCTCCGCTTCACCTGATGCTGCTGGTGCTGATGATGTTGATGTAGTTGCTGGAAGCGTTGATGGTGCAGCAGGTGGTGACAGGGCGGCAAGAGATGCACGTCTGTCTTCGACGATGCCAAAGTCCTTCTCTACCGCACGAGCCCTCTCGTTCGTTTGCAGTCTTCCACTAGGCTGCGATCTGATGCGGGGCAGAGTCAAGCAGGCGCTAAGCGATTTTGAACCTTCTTCTCCACCCTCCTCGGCGCCAGAGTCAGCTAGGTTCAATGCGGCAGACAGATCTTCCGTCAAGACCAAACTCCTTCTCCTCTCTGCCAGATACTTGTCAAAGTCCGCAACCGAGTCTCTGTACGCCGCCACCTGCTGTACCAGCCCGGTCAGTAGCTCCAGCAACGCCGGCTCCTTCTGATCATAAGACGAGTGCGTTAGCCAGCCTTCCAAGCTTTTAATCGGCGAAGAGGCAAGTGCTGAGATGACTCCCGTCGCTGCCAGATTCACCTCGACTGGTTGAGAGAAGAACGTCGCCAAACCAGCGAAAAGGAGTTGCACGAATGAGTCATTGGAATCAAGCGGAAATTGTGCGCCGCCCAGATCGAGTGCGACAGCAAAGGTGCTGTCGTGACGTAGAGCTTGTTCAGCATCAAGCAAATAGTTGCTTAGCGACGCTTGAAGTGTCTCGGTGTTGTGAGTGGAGCCGAAAGAGGCGAGCAGTGAGGAGAGCGTGTCGATTTCGCGGAAGTGCATCTCGACCTTGCTAACTGCTGGCTTCTCTTCCGCCTTCTCAACGTTGTCGCCTGGCAGCCAATCATCGAGGGGTGCAGTGATGCCCTTACGCGGTGCTAGCTGTAACAGACCATTGCATGCTCGGAAACCATGGCATACGATCAGACTCCTCGCGAGCCGAAGCGCAGCAACTCGAGTCGCTGGACGCTTCGTGTCCTCAAGACTGTCGAGGATGAGATCCTTCATCGTGTACCGATCCGCCTCGTCCACTGGCACATCAATCTCATGGACATAGCCGGCTTCACCAACACTTGAAAGGTCAGCTGGAAGCAGGAAGTCCAAAGCCACCTCGGTGAGGATGTGTCCGCTGCGAAGCACGATGACGATGACGTCGAGATAGTTGAGTACAGCGGCTGAACTGCCGTCGAAGTCGCTACTTTCCATTAGAGACGGATAGACGACATTGCGAATGAATGTGTCACGGATAGCGATGGCGATTGCCCGTGCTAGCTTGCGGATCATTGGGTCTAAGTCGTGGGAAGCAGCAGCTTGGGCTGAAGGGGCCTTCTGCGCGGCTTTCTCGTCCATATCGTCGGTATGACCGTTTGCTGCGTCCGTGAGATGCTTCGACGCAAGCCATAGCGAGTCGAGCACATCTTGGCAGAACTCGATCAAGTCGACTAGGAGGCGAAGTTGGGCCTGCAGTTCAGCGTCGTCGCTCTGTGTTGCTGAAGCCAAAGCCTCAGATTCGTTAGCGCTGTTCGTCGTTTCGCTGGCCGAGCAACTGGCTAGGGTGATGGTCGCACGGCCGCCTTTGGACGATGTCTCACTGTCAACGGCGGTGGGATCATACCGTGGCACCGGTCGAATGCGTGAAGGGAGGAGTCCATAAGCAGCACCGAGACCGGCACCAAGCACATCGGCAAAGTCCGAGTGCGCAATGAAAACGGCGAGCGAGCGACGGATGTCTTCTGTCCCGAATGAGACGCGTTTTGCTGGCTTTCTGGGTGGGACACCATGCACGATCTTGTTGGTGGTTTGCACTCCTTCAAGAGAGATGAGGAAAAGTAAGCCTGCCCTCGCCAGCTCGCCGATACGACCTTCTCGGTGGACAAATTTAAGCAGGTAGGAGAAGAGAGGGAACCGGAGTCGACGTTTTGACGACCTGCGTGATGAGTACACTGTTGAAGGCTGTATCGTTGCGGTCGAGTCAACCGAGCCAGCAGGTGATGCCGGACGCTGAATATCATCAGCAGCTGTGCTTTGCTCGGTGCCCACGTCTTCCTTGCTGGTTGAAATTGTCTCGTTGAACAGATCACGGCTGACGATGATGGACCCATCCCTGAGGCTGCGTGCATCGCTTGTGTTTTCGGTATCATCGACAGGCTCATCCGAGAAGAAGATCTGCAAAAGTTCTGGGGTATTGCGGATGCGACTAGCAATCTGGCACATGAGCTCAACGAGATCTTCCTCGTAATCGAGTTCTACACCAGCAGCGGCGGGTGAACCGGAAGCGCTGGCTTCGAACGAGTCATCGTCAAGTTGGAAACGAGCGGCATCTTCGTCCAGACAAAGCTGAATGAGTTGAGAGATGGGTTTATTGACAGCTTGCCTCGAAAGGAACTTTTCGTCGAGCAGGATGATGAGGTTAGTGAGAGTGCGGATGGTTTCTGCACGGATACCCTTAGGTCTGTCGTCGACAGAAAGATGGACGAGCTCGGTGAGGATGTCGTATTTGAGCAAATACTCCATGCATGGGCCGAGATGGCCATCGCTGCTGCGGTTGCTTTCGAAAACCAAGGCATCTACAATGCGTTGTAGTCGGCGTGGCAGATCTGAACGTGCCACCCCGAAGAAGAGAGCGCGCTCATCAGGATTCTCAAGCTCGGCCTGAACAGCTTGCCAGTCGGCATGAAATATATCGACGCTACCGACAGGGTGAAGAGACGGCTTCTTGCGTAGTCGAGGTGAGCCAGTAATGCCAGCAGCTGCTTTGGCCGGTGTCGTGACCAGACCGGAAAGGCGGCTCAGATACTCCATCTTGGAAATGCCGCAGTGGGCTTGGGGACTGCAGATGCTGCCATTCAGCGTCCCTTGAAGCGGCGGAGACTGATTGGCGGGGTAAAAGGTTGGAAAAAGAAGGTGATGATGGATGAGATGGAGGAGAGATATAAGAGTTGGCTCCTGCGCTGTTGCACTTCTCATCCTCTGTAGCTCCACTTTGACAGCTGAGCTTCGAGGGTTTGAGCCTTCTCTCTCCAAAAGATGCACACACGCTTGCACGCGAAGAAGTGTTGGTCTGCACGAATCTGGGTCTAATTTCAGTGTGTTAGAGTTAAAAGTCGGAAAAGATTGATTTCAAATAATGACAAATACACAAAATCGCAACGTTCGGAAGATGCCGACCATCAATCATCTGCAGCATCGACCCTGCAATACTACCGCACAACCTTGGCCTTGAACTTTCATCTATCATCCACCAGATCATCTCCATAATCAGCATGTCTAACGCATTGACTCGAGCTTTTCCCAAAGCGTTGAAGGAGGTTCGTCTCCACCTCTGCCAGACCGGTCAGGCTTCCGCAGGAGCAAGGTAAGTCGCAGCACAGATATTTCGAATACGTATGATGAGGGGAACACACTTTGCTGATCCACTCTGCCATCAACATGTTCTCAACGATGATCATGCATGCACCGACGCATGACAGGAAATTCCTCGAGACCAACTACAAGCCCATCAAGCAGTCCAACCCCGACCTTCCATTCCTTGTCCGAGAGGCTAGTGGCACCCCCGCACGTGCCTTTGCTCGTTTCGGTACGTTTCGATCTTCAGCAACGCAACCATGACCAGATTGTTCACGATAATGGAGCTTCTTACTGATACTATTGAATTTCCAACCATGATGTTCACCTGGCTTTTAACATTACAGAGCGCGGCGTTGAGAAGCACGTTGAGCTTGACGGGCTCAGTTCGGCTGACGTCGAGAAGAAGTTCGGGGAGCTCCTCTCCTCTTCGGCATAGACATTCTCACCATCGCAATCGAATTGAACTGTTAATGACCTGCTATTAACTTCATGGAGAGTTCTTGTTCGACAGACGCAGCTGAAATAGGTTCGAATGGGTGGAGTGAGCGAAATGACTCTTTGCTGCTTTGTGCATGTACCATTAATTCGAGACCGCACTTGCTCTCTGCAGTGCAACCCTCGAAGCTGGGAAATTGGCAGCCGTTTCCGGTATCATGTTCCCGCTTCCACAAAGGTAAAGTCCTTTCCGCGGCCAAGTGAGGCCGTTCCCCCTCAGCGAAAAGGCAATGTAGCAAAAGCATGAGGATAAAATGAGGCTGAGGCGTGTTGAGAGCGTCCGAAGCGTCAATATGTTTTCGCGCGAGAGCGAACAAAAGCGAGGCTTTGAAATACGTGACGTTGGATTGCAGCCTCAGCTCGCCAAGGAGCGTGTCAAAAAAGTCACTGAGTGGCTCGAGGTGGAGGCGAAACATTCATTGTAAAGTACTAATACTGCTCTCTCATCTTGCAACTCTGAGCCTCTCCCGACTCAGCCTTTCGACCATCACAGCCATATCTCAAGCCCTTGGAATCGCCCGTTCAGCATCTCATTGCCTTCAGAACCTTGATATCGTAGACGTCCGAAAGCAATTAAGTGGCTCGAGCGGCAAGATGAAGATCACTTCACGGCATATCGAAAAGGATGGATCTGGCAGGATCACCATCGTCCCAGAGGAAGAGTGAGTAGATTGCGTAAAAGATACGCCAAGTCTGCTGCTGTAGAGAATGTCTCTGACCTGACATTGTGCTATTCCTGACTGGTGGTGATGCCACAACAGTGAGGACATGTACCATCTGTACAACTTGATCGAGGCAGGCGATCGAGTACGAGCAGCCGCCGTGCGTCGAGTTCAATCCGAATCCTCCACCGGCTCAATAGAATCGCATCGAGTGCGACTCAATCTCACCATTGAAGTCGTCAAGACCACCTTTGACGCAACGGGATCAAGTGCGCCGCCAGATCCATCAGCTGCAGCAGCGGCTAATGCAGCCTCTTCGTCCACAGCCAATGAAGAGGAGGTAAGCAGGGCGGCAGCTGTCGGCGGCTCAGGTGGAGACGGAGCAACGCTGCAAGTGGCGGGCAGAGTAGTGGAAGAGAATCCTCACGTCAAGATGGGAGCATACCATACATTAGACTTGGAAGTCAATCGCGCACTCACCATTACCAAGGAGAGCTGGGATGCTGTTCACTTGGAGCGACTAGGAGAAAGCACCGATGTGAGCCAACGTGCCGAAGTAGGAGCAGTGGTGCTCGGTGATGGCACTGCAGCCGTATGTCTGCTCACAGGCCACATGACAGTAGTACGACAACGCATTGACGTTCCGATCCCACGCAAACGCAAAGGTCTTCCGGCAACAGCAGCCGACAAAGCAACAGCACGATTCTATGTCCAAGTCTACAACGCCGTTGTCAAGCTTCTACAACTACCAGCTTTGCGGCTGGTCATTCTTGCCTCACCTGGATTCACAAGAGACTCGGTGTATGACTTTTTGTTCGAGGAAGCAACACGGCGAGGAGACAAGATTCTGATCGGTGCCGAAGCGCGTCGCAAGTTCCTCAAGATTCACTGCAGCTCACCTCACGTTCACTCCCTGATGGAAGTATTGCGCAGCCCCGAGGTCAACGCTCAGCTTAAGGACACCAAGTTTGCACGAGAGGGACAGCTGTTGGAACGCTTCATGAAGCAGCTGGCTAGTGACGAGCTACGTGCATGGTACGGAGAGAAGCACGTTCTGCTAGCTGCGTCAAGAGGTGCCATCGGCGTGCTTCTCATTTCGGATGGTCTGTTCCGTGCAGCGGATCCGGCAAGGAGGAAGAAATTTGTCGAGCTGGTGGAAGATGTAAGAGCACAAGGAGGGGAAGTGGCCATCTTCAGCTCGATGCACGAAAGCGGAAGACAGCTCAATGCTCTGACTGGTATCGCTGCTATCTTGACATATCCACTGGACATTGAAGTGGTTGAGGAAGAAGAGACGGAAGAGGCCCAAAAGGTTCAGGAGGAGCAGTCATAGCGCATCACATACTCTTATTCAGATGCAGACACATTCCATCATCTCAACCAGTATGTGTGTGCATCTTGTGATGGAGTTACCTCCTCAGCTCTGCGCCTGTAAGTCAGTCTTGATTGCTGGGTGTTTGGCTGCACGAAGGTCATCAGCAGCCAAGCCAGTGAAGTATTGTGTGAGTTTGTTCCAGGTCTCACAATTTTGGTGCAACGTTCGAAACACGTGACCGAGATTTTCGAGCCAATTCTGACCGTGTAACGCGTAGAGCCAGCATCCAAATCAAAAAATAGGGCAGCGCAGCGTCTAGGGCAAAGCAAAGTGAGAATGCGTCGGTGTTGCTCTCTCTCTTCTAGAGACGGAAGCGAGAGGAAGAAGGAAAGGGTTCAATGCTTTGCATTGGGTTGATGCTATTTTTCCTCCGACAAGCGACACTCACATTATTGCCACTGTAGTGCGAGCTCACGGTGAAGTTCTCTGGCAGCATCATGCTCAAGCACTGTACAGTACAGCAAATTCAGAAATAGTACGTCATAGAGAAAGACTGAATGTGCGGCGTAGGGTACAGTAGATACCGAAGCGAATGCGAAGTGCGGTGGTGACGTGCGGAAAGAGTTACACAAAAAAGGTGACTTGGTATTGGTCTCTCTGTATGCGAAATGAGGTTGTCGTCTTTTGCCCGTTGTGAGCTGCATGTGACTACTGTTGAGTCCCGCTTCTTGTCTTTTCCGTCCTTTCACATCACATCCCTTTCGATTGTCAAACATCCAACTTCTCGCAGGGCACACACGATACACTGTCTCCTCGCTACCATCACACGATCACCTACGCCTTGTCATTACGGCTGCTCCGACTCACAATTTGAAGTACAACTTGCGGCACCGTCATATAGATCGGATCAACCGACAAGCGACCAGGGCCTTGCCTGGCATCTTCAATTCAGACTTCGGTTTCTGGCCGCACACACTCGCAGCAGTAGTCAGCAGTTTAGACACACCTCACTCGACAACCACCATCGCGATCCAGCACTGTCAGATGCTTTCGCTGTCGAGATCTCTGTGAGCGCAACAATCGTCTCATAGATAGGCAAGAGCGCCAGCTCTACGCTACATACCCTCAACAGAACCCATCGCAACTGCTTCTTCTCCGACCGAACAAAGCTCGACTGCGTCAGAAGCGGCTCCTTCTTCATTTTTTGACGCATTGGGACAGGAGCTGGTCTTCTGTAAACCGCAGCTTTGACATACAGCGATGACCGAATCGTCAATCAACGTTTGCGTCCGTGTCCGGCCCTTCAGCGAGAAGGAAGCTTCCCAGCTTGCACCCAACGAAGATCACACTCCTTTCCTTGGCGATGGTGGTCTTGCAGGCGGTGTCTCGCCAAACAAATTTGTTCCTCCAGGTACCGGTGCTGTGTCGACACTCAAAACTCGCTTCATTCGACCCATCGTCAAGCCTATGGACCAGAAGGTGCTTGTTTTCGACCCACCTGACACCAATCCGCTGACAAGACTCTATAATAGCAACCCACTTGCTCACGGATCTAGACGCAACAAAGATGTTCGCTATGCCTTTGACCGCGTTTTCGACTCGACTGCATCACAGAGCGACGTCTTTCAAGAGACTTGCAAGCCTCTCCTCGACGGTATACTCAATGGATACAATGCAAGTGTCTTTGCGTATGGTGCCACTGGCTGTGGCAAGACGCACACCATCAGCGGAACACCTCAAGACCCAGGTCTCATCTTTCTCACCATGAAGGAGCTCTACAATCGCATCCAGGATGCTCGCGATGACTCGGACGTCCAGATTCGACTAACCTATCTTGAGATCTACAACGAGACCATTCGTGACTTGCTCAGCTCAGAGCCCACACCGCCTGGCGCGGGTCTGGCTCTGCGTGAAGATGCAAACAACCGCATCTCCGTTGTAGGAATCACTGAGCTCGTCCCAGAAAGTCCAGAAAGTGTACTCGAATACATTCAGGAAGGCAACCTTCGCCGCACAATGAGTCCTACCGAAGCCAACGCCGTATCTTCTCGTTCGCACGCCGTGCTTCAGATCAACGTCACACAGAAACCACGCACTGCTAGCATGACCGAGCAGACCACCTCTGCTTCCCTCAATATCATCGACTTGGCCGGCTCTGAACGTGCCTCTGCCACTCGTAACAATGGTGCGCGAATGAAGGAAGGTGCCAACATCAACAAGTCGCTCCTTGCTCTCGGCAACTGCATCAACGCTTTATGCCAGTCCGGTGGCGCACGCAAACATGTGCCTTATCGAAACTCCAAACTCACACGTTTGCTCAAATTCTCCCTCGGAGGCAACTGCAAAACGGTCATGGTCGTCTGCATCAGTCCTTCCAGTGCTCACTACGAAGAAACTCACAATGCGCTCAAGTATGCCAACCAGGCAAAGAACATTCGCACCAAAGTCAGCCGCAACATGATCAACGTCGACCGACATGTGGCGCAGTACGTCCAGGCAATACATGAGCTTAAGGAGGAGAATGAGCGTCTCCGCGCCAAGCTCGAAGAGCGTGGATCGCTCGAGTCTGCGGCAGAGAAGCGCAAACGTGCAGAGATGGGCAAGGAGATGGAGGAAGCCAAGAAGCGGATGCGAGAGAGCACCGACAACGTCACACGGCTCGTCTCTGACAAAGCTGTCTTTGAAGCAACCACTGCTGCTGCCGAAGCAAGACTTGCAGAATTGCGCAAGAGACTGGCAACAGTCGAGGCCGATCTGGAACGATTCAGCAGCAGGGGCGAAGTGCTTCCATCGGATTTGGAAGGCGAGCGGGACGTCTTGCGCAAGATGGTCGCAGCGGAAGAAAGGGCTTTGCAAGACGAGACAACTGCTGCAGGTGTACGCAGCCTACTCAACAGCCTCCAGATGCAGCGGGGCATTATCGTTGCTGCCTCACACAATCAGAAGTTTGATGGAGAGGCTTCAGAGACGATTCAGACGTTGGGAAATGCTATGCTGGCACAGGTGGAGGCAGAGAAAGCCAAAGCCAAATTCACAGGGATGTTGGAGGTTCTGCGTAAGTCGACGGCGGAAGCTACGCAACTGGTGGCCGTGGCAACACGTAGCACCATAGCTTTGCGAGAAGTTGCAGGCGAACTCGAGTACAGGGCCACTCATACTGGAGACTCTCCGAACAAGGAGAATATCGAGGATCTGTCGTCGACACTGGCTCTGCTGGCATCTCAGCTTCGTAGCATTGCAGGAGAGAACGACAAGGTTTTCGAGACCATGTGCGGCGCTACTTTGCCCGCAGTTGCAGCACCCGTGCCCCCAATGGCTCCAAGGTCTGCCAAAGCAGCGGTCAGCTCAGCCCTTCGTCGATCGCGTACCTCGCTCGCGCTCGGTCAAGTTGCGCCTGTCGCTAGCACTTCGCAATCGAGTCGTTCTGCATCCTCGTCTGGCTCATTCAGTCGTACAACCGCATCGAGCTCGCGACGAGTATCCATCGCACAAACACAACCACTTCCTCGCTCCGCAAGCATGCATGTCACCAGCTCGCCCTCCAGTGCCGCCACCGTCACTGCAACTTCATCAACCTCGTCGCGACCAGGTTTCGCTGCTCCCACATCATCATCTTCTGCACGATCCCAGGTCACAAGCTCCAGCCCTGTAGTGCGCAAGATCGGCCCAGCTCGTCGAGTCAGTACCTCCGCTGCCGCCGCAGCCGCCACTTCAGCTGCTGCAGGGACGCGAAGGCCTCCCTCAGTGAAGAATGTCCGACTACCCTCCCTTCCCGCGGTGGAGGAAAAGAAAAAGTTCAGATGGGCAGACGAAGCAGGTGAAGGTTCAATCGACGACAAGGGTCTTGGTCACGAAGGTGCCGGTATCGCCGACAGCGCAGGTAGTAGCTCTGGCACAGAATGGGAAGATGTCAGCGATGGCAGAAGCACCCCTGCTCAACTCCAGCAACGGCAGCAAAGCGTCGCTTCCAAACCCATCTCTCGTTCTACCTCTACGGGAACTGGGACAAGCAAGAACCCACTGGTCGAGATCCTAAAGCAGAGAAGTGTGTCGAGTGCAGCATCGACGCTTTCACCCCTGCGTGAAGAGCAAACACTTGGCAAAGCAGGCATCAGCTCGGGAGACGAAGGGGACATTTCCAACGTTTCCCCTTCGATCCCTATCAAGCCGATTGCTCCCATTGAAAAGCGACCACCTCTTCGCACAACCACCAACACCACCGCTCCTCCCGCCCCTGTCGCAGCAGCACTACTGAACAGCTCCACCTTCCCGCTCTTCCCCCCCTCTACCGATGGAAACGGCATCAACTCTGCCTCTTTCAACGTCGCTCCAATCAAAAAAGCTTTCCCTCGTCCTAGCGCCGGCGGACCAGGCCCAATCCGCCGAAGAGCCACTCGAACCAGTGTTGCCATCATCAACCCGCTCCTTCCAACATCTGGCAATTCAGGATTCGTCGTCCCCATCCCCGGCCAAACTTCGGCAGGGCAGGTCCAGAGCGGAGTGGGCAACAGAGTGAAAGCTAGCAGAGTTTCAGTTGTACCTGGCATGCGTACCACTAGCAATACCAACCTTATTGCTGGTGGAGTTGGAAGTTCTCTTTTCGGTTAAATCATCCTCTCACACACTGCATTTTTTTTGTCTTGAATGTTTTTACGCAATATCATCACAACATCCCTCACTCTTGCTCAGTGCAAGCAGTGGTCGCACCACCAACTCAACTCTTCCTCCAAACTATCCTTGACATTCTCGCCCTTTCTAAATCCATGACCCTCGCCTTCGTAGACCTTGTACTTCCAATCCTTTCCTTCCTTGCCACCGCCTTTTTTGAGTTCTTTTACGAATTGATCAGCTTGACTCTTCGGTACCACTTTATCCTCACTGCCCTGCAACAGCAAGATTGGAGCTTTGATCTTGCTCGCAGCAAAAATTGGACTTCTGTCCTTATAAACCTCTGGGACCGCATCGGGAGTTCCACCAATAAGCCTAAACGGATACTGAGATTCGAACTTATGACTTTCCTCCGCCAATAACTTCAAATCCGAAACGCCATACTTCGAACAACCACCTGCAAAAACATTAGGGTGGAAACAGAGACAGGATAAAACGGTGTATCCGCCTGCTGAACCACCTGAGATTAGCATTGCGTTTGGATCCGCCATCGACCCCGCTCCTTTCGTTTGGGTGTGGTTGGAGGGAAGAAGTGGTGTAAGAGAACGATAGATTCTCTGTACAGTGTTTAACCGGGGAAGGAGGTTTGGGAAAAGCCTTTCAATGCTCGCACCATTGCCAGTTTTGGTGGTGAGTAGGAGATGATCGATGACGGAGAAATAGCGGTAGGATTCACCTACGTAGATGTCGAGGATTCTGTCTTCTGGAATAAGTCTCGACTTTTCTCGTCGGAAGTGTTGTCCAAAGAGGGAGAGCGCTCGAGTTGTAGCAAGTTGAACACCTAACCCTGGTAGGATGCTAACTGACTCTGAAACTACTCTACCCACTTTAGCACTGATGTATGGTAGAATGGATAGGGTTGCAACTCCAGCCTTAACCATCTCCCTACCCCACACACTCCCAGGTCGAATGAGGGGAGGAATACAATGGCTATAATCCTTCATAACCATCCCTACAAACCGGCACCCAACCACCGCAGCACCTATCGAGATCCCAGCTAGAAGCACATCACTCCACCCCCACGCCTTACCCGTATTCTTCAGCGTAACTTTGATTCCTCCATTCTCCAACCTCTCCTCGACCACCACTGTATCACTCTCTTCCTCCAATTCCTTCCAAACCTTTTCCTGTTCCTTCTTCTCAAGCTGACCAAATGGTGTTGTGTTCAAACTAGCTCTACTTCCGAGAAACTTCGCCGCCGCAACACAGTCCAAAACATCCGTCACACCCCACTTCTCATTCAACCTATCCAAAAACTCCCTCCCATACCCTGTACTACCCCCATAATTGACACTACAAACCATAAAACCCCTACTAGTCCAGTACTGAGTCTGCAAATTAAACCCCATCCCCGCAACACTACTCGGTCCACCATGCACATTAAACACACACGGCGGCGCACTTCCCTTCGGCGCTACAAAATCCCTATTCTTCGGTTCGAAAACAATCGCATGCGCCACCGCTTTCTCCCCTCCAGCCAGCGTCGTTGGAAAATCAATCTCTTTAGCGATACTAAGATACTCTTTATCAACAATCCCATCTGCAATCAGAGAAGAAGACCGCTTGATAACGGTAACATTACCCTCCTTCAACTTATACCCATTCGAAGCCAACCCGGACAGATTCACCGCCAGCAAAGCTGCTGGTTCATCCGCTCGCACAGCAATCAGTGCAAAACTTGTAGCCGAAAGTCTTCGAAGTTGAGTGATGGAGACAAAGGGGGTGGAAAGCGGAATGAGACGAGGACGACGAAGGTTGATGAGGCCCAAGTTTTGTTTTGCGCCGGTGAAGTAGGTTACGATGAGGAGGTCGGAAGAGAGAGGGATGAAATCGGAGTTGTTGAGGGTCCAGTTGGGGGCTGTGAAATCGTGAGGTACAGGTTCGGACAAAATAGGAGCAGGAGGGGAGACGGAGAGACCTTCACGCTGAATGGTGATGGAGGTGGAATAGAGGTTGAGGTAACCGGTGGCATCGCAGGAGAAGAAGAGTTTGGCGGAATCATCGTTGGGATTCGAGGGAATGGCCCAGACTGGTTGCTGGTATACCGTCTGCTTATTAGGTTCTTGGGTGGGGAGCGTGATCTGGGTCGCATTGGTCAGTTCGGGGTGGTCAGGGTTGGAGTTATCGAAACGAGCAACCCAGAGCTGAGTATCCCACCAAGGCATACTGGGGTGATTCCAGGTGACCCAACTAACGTATTTGCCATTGGGAGAAAACCTTGCATACGTATAAAAGTCCCTCTTCTGCGGTCCATCTTCCGTCTCTTCCTCCGCCTTCCTACCCTTCAACAACGTATGTACCTTTGCCGGCTTTGACTTCAAATCGAACAACACGATCGAGTTGACCACCGTACTCGGCGTGTCTTCGGCATGATCCTCTTCCACTGCCAAGCAAAGGTTACTATCCATCGGATGAGCACCGAAATCAGCATACCTCATCGCAGCATTTTCCTCCGTCACCACCTCCGGCTCACCCCTCCCACCCCCAGCAGCCCTATACACATTGAACGCTTTGGGATTGTAGTCTGTGAAAATAAAGCTTCCATCAGCAAGACTAGCTGCAGATCCACCACCGTATTCGTGTACACCAGAACGAGCGTTGTATTTGCCAGCTGAAATCTCGGTAGCGTCGTCGGAGGAGAGGGTGGAGGAGTGCATTAGGGCAGATCGTCCAGATTCGGACATGCGGAGTTCGACCCAGGCGACATCGGCGGCAGAGGTGGAGTTGGCTGGGATGAGGACCTCGGAGAGTGCGGTGGCTTTTTGGAGGAGAAGATCGGTGGAGATGGGAGATTTCCAGTGGCCATAGGGTGCCACTGTTTTGGAAGCTTGTTTTTCCGGAGACGACATGGTCAACTTGTGAAGATGATGATGGTGTCGTGGAAGAAGAGAAGAAGGGAGCAAGGTTGAGAGTTGCAAGAAAAAGGGTCTGTGCTTTTTCCCTTTTCTTGTTTGATTTTCGGGATGGACTGTGCCGAGACTTGGCTGTTCAGCTTGTTGATCGGAAAGATGCGCTCGGCCTTACGTATAGTATTCACTGAGTATTCACATCGAAGCACTTCGTCTCTGTCAGTATATATGAATCTGCATCGTTCACCTGTAGTGGCAGCAGAGTCACGTTGCTGATGCCTAAAGGTTCGTAGGATTTTGTACGAGATGACTTCCACGCATCAACCAGTGAATGGTTGATCGGAAACGATGGCCCTTTCTTTCCGAAGGGTACATCAACGCTCAAATCTGGTCAAAGAACAGCAGGGTCTAGATCGGCCAATTCATCGGGCAGAGATAGGTTGGCTGAGTGTGTGTGGAGGTTTTTGGCTCTCGAAGGACCCTGACAGTCGTGCATGCTTGTCATTCTTCTTACCCACACTTACTTCTATTACTTCCTTTCGCCCCCCTCCATCCATCATCATCTTTTCGTCACTACCTCAGGGCCACTCTGGTCCACTTCTCTGGCCACAATGAGTGCAGTCCAACGCAAAAAATTCACTCAACGCAACGTCTTCTACCTCCGTGCATCCCCCTACGTCGTCCTCCAAACCATTCTCTACCTAGACCATCGTCATGTAGAATGGATGAATCTCAACCCGTCCATCCTCACCCAAGTCCTGTCCATCCTCCGCACACGTATCATGCCCAAACTGCGCAAGGAATCCGACTCGTCAGGAAAGCTCTCGGCTATGAGCAAGAAGGAAAGAGTAGATGTGTATTCCGATCGAGATTTCCAAGTTGCGTACTTTTTCAGAAGAATGGATGACAGGCATTCGGTGTTGTTGAAGGAGAAGAGTTTGGTGTTTCCTAGCGATCCGACGCTGGGAGAGGTGAAGATCGAAGAGGAGGGAGAGGGCAATTTGCACGCACGTATTCCTAGAGCGACGCCGGGACCAAGTGGCGCACTCAGGAGGACGAGGGATCAAGAATCGATTCAGAGGGAAGGAGAAGGGAGTGGAAGTAATGCAGAGCAGCCGATGAGGATCAAAGATTCGCCTGAGGCAGAGGCAATGGCTGGGAATGCGAGTATGTCAACATTATCGGGTGGAAATGAGGATGACAATGATGACGCACTGTTTAGAGGGGGCACGGTAGGATTGGGAGAAGCCGATCAGGATTCCTTGGCTATGCCTCCTCCCATCAGCACAAGAAGGACACGTAGTAGCACGAATGAAGGCTCAACAAGGCGGTCAAAGCGTGTTCGCATTCAAGAGGACACCGACATCAAGCCCGACCCTGCAACGATCGACATTGATAACGCCCCTTCAACATCCACCACAGGCGCACCACCAGCAGAACAGCAAGAATCAATCAACGTCGACGACGACAATGCAGCAATCATCATTACTGAAGAAGACGAGGAAAAGATGAAGCCAAAGCTACATGTCAAATATGCTGGATTCCGAATGTAAGTCTCACCCCTATCTTCTTTCTCCATCTTTTGCTTGCAACTCAACTTAACCAATTCCATCGTTGCTTTCTTGCACAGTTTTGGCAAGCTCTTGGTCCTGGTCGTAGAGCCATCTAAACGGACCCTCGCCGCACACCCCGAACTCTTCGGCGAGAAGAAAACCACCGAGATCCGCCAACTCTCCGTCGCTCCCCGTTCCATGACACCCGGTCTTGTCAACAACCGCTCTGGATCCGTACAAGGCAGATTCACCTCGCTCGAACCTGCAGAACGATCGAGTCGCAACGCTAGCGTCGGACGAGGTGTAACACCGTTATTCCGTGGTGCAACTCCAGCAGAAAGTGAGGCTGGTAGAACACCAACTCCAGGGTTGATGCGGGGTGAGGTTACGCCTGCACCCATGGGTGAAAGCGTTGGCACAAGTGGCGCACTGGGGATGGTTGAAGATGATGGTGAGGGTGGTGGAGAGGTAGGGGAGGATGGACCGACGATTGGGGAATTGGAAGGGATAGAGTTGGCGACGCAGATGTTAGAGAGGGAGGAACAGACGATGGGTGGGAATGATATTGAAGATGGAGATTAGCCTTATATCATCTTTATGAAACAAGCAATAGCACTACCCTACAGACACGAAAGTGATTCCAAGAGTGAACCGGTTGTTACACATGACCGCATGCAGCAGGCCACCATTTCTCTTGTAACTGCACATCTGCCGTTCGTGCATCCAACCTTCCAAACCTCTGCTTCTTCTGATGCACTTCCAACAACGCTGATGGCACCAAACCCTTGCTCGAATGAAACCCTTCTTCCTTCTCCTCTCCTCCCTCCTCTGCTGGCAGTTCGCTTGTGCATGCGTTGGCAATATACGTCCCAGCATCATCTAAGCTCGTTGTGAATGGTGCCCAAGGAAGAAGGTACGACATGGCTAAGCGTGTAAGCAGACCGGATTCTCGACAGAGTGCAGTCTGTGGTACAAACCCTGGCTGTACCACCACCACCTCGACACTACCTGACGAGACTGCTGCTTGGTGGAGAGCAGTTTCGATTCTACGTCGAAGAGCACGTACGCCAAGCATTTGGAGGAATTTGGAAGCTGCGTATGTTTCTCTCAACGTCCACGGCTGTTGCGAATCGGAGTGGGAGGTGGAGGAGAAGAAGTTATCCAGGCTGGTGAGATCCTTGAGAGAGCGATGAAGAGCGCTGCCGGTGAAGACGATTCGTGTTTTACGGCCGTTCTTGGCATTTTGGGTGATCGTTGGGAGAAGCGAAGAGATAAAGAGAAGGTGAGCGATGTGATTTACACAAGCTGTGGTTTCGATCTTGCTATCCGCACCAACGAGGTGGTCGGTCGGATAGGCTATCGAGCCTGAAGAACGATCTTGATCAATCACAGTCTCTCGGCTGGACTTGGCGATTGCTGCGTTGAGAAGGAAGATATCCAAGCCGGAAGATTGAGCTGCTTGAAGGTGGGATTTGAGCGAAGAAGCTGCTTTTCGAACTGATGTCAAGTTGGAAAGATCCATCATGCGAGTCTCGATCGCAAACCGAGAGTCAGAGCTGGTAGGTAAAGATGTTGATGATCTAGCTGCTTTGTACTGTTGACTGAGTGTTTGGCAAGCACGTTTGACGGGAGCAGCGTGTTGATCACGAACCATCAGAGTGAGACTGCATCCTGAGGCAAGAGCGGGAGAGGCGAGAAGCGTCTTGAGCGCTTCAAACCCTAGTCCGGAATGACCACCGGTTGCGATGATGCGTATCGACATTACGAGTGAGCAAGGTGATGGTGGTCTGATGGTTGAAGGAGCAAGCAACTGCAATTGCAACTGTTGGTCTGTGTGTTGCAAAGGCCATCTTGTGCTGTGATGAAAAGCATGATTTTGTAAGAAAGAAAGTGGACCCTGCAGCGGCCAAGCTCGGCTCTCTCCTCTGTCTGTGAGAAGTGAAAGGCAGACTTGGTGTGGAGAGAAAAGGAGATAAAAAAGGAATGAGAAAAAGAAGACTGAAAAAGAAGTCTCCGGAAATACCGGAAAGAGAAAGAGTCAAACTCAACTCTCTTCGGGTCAAGTTCCGACAGTCAATTGAGAGGAACAAGAGCGGCATTGTGCTCAACGCTCACTTCAAGCTGCTGCTGATGTAGGAAGCGTCTGCTTGTGTGGAACTTGAGCTGCATTCCAAGCCCATACCTACAGTGTAGGGATGCCTTCATTTTAGGATCTGACGGGAAGCAAAGCAACCTCCAATCGTCGTCGACACTATACAGAGCACTTCTCGTCGAGATATAACACGGCTCTCTTGGATAGTCGAGCATACTCAAGAGAGCATCGATTCTCGAGCAGGCAATAACTAAAGACAGAGGAAATGAACAATTACAGCAATGGCAAGCCTACTTTGGATGTTTCATTGCAGGCGAGCAAACGTTTTGCTGGCTATGCAGAGGCTTCTGTTCTCGAATGGAGTCCAAAGTGGGCTCCGTGCTTGTGTTACTGTATCATCAATGCTGAATGTCGTGAGAGAGAGCAAGATGATTGATTGTGTTGGCATGGATTCCGGACAAAGAAGAGACTCTAAAAGTGCAATTTGGGCAATTGAGCTGTGTCGTTTACCCCGCAAATCAGCGGGTCTTCTCAGGCAGCAGCTGCATCTTCGTTATGAATATTTGGTTTCCATTTTTGTCAACTGCTTCTTAGCTTCTCCTCCATCTCAGACCGCATCACCTACCAAACTCATTAGGATTTTTCTTCAACACGGTCATCTTTCATCCAATCGAGTCACTCAGGAACATCCCGTATCTGCCGCCGGGTCATACAGCATCGAAGAGCAAAGACAGAGCAGAACCGCGTCGCACTCATGCTGCTCAGCTAGGCTTGCCATCATCAGACCTATCGGGATAGCCTAACCTTTCCCACGCTCCCCCACACATCGGCTGTTCCGACCATTCGCCTATTCAGCGACAGACCGTTTCTTTTTGGGCTTGTCATGTCATACAAAAGCGAGGACGAGGCTCATGTCGCTTTCGAGCTCGTCTCGATGCGAAATGGGCATCGATCCAGCGTCTCTTTCGACAACTCTCCAGCTCCTTCCGTCCTTCCGACTACTAACTCCAACCTCATCGCAGCATCTCCACAAACAACATCCAGATCTCCGTCTGCATCCACAGCAGCGGCAACAAAGAAGCGATCCAAATCATCTTCAGATCCCAAATCTTCTCTCACATCTAGCTCAAAGCCCAAGCCTACCGATGACGAGACTGCAGACTCCAAGGCTAAGAAACGCAGAAGGGTCGTCGTAGCCTGCGACACTTGTCGTCGAAAGAAGATCAAGTGCGAAGGTTTGCCCAATCCCACCAACACATGTAACAATTGCACTTCCTACAACTATCGTTGTACTTTTAGCAGCGACGCCGATCGATCCAGAGGCAAGTACGAGATCCTCGAAAGCAAAGTCGAGACGCTACTCAGTGCTCTTCGCTCTGTTGCACCGCACGTTGCACAGCAATTCGAACGTGGCGAACTCAACGTGACCGGACCGAGCGGTTCAAGTGCTCCACCACAGAATGCAAATCCGTGGCAATCGCTCGAATCGCAAAACACGCACACTAGCGATCCGACAAAGACAGCAGACGGCACAAATCCAACCTCTCCAGGTTCTCGCAATGATAACGACTTACCCTCGCGCTCAGCACCCCGCCTCGCTCGCGACGGCAGTGACCCAGACGATGCCGACGCTCAAGCGACCTCTTCTGGTAACGCAGGTGCATCAGCTGATACAGCCAAGCGTGAGGACAGAGACGCTCTTCTTCCAGACGTCGAAGATGGTCGACCTCGTTACTTTGGCCGCTCTTCAGCTATGACCTCTTTCTACAACATAGCGGACGAGAGTCGTCCGCCGAGTCCAGGCGCAGGGCAACGTTCTTCCGACAATGTGCTAGACCATGCCGGTGTCAGTTACGAGACACATCGACACAACACTGGCAGGTATGCCAGATCCACCTCAGACCCTGCTGCTCAAAACGGAACCAACATAGCTGCAGCACAAAACTCGACCAGCGGTACCAAGTCATCTGCAGCATCAGCAGCAACAGCAGCAGCAGCGCCACGCCCTTTATACCCAACCAACTCGAAAGAGTGGATTCAGCTACTCCGGCGCAAGAATACCGTTGCCGTGGGTCGAGACGATGCCGTCACTGAAGAATGGTTCGAGCGCTACACCCTGCCTGATCGCGACCTGATCAACGATCTCTTTGATGTCTTTTTTGAGCAACTGCATCCACTCATGCCCATCGTCCACAGACCTTCCTTGGAACGCGACTTGTCAACAGGCAGAGCAGACAAGGACTCTGCTTTCCGAGGCTTCGTTTTCACGATCCTCGCTATCGCCTCACGCTTCTCAAACGACCCACGCGTTCTGGCCGACTCGGGCGATCCCGACACAGCCGGAGATCACTTTGCCGCTGCCAGTCGTCTCTATCATCAGGTGTATGCTGCCAGCATGATCAACGTTCAAGTCATGATCCTAACAGCTACGTTTATGCATGGTGCCATCGGGCCAGGAGCAAGCTGGACAGTGCTAGGTGTAGCAATCCGTGCCTTGCAGGATATTGGTCTGCATCAGGAGAAGGCTTATCGCGGTTTCTCGCCATACGAGCAAGAGCTCCGCAGACGGGTGTTCTGGGGTGCTTTCATCCTCGACTGCATCTTCTCGATCAACATGGGCAGGCCTCTCGCTCTGAAGTTGTCGGATTGCGATGTGAGACTGCCGCTCGAGATCGACGACGAAGCTCTGTTCCAGTATGAGGCAGGTGGACCTATTCCGATGCCACCTCCGCGCACTGCGACTGACAAACCCATCGTCATGAGCGGCTTCATCCACATGATCAAGCTCAATGTCATTGTCCAGGATGTCGTTCACGTGCTCTACTCGCCACGCTGGCGTCAAGACGGAGGCGGACGCGGAAAGCCTCCTGCCAATCCAAAGCAAAGGGCTATGCCAGAGTACAAGGATATGGTCATCCTCTCCAAGCGTCTGGAGGAATGGGTTGCAGAGACACCGAGTCATCTTCGTTCCATCGAGAGTCCATTCCGTTTGCAAGCAGGGTTGGTGCAATGTGGCACGCACGACATTCGTCTATACATTCTCAAACCTTTCCTAGAGCACAGTGCGCTGCGGAAGATGCTTCATCCGCAGTGCGTCTTCCATGCTCGAGAATGTCTTCGAGTCGTGATTGCTTTGCACGAAGGTGAGCATATGAGCGACCTCGTGTTTATCTTTCAGCAAGCTTTCATGAGCACAGCCACCTTCATGATCACTGTTTGGCACGAATGTCGCGAAGTGGACAAGCTAGCGGAGGACAACGATCTGGTGGAATCAACTCTGCGCATCTTTGCCGCTTTCGACGATCGATACTTTTCACGTCTTTTCCGTCGAGCTCATCGCATCCTTCGCGATATTGCGCTACGATCGATGCATACCATGACTTCGGACCAGCGCGAACGTGTGAGCAGGATGTTGGTCAGGGCTGACCAGCGCATGTCCGGTGTTGTGCCTTCAACATTGATGGGTATGAAACCGGTCTCTGGTATGATTCACCCTCGTCTAGATGCGTCTCTGCCTCCTTCAGCAAGGTTGGCGGCCAGGAACGAGAGGTTGGAACGAAGAGGAAGTACACAAATTGGAGATGCGGGAGGGGCTTCTATTGGTGCGAATGATCCCATCTCTGCAGCATCGTACATTCACAGTTGGTCGCCAATCCCAAGTGCGCCTATGTCGCCCAACCGTACGTCCATTAGTGAAGGGAGTTACGGTAGCGATACTCAGATCACCTCGGCTGCGTTTAATCAGTTCATGATGAGTGGTGCAGGCAACACTATGCCGGGTGGTGCACCGAGCAACAGCGGTCATGCAGTTTCAGGAGCCCATAGCGGCAATAGCAACGGCAATGGTGTTGGTGCTGGTGCTGGTGTTGTAGCGAGTGCTGCCATGTCAGGTGCAGCTGCAGCATCGCCGCGTTCTCATGTCAGCGTTGAAGCAGATGCATCGGTCAACAGCAAAATTGGTGGTATTCATCCTGCTTCTTTTGGCGATGCGCGTGGCATTATGCCTCTGTATGCAGATGATCCTGGTTCTGCTCAGCACCAGCTTGAAGATCTTTCATGGACCGATTATTTCTCCAAGGTAAGCTGCGAAGTGTTCTCATCTCTTTTCTGTCTCGTCTGGTCCAAAGCACTGATTTCGAGCCTATGTTCATTTTCATCAATGTCTGTCTTGGTACTGTAGTTTCTGGACGATATTGGAGGAGCGGGCACACCAATGACGGCAGCGACAAATAGCGGTGCGATGGCCACCGCCGCCACTGCCGCCAGCGCACACGCCCATCCTCACCACGCCTATACGCCCTTATCCAGCGGTGCGGGCATTTCGAACCCGCAAGGACCACTTTCGACGGGTGGCTACAGCGATATGCAGTTCGCTCTGGGCTCGCCTGGCACACCATTGCCGATATCACAGTCTTTGCAGTCGCCTCGTCGACCTCAGCCTCCTCCGCATCACTAGCTTGGCTAGGTGACATTCAGCTCAACCTTTACCCATAAGAGACTGTATTTGACTTTGAAACAGTCGCAAAGCACAAGCGTCATCTGCAGCCAACGACGACCGAGCGAGGATGGGATGTACTTTGTCAAGCGTGTGTGTTCCTGGAAAGTCTCTTTTGGCCCGCGAGCATGGATTCATCATGTGTTTGTGTGTGTTTGTTCGGATCGGAATGGGCAAAAAAATTCAAAGAAAATCAAGAGCACGAAAGAGATGTTGGTCTCGGCTAACAACGTCCTGCAGCAGCGTCTCCGCCAACCGCCAATTTCTGCCAAAGCCACAAGAGCAGAGGAGCTAGAGAGAAAATATCTGCGGAAAACGAGAAAAAAAAAAGGAAACATCCAAAATGACATGGCACAAGCTTCGCGTGGCTCGAGCATGGTAGCACAAGAGGTTGTTGTTCATAAAGCTTGGTTCTTCAGGCTTGTTGTTGCAGAAATGGAGTCTGGTGTGATTTGATCGCCATTATAGTCAAGCTTCTGTCGATGGTCGAACAAATGAAGTTCGAGTGGGAGAAAGAAGGTAGTAGAAAGAAGTTGCTCGAGAGAGAGAGRGAGTTGGGGTTGTGGGATGACGTGCAGGCGCGTGCGCGTGCGTTGCGCCAAAGTGCATCTCCGCGACTGCCAAGAAAGATTGCAAATGGGCCTTTGTGCGCTTCGGCTGCCTTGATCGGCTACGGTAGGCTTATAGTAAGTACCGCTAGTCAAATGAGAGAGAGGAGAGATGAAGAGACACACCAGAAAACAGAAACGTAAAGGAAATGGCAAGAGAGAGAGAGAGGACCCTGTCGATCCCTTTTCCCTTTTCCACAACCCTTTGCTTCATCCTTGCGTCTTCTCCATCTTTCCTCATCTCTCCCTTCATCCACCATCATCACCCTTCCTTCCGCTTCTACTTCTTCGACTTCGACATTCAGGACAAGATGCAGATCACAGCCACCGCATTCACCCTTCTCGCCTCGCTCGTCGGTCTCTCGCAGGCTTTTGAAATCACTTTCCCTAACAACAATGGAGGATACTGGGTGGTATGTTTGACAGCAGCGCAGCAGACACTCGACAAAGGAAGATGATATGGACACTGATGATAGTCTCTGCATCCTATGCACTCCTGATGATGACAGACCAACTACACCAACACTTTGGTACGTATTCGCAGCCGACATGAACGACCAAAGTGGTGCATGCGTGTGATCGCAGAAAGCTGATATGTCCTCTCTTATTCCCTTGAACAACCGCCTACGTCCCGCTGTGATGAAACAATGACAGAACTGGAAAGGTATGTATACATCGTATACTCGTCCGGGTTTCTACATGCATACATGCTGACGCTTTTGTACGATCTTCCTACTGGCCGCCTACAGCCAACTCGAGCGATCCTAGCTTCTTCTCGGTGCAGCTTCTCAACTCGAACAGCAGCCAGCTGAACGGTAACTTCCAGATCGGTAATGCCCTCAACACTGCCGTACGTACCCAATTTCAAGCCCGCAAAAACACAATGAAGGAAAGGACAATATGCTGACAAGATCACTTTTTCGATCGATGCCCATGCTTCTTTGATGCTCTCTAGAACGGCACTGCGCAAATCTTCATCGACCGTATCCCCAGCGGAACCTACACTTTGCTCTTTGTCAACAGCAGCAATTACGAGCTTGACCGTGGGTTTATCTTCCCATCATCCAGATGATTTGCTCGCGCCGAAACTGACTGCTCTTTTCTGCCCTTCGCACTGGCTTCCTAATGACTTGACTCGAACAGGTCCTCAGGTGTACTACAGTAAGTTTGCGGTTCGCTTTGCCTTTCCCTTCAAGACCATTCCTGAACGCATGCTGACAAAATCTTCGCTCTCTTCCCCCACTATCGACAGCCTCGAGCTCGTTCGAGGTGCGACCCAACGGTACCCAGCCCGCCGAAGTCACTGCCAACACCAACGCAGACCCCAGCAGCTCGGCGACTAGAGCTGCTACTGGATCGGCAAGCGCTACGCTCTCGAGCGCCTCGAATACTGCTACTGGCCGTTCTGGTAGCAACGGTGCTATGGGCATGGTTCAGGGCAGCACTGCCGCCATTGTTGGTAGCGTCGCTTCCGTCGTGCTTGGCTTGGGTTTGGGTCTACTTGCCTGAGCGAATCTGGCTAGCTCGCCTTTTTTTTCTTGGCTGAGCTTCTTATCCGGTCATACCCTGCCTTGTTTTCCTGTCTTTTTCCTTGTGCTTGCTTTCAAGATGTTCAATGTCATTGTCGATGTCACCTTTCTCTTTTTCACCACACAAATCGCACTTTCTTTTCACCTTGACGCTCCCACATGACTTTCTCGATGTTTGTGATCTTTGAACTCTGCATCGAAGCAGACAACCTACACTGTAGCATCCACAATTATCTCAAGCATGTCGGGACAGTCGTTCTGTGTATCTGATTGATACAGTAGGGTCCCTTCGGCTCGCTTCGGAAAGTGTTTGTTTCACTTTCTTTTTGGAGGAAATTCAAAAGAGAAAGCGAGATGAGCGGACCGTGCATACAAAAAACCCCTGTTTGAGACTCAGCAACATACCATCACCACTCTTTCTTTCCGCATTTCATCTTCATCGCCCCATCCTGTTTTCTACGCCAACTTCATCTTTACGCCCAAATCTTCACTTCTCTAATCCGCAGTTGTTGCTCGCACTTGTTGCTCGCAATTCTTGCTCGCAACAGCATCGTTACAAGATGCGCTGAGCTCGTTCCGCAGCTTCCTCTTCAACCAATACGAGAAAGCGAGATGGCTGCAGCTACACTTCCTTATTCGCGCACCACCAACAACAACAACAGCAATTACGATGATTGGGGTCCCAACTCTGTCCCGCCTTCATCTCAATCCAACGTTCCTTGGGATGAYCAGGTAGTGCCTGCTTTGCGGAAGAAGTTGGAAGCCGAATCGAAAGATATCAGCAAGCGCATTTCGCGCATAGAGGAGAGTGGTGCAGGTTGGGCGAGATCACGCGAGAGTCAGGAACGTAGGATGTCGAGAGAGGTGGTTCAGCATCATAAACGAGAATCTTCGATTGATCAGTTTCATAATCGGTTTGCGACGGTGAGAGGCCCATCGTCGTCTAGGCAGAGAGGGATGGATGTGGCTACGACTGGTTTTCCTTTTGATACATCGCCGGGTTCGGTGATGTCGAATGATGCGACAGCGAGAGCGAGGGAGAAAGCGAGACAGATCGCAGCACGGAAACAGGCGCAAACTATGAATGGGTCGAGAGACTCGATGCTCTCTTCTTCAGGAGGTGATTCTTACCGTGCAGGTTCAGCGAGAGTGAGGCAAGGAGCAGGCGGTGTGCTGGACAGTAGTTTTGATGTCATTCCGGAAGGAACCGCAGCGGCTGCTGAAGAATACGCTCCCACTGCTCCGAGTGATGCTGGTGGTGCTGGGAATGGCTCGTCATTTGAGCACAAGAGGTTGAGGACGCAATCAACACCCATGCGACCCAGTTTGGATATCGTCAATCCCCCGCCAGATTCCGTGCCGTCGACATCCCGGCGAGCTCAAAACCAATCTTCCCAAGAGCCACGGGGAGAAAAAGCTAGCAGAAATGGCAATGGCCATCAACGCACAAGTTCATTGTCACGCCGTAAAGCAGCTGCAGCAGCAGCAATGGATCCCAAGCTAATGGAAGAATTCGGTCCCTTGGGTAGCACACCTTCTCCCACAGCAAAGTTGCTTCGTGCACATCAGGATTACGATCCCTCTGCTGCCTCTCCCAGCATGCGCGATCGTACCATTCAACCGGACGCATTTCGATCCACAGCTCGAGGATATCGTGAAACTTCGGCTCCTCCGTCTTTCGGTGATGGTAGCAACGAGAGTCGCGGTGTCAATGAGTTTGGCGCTTCTCCTGGTAGTAAGAGTGTCAATGATTGGGAAGACCAGATTATTCCTACAGTGGCAAGGAGGATGCAACAGGAGCGATTCAAGGAGGGTAGATATAGCAAGTACGAAGGATTGATTGATACATGGGATAAGAATGGTTTGCCGCTGAGTCATAGCGATTTTATTGCAGCGCAGAAGGCGAAAAAGCTGCAGGAACAGGAGGAGCAGCAGCAGAGGCAGCAAGACGCCGCCGCCGAAGAAGAACAGCAGACACCAGACAAAGATGGGGAGGAGGAACAGGTTCTGACCCCTGGTCCAGCCGTCGTTGCACAGAGGAACAACAATCTGAGCCCACTCGACGCTCAATTCGCTGACCGATCGCAATCTCGCGCAAGTAACCATAGCAGAACCAGTCATCGCTCAGCACACTCTCAACAGCCGCACCACCAGTACCAACCAGAAAGCGTGCCAATGCAAACCTTGCATCCATACCCGCAACAACACCAACCTACATCGCAATCAGCACCAGTAGCAACAGCCTCTCCAGCACAATCTGCAAGAAAGAAGAACATCAGCAAGGACGAACAGGTGGATAAAGGTGGTTGCTGTTGTATCGTCATGTGACTTAACCTTCGATGTCGGGGGTTATCTTTTTTCCTTGTTCTGTCTGCATATCACAACGTACGCTCTTTTTGTTTCGATAATACCGGCGCGGCCCATCTCTACTGCCATGAACTCGTTTTGAATTCATACCACACTGCCTGGACACTGATAGTGCTTTTATGATGATGCGATTTGTCTGTAAGCATGAACATGGTTGCGGTATTTTGAATATGTCAGGTCGTCGTATCGCACAACTAAAAGTTGAACCAGAAAATCCCAAACGCACGTCCCAAGTGTTCACTTCCTTCCAACGTTGCCAAAGCGCGCGTCATCTCCCTCGCTCCTTCCCCTCAACTACCACCGCCTCACATTGATCGCAACCTCATCCACACCTCCAGTGACATATATTGCTGTGAACTCACTCCACGATGAAAAGTTCACTCATCTCCATCCTCGTCCTTGCATCAATCGCAAATGCAACAACGTACAACCTTCTCCACCGCATCACCTCCCCCTCCTCTACCTCTACCTCTCCATGGAGCGTGCGTGCAACACTTGACATCGACCCTCTCTCCCTCTCTTCCAACACTTCCTCAGTGCTCTCCAACAAGCTTTCGGCTGGCGAAGTGGAAGAGTTGAAAAAAGCAGCTTACGAATCCATCGCTGAGGATCGATTCTACCAAATCTCCCTAACCCCCTCCACCACCTCAGGAGGGGAAGAAGAATTAATGACAAGTCTTCGATTGTGCCATCTAAGACAATCTCACCCAAACCTACCTTCTCTTGACGACGAGCTCCTCCTCACCCTCCGCCCAACCCCCCCTGACCAAATTCAAATCACTGGTCTAACATATCGAATCCTCGACATATCCCTCTCCCCAACCTCCCCCTGCCCCATTCCAAACCCAACCAAATTCAACTCAATTCAGAGCGCTGAGAGGAGGCTCAAAGCTCGTCGTCGTGGAGCACCCAAACTCCAAGAGACAAAACCAGAGTTTGGGTTCAATACAAAGGTGGTAGTAAACCAAATGCAAACCGCGGGGAAGATAGCTTTAAAGCAAGCACAACCGACGAATGAGGATGGAAGTGTGAAGGAAGCAGAGAAGGAGAAAACGTTTCTACAGAAATATTGGTTCTATCTTATTCCACTAGCGGTGCTGTTGCTTATGCCAGGTGAAGATGAACCTCCCAAATCTAAAGGTGCACAGGCAGGTGCTGCCAAGAAGAACTGATATGTCCAATCTCTACAATACATCATCTAACCTCCCTCCTCCTCTCCTTGGCAGTGAAGAAAGTTCCAGCCTTCCAGACTAAATACAACATCACTACTACCTGTCCAAACCGTACAAACGGATTCGCAACGTCAGACTGATACATCCTTTCTTCTGTACTCCAAGCTTCACTTCCAGTTTGTCTTGCCCTATTCCTCGCTTCTCGTGCTCTTTGTTGCGCTGCTAGAGTCTCGAATGCACTACCCTCCCCTGCGTCAGAGTTGAAGATGGAAGAATGGGTTTGTCTGCCAAACCCGGTTTGTTCTTGGGCTTTTTTACGCCGTTGGTAGTCCCAAGCATAGGTTGCACGTGCACGACGATTGATATTGTCCTCTGCATTATATGCATATCCAAACCCACCCCTTCCCACGTTATCTCCATACCCTCCCCCACCCCCACCCCCACCAGAGGAGGAGGAGAGGTCGTAGGTTTTACGCTGAGCAGGATGGCCTAGGGTAGCGTAGGCTTCGGATACCTCTTGGAACCGTTTCTTGGCGTCTTCGGAAGGGTTTACGTCCGGGTGGAGTTCTTTGGAGAGTTTGTAGAATTGAGATTTGATTTGGGCCTGGGTGGCAGAGCGGGGGACTTGGAGGGTGGAGTAGTGGTCCAAAGCTCGAGCGAGGGGGTAGGGGGTGGTGGAGAAGTTGCGTTTACCACCACTACCACCAGGGTTAGGTTTGGAAGAGGTGGGGGTGGGGGTAGGTCGACGACCACCACCACTGGAAGGAGTAGGCGATGGAGATTCTTGTGAAAAAACACTAGAACCTTTCCCCCAAGCACCAGCTTTCTTACCCCAATCCTCCCTCACACCCCAAACATGAGCTTCACTCAACACCGGCGGCCCGTGATCCCTATTCCTCTTCTTACCAATAGGACCAGGTGAGAAATCTGGTGCTTCATACCCTTTTCTCTCCCCCCTCTCCCTTCTCTCCTGTGCAAGTTGCGCCTCCTTAGCAGCGAATAGTTCCATCTCTCTTTCGAGCTTAGTCTGTGCTTCTCGTCTACCCGGGAAACTAGCAGTTTCATAACTGGCTTCTTCGGCAAAATCTCCACTCGGATCTACGAATCCCCCCTCACCAACGGAAGCGGCGATGGAGGCAGCACGATCCAAGTGTCTATGAGCTTCGTTTAGTTCGTTCTCCACCACCGCCTTAGTAACGGCTTGTTTAGTTCCAGACCAAGAATCCATTTCGTTGGATAGGAATGGACGCCAACCTTTCCTACGCATCCAATCGGGATGTGACATTTCGAACAAACGCGAAACTGCACGTTGGTAGCTGAACCTCTCGTCTTCACCGCTGAAAATGGCGAGATGTTTAAAGCCAACTTTATCGTCTTTGGGGTTGGAGGGGGTGGCGGAACGGGAAGGACGATCGGAGGAGTAGGTGGAGATGTTGGGACGGAAACCTTCTTCGGTGTCTTGCATAGCTTCGGAGAGGGTTTCTGCCATGATGAGTGAATCTGTCATGAATTCGTCCGTGTTAAAATCCACCCTCTGCCCCGCCTTCTTTCTCGCCAACTCTTCTTCCTCAGGATAGCCCTGACCTGGAGGTGGGGTGAGGAAAGGCGAAGGCGCACCTTTGGTGGACATATCTACCACATCCTCCCTTCCCGAATATTCCAGTTCGGGTCGAACATCACCAGGTCCAGCTGCAGGACCCCTAGCCGCATGCCTCGCAGCCTTCTCCGCATCAGGGAAGAACAAATCATCAGGTCCAGCATCGGCTAGCACGATCAACCTACATCCTGCTTCGTACACCGCATCGAGCAATGTAATCATGCGTCGAGCTTGGTTCTTCTGCATCAAGGTCATCTGTGGTACGCCTTCCAGGATGAAAGTATGATAGGTAGATGCTAGTGTCAAGTAATCTGCAGGGCCAAGGGGTGAATCGCATAGTTCGGTAAATGTGAATCGACACACACTTGGATGGGTGTCCGTGGCAGCGATCGAGCGGGGTACGTGGAGCTTCCGACCATATACGTTGAGGGTGGTGGATTGGAACGGGCGATCCGCGATTGCTTCCGACACGAGGTCGTTGAACTTGGACAACTCGCTGCGGAGGAAGTAACTTGTCTGCTGAGTCGGTGCAGGGGTGGAAGTGGAAGGCGCAGTAGAGGTTTCGGATTGGGACTGTTCATTGCGTTCGAGCCATTCTTGACGGTAGAAAGGTTCACGACGAAAGTCTCTACTACGTCTCATTTCGTGATTTGGACATCTTTCTTGCAAGATCTCCAAGAATTGCGTAAGTTGTCCTCGCTGGACGTTGCTAGCGTAGAGATCCTTCGGAATGCGATTACTGGTTCCAATCACCACTCCACCTAGTCTCCAGTACGCTTCTAATGTTCTTCGTAACAAACCAGCACTCGCTACATCGACCAGTTGGATTTCGTCAAATAGCAGAATATGACCGTGTTTGAGGAACAGATGCGCAGCAGCATGAAGAGGCAAAGTTGTCTTGACTACATCTCCGTCTGGACCGGGCACGTAGGAGAGTTGTTCGCCATTCTCGTCGGCAAGAGAATCAGGGCGGAAGAATGGCATTCCTCGGAGAGCTCTTCTCCAGGCAGAGGCTGACTTGGCAGCTCCTGGTGTACGAGTCCATATCGCACCTGTGCCTATTTCTGGCGTTGCAGTGGCACGTGGCATTCCCTGTGCTACAGCTATACGTCTTCGTTCAGCTTCCTCCCAAATGATCTTGTACAGATCCAGCAATAAGTGATGGTAATGCCGTCGGAACTTGTACTTAGTGGGTAGGGAATCGTAAAAGATATCCATCACCATACTCTTTCCCGTGCCTGGAGTACCCGTTATCAACAACCCTTTAGGTGTTCCTAGTTCGGCCAGTCCTTCTGATTCGGACAGCCATTTGACCAATTCTCCGATCTTCTGCTGTCCTTTGGGGGAGGAGGGAGAATCTTGGAATTCTTTGGCACCGGGTCGGAGACGTGCATCGATAGCAGAGGCGAGAGCGGAGGAGGATTGGGATTGTGTGTCTTGGTGCAAGATACCCAGGAGGTGGGCGGGGGGAGTGTAGTCGCGAAGGATGCGATTGATACGACGAAGTTCGACGAGGGCACGGAGCTGTTCCTCGTCTTCTTCGAGTTCGCCGCGGGCTACTTTGGCGCGGTAGATGAGGAGAGGGTCGGTGACTTGGAGTGCGTTTGGCTCGGGTGAAGAACCAGCGGGGCCGAGGAAGGAGGCATAGCTGCGGACGTTGGGGTTTTGCAAGGAGGATACTGGTTTAAGCTGGTGAAATGATGTTGACGCATGCTGCCGTGATCTGGCGTTGGAAGTGAGGGTGGTGAGACGACGTTGTGCTGGTGGTAAGGTCGATGCGAGGGACAGTGTGGAACGTGACGACGAGGAAGAGGCAGTGGTGGACCTGATGGCCCTGGTGGCTGGAATCATCATGTTGTCTGCATTGAACTATTGCCAGAGCATCTGATGCCTCTCCTCTCGAGATACAAGATCGAGGTCGTCCGTGTAACCCGGCAATGCTGGGGATCAGCACGGTCGCGTGTCGAGACGTTGAACGAGCTTGATGATTAGGTCGAGGCGAGGTCGTGTCTGTCACGAAGTACTCGAGAAAGGATTCGGAAGCCTTTTTATTGATGTCGTGTTGCTCTTGATGTTCTCTTGATGTCGACGATGATGGGAGGGATTAGTCGCGGTATCTGATATTTGGTATCAGTGAGCTCAACTCGTTTTAGTGTAGCAAATTGGCAGTATGTAAGCGTGCAGTGCAGCTTTTGGCGTGAATCACTCACCTCTACATGCCTCCACAAAAAAGCACTAATTCCTATCGGCCGGAATGTTTTCTTTCGTTTTGCAAGTTGGACCCTTTACCGGAACTCGGGTTTTTGTGCTTCTCGCTCCTGTCTCGAATTTTTTGAGAAGAACACTTACTTACACCAACCCTTAACTTCTCATTTCTTTCTCCTAATCATCTCTACAACCTCAACCTGAGCCTTCCTGTCGCTGTTAACTCTGACAGCAGCCTTCACAACACATCATGTCTCGGCCAGAACATCTCGCTCCACCTGAAATCTTCTACAACGATGTCGAAGCTTCCAAATACACCGCCAACACTCGAGTTCAAACCATTCAAGCAGAAATGACTGAACGTGCACTCGAACTTCTCATGCTTCCAGAACATCGTCGACCAGCTCTCCTCCTCGATATCGGCTGCGGATCCGGCCTATCAGGCGAAATTATCACAGAACACGGTCACGAATGGATCGGATTCGACATCTCCCCCTCCATGCTCGAAGTAGCGCTCGAAAAGGAAACCGAAGGAGATCTTCTCCTCGCAGATGCAGGTCAAGGTTGTGGCTTCAGAGCAGGCTCCTTCGACGGTGCCATTTCCATCTCCGTCCTACAATGGTTATGCAATGCAGATGCAACCTCTCACAATCCAGCACAACGTCTTAGTTCCTTCTTCACCACTCTCTACTCTTCCCTTACCCGAGGTGCGAGAGCAGTGTTTCAATTCTACCCGGAAAGTGACGATCAGGTCAAGTTCATCATGCAGTTCGCAACAAGAGCTGGTTTTGGTGGTGGATTGGTAGTGGATTATCCCAATTCGAGGAAAGCCAAGAAGTTTTACCTAGTGCTTTGGGTAGGTGGTGAAATGATGGTCGGTCCCAATGGACAGACTGAGAAACAGACTCTTCCTCAAGGGTTGACGCATGATCATGAAGATGGATCCGAAGCAAAGAATGGAGTAAAGTATGAAAAGAGAAGGCTGGATAGAGAAGGAAGAAAGGGAGGGAAGAAGGGAAAGAAGAGAGGCGGTGAAACGGCGAAAGAGTACATTGTGAGAAAGAAGGAGTTGAATAGAAAGAGAGGTAAAGAGGACGTTCCGCTGGATAGCAAGTATACCGGTAGAAGGAGGAAAGGTGGTTTCTAAAACCAAGAAAAAAAGGATTCTGTCAAGTTTCATCTTCGGTCCTTGTTTCGAAATCGCTTTGCAAATCATACAAGCTTTTGTTATACCCTCACTTCACACTGTCGCCTGTGTTACCAACCTTGCGTCCTCCTCAGCTGGGCCTCCAATAAGGCAAAGTAGATAGGCAAGCTAGACAGTCACGTCGAAAATCCCCCTCATGTGCGCCGACGACGCAGAACTGGCGCAGCTGTCCTGCGGCAAGTTCTGCGTCGTTGAGCAGGACCCAGGCTACGAGCGTCAAGAACAGCGTCAAATGACGCTGCTCATAGGCCATTTGCAACTTCAGCGTCGTGACGACGCTGCTCCGAAAAACCGTGTCCACGGCATCTGAGCTGAGGAACTGCTCAAGGACCCAGTCTACGTGCGTCCTTGAACAGCGTCCTCGGGCGCACACGAGGGGGATTTCCGATGTGAGTGCCACGCCGTCTTAGACAAGATGCTCTTCATCACGATCAAAATGCCACATACATTGCACACATACACACTTCACACTTGACCCACACTGGATAACCAACTTGGAATTGCGAAGTCATACCTCAATACTACCAAATCCATCTAGTACGCTTTAGATATCATCATCCATCCCAGCTGGAATCTCGACTTTCTGTCCCGGCTCAAAAGCGGGCAAACCCAAATAAGGACAACTGCTACATCTAAACGCATCACCCAAGAAACAACTTCCACACGAACTGGTTGCACCTTTCGTATCCACCTGAATCCTCTTGATCGTCTTTGGCTTTCCATCCTTCCCAATAATAGTCTCTGTAACCTCTGTTCTCTTCCCACCCTGTTGAGGTTGAGCGTTGGGCATGTCCATATCCTCTGTATCGAGTTGAACGACGTTCGCATTGCGTTCTTCCTCCTCTTGAAGTTCGCGGAGACCACAGGTGCAACCTTTGCAAGCTTTCTTCTTTTTACCCTGACCGGGGCCTACGTCGCAATCGGGACGCTTGACTGCGGTGGAGGGGATGAAGTCGGCATCGCGAAGGAGAGAAGATTGATCGATGAGGTCGGAGGAAGAGGCTGGTTGGGTAGCCCAGAGAGACTTTTTGGCGGAGGAGGAGGTGGTGCCGCCGGGCTTGCGACGAAGAGGAAGGGCAGAAGATTGACCGTTGGCAGAAGAGGAGCCGATGGAGAAGGAAGATGCAGTGGCAGGCTTGGAGGCGGACATGACCCCGGTAGCTGCATCGGTTTGGATATCAGAGAAGCCGGCGATGGTGAGTTCTGCTTTGACTTTCTGAGCGGTGGTTGCGTCGACGAGCTCGCCTGCCTCAACGATAACTTTGGCGGAAGGCTGGAGTGCAGAGTGAAGGCTGGAAAGGAGGACCGGGGATGCTGCATCGGCGTAAGGAACGACAAGATGAGCGAGAGGGTAAGTGCTGGGAGTGAGAGAGGTTGCGCCATCAGTGAGACGGTCAACCATGTGCATCTCTACTTGACGACCTGAGTATGCTTCGACGGCTTTCTGGTATGCGCCGCTCTGCGCAGAAGCCATGGAGCCGATCACGAGTACGGTGCCTGTAGGATCAACGGATGTGGAGGAAACAACCCCGTTGGAGTTGTGCGAGAACGCAGCATCGGTAGCTACGGGAGGAGACATTTTGGGTATGTCGATCTGTGTAGTTGCGGGCTAGACTGCTTTTTGACGGTGAAACCGGACAGACAGTTCTACTGCGAAGATACTGTGATGATTGTGTGCTTCGTAGAAGAAATATGATATTGTTCGGTGGGTGGTGACCAATGGGATGCGTGAGATGGTGGTGATGGTGGTGGAGGTTGAGAAGAAAGCAAGTCACAGCGAGGGGGAAGCACAGAATCCAACGGCCGCAGTGGGGAGCGCGTGGGGTGAGGCAGCAGCTACAGTAAAGTGTGTTTGTGAACTGTGGTTGATAACGCCGGAGTGAAGCCTAAAAGGTGAACAGAATCGAACAGCGCTCTCTTTTCCCTTTGCTTGTGGCAAATCAGAATTGGCTGAATTGCTCTTTTTGTTCTGCGTTTCGCTGTTTGGTTACCGACAACTCTTTCTTCTTCGCTTCTGTGCCAGTCTCCAAGCCTTCAGGTCGGCTACAAATTTCACGTCATTTTTTTTGCTTTTCATCTCGGGTACGAGCCTAATCTCCGGCTAGCTTTCCACAACATCTTTCTTCGGTCTAAAACTTGTCAACTTGGAAAGTTCGTCTGGGTGTTACGGTATCATCTGAGAAGCACGCACTGAAGGCTGTGAGTGGCTGCCAGGGTGGGTGCGGGGGCCAGGATGTACTCGAAGAATAGGGCAGGGATCTGGGAATGACTCGCAAGGAAGCCAAATTGGCAGCTTCTGGTTGGTCAAGTCCTAAATTTGGTTCAGGGCGAGACGCCTCTTATCTGATACACAGCATTTAGACGTTAATTCGATGGCCCCATGTATCGGCCGACAGTCTATCAAACGAAATCCATCGCGTCGCAAACACGGATTGACAACATCTCGAAGTAAGGCATGCCGCTTATAGCGAACATCATAGTGGCGAGCTGGTCTTCAGGCACCCTGTACGACAGGTGAAGCCAACGTTGACCTTCAGGAGCAGGTACGATATACTTGCAATGACGAGCCTTTGTGCCTGGGGCACCTACGGACTGGAAGAAACGCATATTATAGTATTGCTCGTTAAAGTCGTTTACCGGCCGCAGGAAGCTTGCGATGATATCGACTGTGTGAGTCTTCATGATGTAGCTGAGGCAGGAGCTGAGATATTTGATGATGTTACGATGATGTCCAGTGCTGAATAGTCCTTTCGTACTCGATGATCTTGTTCGAGGTCTGTGGTCAGATGAGAGGAGGTGTGGTTCGAGGCGATGGGGGAGATGTCACTTGGTTGGACAGGCTGACAGGTTATATAGACAACAATCCCTTCCTACAACTCGGCGTAGACCTGCTTGCTTTCCGCACCTCCCGCACCCCCCGCACTTCCCGCACACCCCTCTCTTTCCGCACAAGCACTCATTTCCGCCTCCGCCTTTCGACGGAATCTTCCTCGTCGCTACGCCTCGTCCGTACTTTCATGGAAACCTTATCCTCTTCCTTCTTCCCGCAGTCTCAGCACTCTGTCGCCTCCGACTCATCAGCCGCATCTTCAAGCTCTCACTCGTCCGCAATGGAGCAACAAACAGTGTGCTCACAATCAATCCTCCTGAGCGCGTAGAGCATCGTCACGAGTTGCTCTTCGGGAACGTGATAGATCCCGCAAACCCATTCTTTTCCCTCTGGCGCTTCCGCGTGACATACCGAGTCCGCTTGGTATAGCTCTGAGGTAACATTGAGGACAAATGGAAGTCGATAGAGCATAGCTTGATATACACAGTCGTCAAGGGGGACAAGACAATTTACTCGAACCAAAATTGTGGTTTTCATTGCGAAGTTTGAGTGGTGCCAGAGGGGGGAAATGAAGAGCTATTACAGGGATGTTTGCGAGAGAAAGATGAGTGATGAGTTACAGTATGATATGAAGATTCAGTGTTGGGGAAATAGGAATGATGTGGAAAGGGGAGCTTGTACGAGCAAAAAAGGGGGTGATTTATAGGGATGGTGAGGGGTAGCTTTGTTAGCGGAGCGGAAGCTTTCGCCATTATAGCATCGTCAACACCTTCCGCACTTTGGGCATTTTGGTGTTACCCTTCCTCTTTCCGCTCCTACTCCGCTCGCCGCATCGACTACCCAAAAAGAAGCCAGCCGAAACGTTTTCCCTTGCCGAGAGCCGAAGGTCGGCTTCTATTTCTTCCTCCGGAGCGACGAGCAGAAGACGTATGGAAGGGCAAGGCTGCGGACAGTGAACAGCATGATGATCAGTTGGTCTTTGGGTCCATGGTGATTTGCCGAAGCTCAGAAATAGCCTTCGGACGAGCGTGTAAGAGGTGACTCTCTCGACCACAGCTCAGGTTGATTGCGACGTGATGGCACAGCGTTCGCAAGCCTTCCGCGATAAAGTCATCTCCGTACAGTATGGAAGACCTATAGGTGCGGAAAATGATGGTGACAGGAGGGTTGTCGTTTCTTGGTGTGACAGGAGAGAGCATTGGGAGAGCTGGAGATCATGTTTAACGTGCTTGCTTGATAAGAAATTCGCTCGCTGAGGGAAATGCGATGTGGTTCGGCGCCAGGAAGAGGCAGTGTTCCACGAGAGCAATGTGGCGCTTGTGTAAACGTTAGCTTGGTTGAGAGTACCCGCCAAAAAGTTGAACTTGCTTGGCAACTCGAGCCTCTTCCGCACGCTTCGCGCTGTCGTCACCGTCCCCACTGTGACAAACGTTCACTGCCGCCTTGTCGCGGCAGCTCCATTAATTTTGTATCTCCTTAAGACCCACTTGCTTTCTCGAGTAACTTGCACACTGAGGAGCTCGAAGCGTTTTCACATCGCGTCAAGCTTAGTAGAAGCTTTCATCATCCTTGTGTAGATATCACAGTTTACTGGAAGGCTTTGAAGCGCAAACAGCATCGTTACGAGCTGATCTTCGGGGACGAGGTATGTGATAATCGTCCAAAGCCTTCCTTCAGGTGCATCGGCAGAGAGTGCTATTTGATCCCAAAGTTGGCTCGCCCGTTCTGTTATTTTGTGGTAGCGTAAACTTTCGAATAACTCAACATCCTTCCTATCCTTGCTCGTCTGTGCTTCCGGTTGTTGAAGAAACACCTTGATAACAGCGTAGATAGAGTCTTCTTTCATCATCGTGCAGACAGTATGCGATAGGCAGTCGAAGATTTGGGAATATATAAGTGCTCAGGATGTTGTCGATCGTCTGACTTGAAAGTGCTGCACTCGAACTGAATGTCAGAGTGTGTTGGACTTGGTTGAAGAAGGGGAAAATTCTGTCGTCCAAGCTCGCTGCTTATATAGACGTGAGGGTACGTTTGATCTCCAAACGAAGATTTATAACATTCCGCATCTGTGGCTTTCCGCAAGTTCCGCAAGTTGCGCAGCTCAACTGTTTTCCGCTCTCACCGTACCGTCGTCAGAATGAACTCGTTTCCGATCTGCCCCGGAGCGGGTTTGTTCCACCAGCCTGCGCTTCCCTTGCTTCGTGCTGTATATACCGTCATCGTGCCCAGGGGTGATACTTTTCGTCATAGATCGACGTAGTGATTATAGGATTGGCGTGAACGCCGCGCAAGGCGAACAGCATGGTAATGAGCTGCTCTTCGGGAACGTGGTAGCGAGCTTGAGCCCACTCGTATCCTTCCGATGCGTTTGTCATGGCGACGCCATCCCACCGCTTGCTGTTTCGAAAAGAAGAACATAGATAGCGAAGCGCTCGAAGGCGCTCAAGCACCTCCCTGTCTTCCTTTTTAACCAGGCAATGAACTAGAACTCCTACGATGATGGAGTCGTTCTTGGTCATCATGAATAGCGGGCTGTTAGTATTTGACTTTGGTGAGATGTAGCAAGTTTTTTTTTTCCCTGGAGTGCGTAAAGTACGAAGTGCTAGTAAGATACTCGGAGATTGTGAAGGGTTGTGCTTGAGTTGGAAAAGAGGGCGTTTCTCTCGCTATCCAACATGCTGCTTATGTAGACATTGCAGTCGACATAGATTCTCAGCAAAGAGCTTGAAATTCCGCATCTGCCTTGTCTTCCGCAGCTCCTCCGCATTCTGAGCACTTTCCGCTTCCGCACTCTCCACAACTCATTAGCGTCTTGCACCAACGACCTCAGCACCCGCCGCAGAATAAGCTTTGCTGGCTACGCCAACCTCCGCCAACTCACGGCGTACTCACTTTCACTTGATCACCCTCTGTGATCTTCTGGAACAGCACAGCCGTATCAACCTATCATCACCGCATCACAGTTCACATCACACCCTTTCTGCACACACGACGCAACGATAAGCTTCAAATCATTGCATTAAGTCCTCCCCTTCCCTGACGGCAAATCAACAGTATAATAGTTCGGATAGACCAACTCATCCTCCAAACCCTTCCTTATCACTTCCGCAATAAACTTCTCCACCTTACCCACGTTCTTCAATACATGCTTCTCATGTTCTCCCACTTCACTCTCGAACGATAGCTGCGGTAGAATACTCATTCCTGGAGTATGTTTTCTTCCTACACCCTCTCCCATCGTATGCGGGTCAGAAGGACTTTCTGATTCTTCCTCTACCAAACATAGATGTGCTCTGTGCTGCTCTCCTTCCAACGCAACGATCAGTCCCGCCCGCATGATGAATCCCGTTACCGACAGTTGCAGAGGTAAAGACATGAATGCAGGACTGGGATAGTTGATCAGAAGGCTCGTAGATATAGTCAAGCGGAAGGTTGTAGTTGGCCATAGGAGTGAGAGATGCATCTGGAGTGAGGGCAGCCCCGAGGTGGAGGGTGAGCTTTCGCGTTGTTCCTCGACGTGGCTGGGAGAGATTTGCCCGGAGAGCGAGCGGAATGAAGCAGCGGGAGTGGATCGCAACGAAGGTCGTGCGAATTGCGGTGGATGAAGGAAATTACTACTATGATCTCGTTTGATACCAATTTGACTAACGCTGCTTTGAGGTCCAGATCCACCGCGGACGGAAGATGCGTCGAAACTCGTCTGTCGAGAGTTGTTTGCTGAGCACGGTAACTGCTGCCAGTGTTGGAAGTATCCTGGTGATGGTGGGATAGAGTCCACTGGACTCGTGACTTGGGTTTGCGGTAATGAGCTTCCCGCACCTGCTCCTCCACTTGCCGCTCGGATGCCGCGAGAGGCTAACGCGGTGGACCATTGCTGATAGTATCCCAACCCGCCCATCCCTACGCCTGGCGTACCTGGCACGCTGCTCCCGACAACGCTCGCAGGACCATGAATCCTATGCGGCGGGACAGCATCGTCAAATTGGGTATATGTTCTCAACGGAATCTCTCCCACACCGCCACCTGGCGGGAATGATTCTGTGGGAGATTCAACGAGCGTTGTTGCATTTGACGCCGGTGTTGCATGCCTTGCTTTGCGTCGAAGTGGTGGTTCATCGATCGAGACAAAATCTGGCCAGATATCCGTTATGGACCGTATGGAAACATCGGGAGCGTCCGAGCCGAAGTGAAGATTCGAGAAATGGATGTCACCGATGAAAGAAGGACGTTTTGAGGCAGATGTGTCCAGTGCACGGTTGATGGTTTCGAGGAATCGAACGGAAAGCTCTTCGTCCAGAAGAGACCAGTCAAGATCCAGAGACATCCTGCCACACCGCGTGAAGCGCCACAGCGAGCGATGCTAGGCTATGTTCGTGCTTGTAAGGAATATAGTAGTGGTTGCGACATTGCAACAGGGATCGCGAGGTTCTGGTTTGAAGGCAAGGATGAAGAGCCGACAAGCAAGACGTTTAGAGCGCATGTGTGAATGTGGAGAATTCAGGGTTTCGAAATCGTGTGTGTTGCTTCCAAGCTCGTATTGAAATCGGCAGACGCGAACCCGATCGCGATCCGAGCCCAGATTTTGACGTGCAAAGCCCGCAATGACTTGGTGGGCAGGCGGACCATTTTCTGCGCGCTCTCGGACAAGCTCTCTGTCGCAACTGGACTAGACATGGGGTAACACGGGGGAGCCACAAGCATCTCACATATGTTTTGGGCTGTAACATAGGCTTGCAAGTTACGTTAATGAGAGAAACTAAGAGTACAGTATTCCATAACAGATCGTGATCAATACGAAAGCAACGTGGCTCAGAGCATGTATCGGAACGAACTCTTGGCCATCGCGATTCTGGTTTGCATCTTCTTCGTCTTTGCATCCATTGCTTTGCCGCTTTCCTCATCCACCTTTCCTTCCAACACCTCCTTCTCCAATTCCTCACTTCCACCTCTTGCGAGCACTTCTGCCTTGATCCTGTCCAGCTCTTTGTTCTCCATACTCAACATTGTTCTGTGAAGCAATACGAGTGCAATGCATGCAACGAACATTGCTGCGCTGATTGTGTTGGATTGCCAGTACGTAGGACCCCATTTCTTAGGCCAGACGTAACTGGCGGAAATGTTGCCGAGTTGAGAGAAGGCGTTGATGAGCGCGAGTGCTACTGCTTTCTTGTACTTCGGTGTGGGGATGGAAGGTGCGATCCAACCAAGCACGCAAGTGTAGCCAGCGTAGGAGGAGGCTTCGATGAAAAGTGCGAAGAAGCGAGGACCCAAACCGGTGGTGGTGGATGCAATGATGAATCCAACAATGCCGAAGATGAGAGGGATAATGATGTGCAAGGTTCGCTCTTGGGTTCGGTCTGAGTGAAGACCGTTGGCGAGACAGGCGAGGAAGGCGAAGAACCAGATAGGTGCGGTCAGAAGCAAGGTGACCGTTTTGCTGTATCCCAAAGATCCAACGATGGTTGGGAAGAACTGGTTGAAACCGACTCCGACAGTTACGGCTGTGAGCATGAAAGCCAACACCCAGACTTTGATGTCCTTTACAGCCATAATGAAGCCTTGCATAGCGGTTCCTTCCTCGTCGTTGGGCGATAGACTTGTGCCGGCGTCGAGTGAGAGACGGTTGACTGCAAGCTGCCTTTCCTCTGGAGTAAGGAACTTGGAGTTACCTGGCATGTCAGGAAGGATGAAGACCGCCATGACGCCGATGACCACCGTGATCGCACCTTCCAAGATGAACAACCACCTCCACGAGTCCAGACCAGCTTTGCCCTGCATTCCCTTCAAAATACCTGCACTGATCAGACCGCTGAAGGCATTCGAGATAATGGAGCCCGAGAACAACAACGCCGTTCTTGTCGCCATCTCTTCTTTCCTGTAGAAGTAGCCCAAGAGCGCCAGAGCTCCCGGAAAGAAGGCTGCTTCAACTATACCCAAACAGACACGAATAGCCAGCAGAGAATGGTATCCAGTAGCAGCAGCAGTGCAACCAGAGACAATACCCCAAAGAACGACGAACGTTGGGATGTAAAGCGAAGGACGACCGAGTTTTGTCATCATCATGTTCGAAGGGATCTGGAAAGTGATGTAACCAACGTAAAGAATGCTGAGAGCTGTCTGGTACTCGGTATCAAGCAACTTCAGATCACGAACGAGGCCGTTGTCACGTGCAGCAGTGATGGAGTTACGGTCAAGGTAATTGAGCACATATAGTACGATCACGATAGGCATAAGGTGCAAGTCGATCTTGCGTACGAGCTTCTTTTCCATCGCCTTGTACTCTTCCGAGTTGGGATCGAGACCAGCAATGCCATTTCCGGCGCTAACTTGGTCGATCGAGATGACATCTTGAGTGTCTTGTTGACCGGTAGAGGTTCGATTGGAGTCTTCCCCTGAGATGTGGTCCTTGAGCTTTCCACCCATTGTGGAAGTCGTTCTGTGAGATGAGGAGAGATATCAGAGAAAGAAAGAGAGGTGGTTGATAGGAACGAAGCGCTGAAGAAAAGGGGTCGAGGTTGGAAACTATATATGTGTGGGGTTGGATCTGGGGTGTATGCGGGGCCCAAAGGTGAAGGGCTAGCACGAGGGAGAAGGGGGGTAAGCGAGAGTTGCCGGTGTGGCAGGATGCTCGGCTATCGACGAAAGAGCGGGAGGGAGAAAGAAATTTTGTGTCGCTTGACTGCTGGTTTGTTCACTACAGTACAAGGAAATCGAGCCGAGAATGCGAACCCGTTGCTTCCGAACTTGCCAATGGCCAATAGGATCAAAGTTGAGAGTCGTAGAGGCGAGGTGAGAGCGGATGGAGTGGTATAACCACATGCGAGCTGTTGCGTTGCGGGGGGGAAGGTTCAACGTCCACGCCACTTGCGTCGTACAACGCGCTTTGCTCAAAGTGGGGGAGGAGCATGCGGGTTATGCGCTAAGCGAAGTGCAAATTTCTCCGAGAGAGAAATTTCAATTTACTCGCTCAAGTATACATCTGACCACTCGCTTGTATCGTCATCTTTGCTTCTACCGTTCATACCGATGCTCTTCACCTTGTTGCCACATTGTTCCTGGCGCCACCCTTCTCTGCTCAGCCTACTTTCTTCAATCTGGGCGTCCAATCCCATGATTGTGATGTGATTGCAAGAGAGATCGAAGGGAGGAGAGGAGGGAGGAAAGAGAGGCCGGCCAATTCAACGTTCGGCCAAATCCGCGGACACTCTGTCTGACCCCGCTTTCCGACGGTACCTTGGCAACAACAGCTTTTGACGCTCGCTGTTTTCGGCGGAAAAGAAAATCTCTCCGTCTCCAACATCCCCACGTCGAAAGCTCTCCCCCTTCTTTACCACTCGAATCCGGGGACTACACCTCGCTAGTCCATCTCTCATCCACATCTGTTTCCCTTCCGATTGTCCCGAGAGAGGGTCTTGGCTGCAGATCGTCCACATGGTTCGTGGCAATGTATTCGGCGAAACTTTACCCCATACCGTTGCACCGTTCCTGAAGATGTACCCAATGGGGAAAGCTCGTCGGTGGCTCGAATTGACCGACGCAACCCCCACCGCTGTCCTGGCACACGATGAAGGTAGAGTGGCTCGTACGGCTTCTTACAATTGTACCATCGTCGCATTGACCTGTTCGTGTGCCGCTGCCTCTGTCGAAGATAGAGCAGCAACCCGTCGAGTCAGAGTGATGCTCTTAAGCCATGAGATCCATTCATTTCTGCTATCGCGGTTCACCAAAGGTTGACTCACCAAGTCAGGTCGTGACGACGCAGCTGCGCTTTGGCTCGGAGAACAAAATCATATCCTCGGAGATGGTCCTTGAAGTCGTTCGCCTGCATCTTGCGACTGCAGAAGGCGCAGCGACGAACGAGGCTGCAATCCTGGTTACTGTGCTGCCTGCACACGTGGTAGACGTGTTCGTAGGGCTTCTTGAAACAGTGGCCCTTGGTTGCCGCTGGGAGGGCGCGGTCCGTGAGGCAAAAGCGACAGTTGCGTCGAGACCATGCCTGGTCGGCATATGCACTGAGAAGCGCATCGTTGTGGGTCTCAAAACGGCACTTAGTCTGTTCATGGCCGGACAACCAATGATTGTGAGAGGCGCAACACATTGACATTTCGGAAGTGAGCGTTGGGATCCCGTGCGCCGTCTGGAAGCGATGCATTGCGTCCAGACTACGTAAAGGCTGGCCGTCGTGCCAGTGCAAGACCCACTGGCTCGGCTCAGCTTCCCTCTTGATCAGATAGGAATATTCGTAGCTTTCGTTCGGCCCATGGTTATGACGAACGATGATAGCAGCAGCTACTCCAACGAGCCGAGGTGGCGGCGAGTCGCTTTGATGAGATCCCGCCTTTCTTGGAGCTGCGCACCAGGCTCAGGTCTAGACTAACAGGGAGTCATGAATCTGTTTACTAGCAACGTTCTCATTAGTTCACAAGCAGCAACCATAAAGACAGCTAGAACACAATCACTTATGATCGCATAAATCGACTGTGACGAGGCGGAAGGTTGTTAAGCTCCAAGGGTCTGGGGACCTCGCCGTGGCACAGAGAGGCTTGGGGCTGAGGCAATATGGATGTGGGTAGTCCAAGACAGGTTCCACAGATACAAGGGTATTTTGTGGGGCACAAGGTGTAGCAAGGTCTGGAATTCCACCTACTGATTAGGGTAGAGTAAAATACAATTGACAAGAGAAGGCAACAATGAGGTACATGGGGGCACGCTCTAGTATGTGGCCCTCCCCTGGGCCACTGCCGCAGCCAAGTCAACTGGGGGGTGAGCTGCCGGCCGTGAGAAAGCAAGACAAAGGGAAAGAGCGCATGGGACGTAACAGAGGTATGTTGACTGGAAGGTATACATGTGTTGATGTGTACAAAAGGGGTATGCGTACAAATTGTAGAGGAAGGCGACATAAGCGGACAATGGGGGCGCTCGAAAAAGTCTTGCAGAAACAACAATCAAGACCTAAAGTAGGCTAAGTGCGGCGGACATCAACCAGAGCCGGAGTGGATAGAACGACAAAGCATCTAGAGATGATAAGCTTGTTGGTAGCCATCTCACTGGGAGGTTCGGCGATGGCATTGAGGGCTAGGTTCATAGGGGTGTAGAGTGTGCGGAAGGTGAGAGGATTGAAGAGCATCTTGAAAGAAAGCTTGTTCCAGATCAAGCAAGCAAAAGAATAGAGGATGTCTGTAAAGCTACGCTGAGCAACTGGCTCCCTGCGTTGCAGAATGAGCTGAGTCCTCTCGGCGGTAATAGCCGTGTCGCTCATGTTGGGCAGCGTGAGATTGAGATACAAGGAAGGTGATGGGGCTGCGAGCAGAGAGGGAGGAGGGTACCAAGTAGTTTGGGTGAGGAGAAGGGGACCAGACGAGAGTTGTTGCCGTGACTATATACCTGTGCAATGTCTTGAAACTTGCGGGAACAAGCAGTTGCAGACAAAGCAGCCTTTTGGCACTAAAGGGCGGCTCTGACGACGACGTGTCCGCACCAAAGAGCAGCTCTGACAACGATGTGAGGACAAGGTTTTGCTTGTGTGGAACAGAGATGCTGACGGTCACAAAGAGCTCTTGGTCTCCGCATCGCAGCGGAACTCTCTTTCACTTCACATGGAGACCATTAACGCAGAGACAAGAGAACAGCTCTTGAGCTCATTGTTGTATTCCTGGGCTCGATTGCGGCCAGGGATTCTCAGTAGCATTCAAATATGTTGTTGTATAATGGTACAACAAGTGTGCTAGATGCAACAACCACGACAGTTCCAAAAGTCGACACATGTAACAAGTTGGTGCTGCAGTGTTCCTCTGAATTGTGGTTCCAAAGGTTCAGATCCGACCATGGTCGGATGCAAACGCACACAAGAGATCTTACACCCAACCTCGATGGCCATGGCCATAACGTAAAGCTGGTCAGAGCAACATCATGCCCGCATTGTAACAGGATCGATAGCATAGCTACAAGACGCAGCTAACCTCGCAGACCCTCATGTGCTGCTCACTCTGCATGTGAGCACAACACGCAATACCGGCGTGCGTCCTCCCCAGGATTGCTAGTTCCTCATGTTTTGATCCTCATCTGTTTGACAAGTCTTCTAGCAACGTAGATACACTCATTCCTATATATGCACCACACTCACATGTGTGCTATTATCTTTCCCCCAATTGGATTGTCCCCCATCACTTTGTATCACTAAGTCTGTCTCTATCTTATCTTCTTCTCACTCCTCTATATTTATTCTGCCTCTCCAACTACACCACACACTGTCCTGACATTGGTAACTTCACTTTGCACCCCTGCTGACTCCTTATCACTGTCCATTGTGGTCACGGAATGTAACTGGCCTAGGAAACTCCTAGCGGTCAGCTCTACTTGCTCTCCCACCATTGTGAGGCTCGTAGCAACCTAGCTACTTGCTGCGCAGTCTTTGACAAATCAAGGAATTTATCCAACTGGCTATTTACCGACATCGGTCGCCCCCTTGCCGGTACAGTTTCCGATAGGTTATGAAGACTTCGTCCTCTTCAGCTGGCTAAGCATTCACATGGAGGCTGCGTCCGCCGCTCGGCAGGATCGGTTTGTCCACCTTTCAAGTAATGGAAGCTGACCTCGTGGCCAGGGCGGAACCTGGATCGTCGAGGTTGTGAGGGTCGAACATCATGCGTTGCTGTTTGCTCACAACAGCTTCGTCTTTTAAGCTCGACCTATTGTTGTGTAGAGCTCCATCTGGGGACGGAGAACAATGGTTGGACTTCTGGTGACCGACGGAGCTGACAATTTTGTCGACATCTTGCAACGGAGCCGCTGAACTCGTCCTCCGTATCTCAGCGGAAGCATTTGAAATGAGACGAGGATCTGTCCAAACTTTCTCCTTGACTGTCGATCTGGTCTGCTATTTGACGAGGAAACGCACACAGCAATCAAACGAAATGTGGAGCAAAACGAAAACTGAGCATTGCAAAGACGAACCGAAAGATCAAACCGAGTGACAAGTGAAACTGAGCATACAAGAACGAAAAACAAAGCAAAGCGAATAAGATCCCCACCATAACCTACTCCGACCGAATATCAGCTCTCAAGATCCTCCTCTCCGTCCCATTCTCTGCATAATAGCAACTCCAAAGGCACTCGCCCTCCCCTTCTCCCTCCCTGGGTGGAGTCACACCGCCCAGCTTCTCACCGACTACACTATGAGAGACAAATGTCTCCTCCACAATCCTCGGTGTAGCACCCACACTACGGTCGTACGAAGGTGTAAAGCCCGAGGACGAGTTTGGACGCCAAGATCGTCTACGTTCTGACTTTGGCGAACCTTCCGCTGACTGAGGACGAGGAGAGTTTTGAAGAATGGACAGGACGTCGGAGATGGATGATCGTCGACGGGCTTTGGTCTCTGCATCTACCTTCTTTGTAGGTGTAGTAGGGGTGGGAGGGGTGACGGAGTCCGACTTGAATGCCGCTGCGAGTACCGGTGCTGATGCTGGGGGGAAAGTAGGGTTGGAATCGGATTGAAGGTTGACTTTACTTTTGCGACCGAGAGAAGCGAAGAAACGTTGGATCTTGCTTCCCTTCTTCGCCGTCTCCTCCTTTGCCGCCGTCGTACGTGTTGGACGTGTAGCAGGCGAACGAGGTTTCTCCACCCCATCCTTGCTAGCAGCGGTAGCGAAAGTGATCGCAGTAGGCCCACGTTTCATCGCCGCCTGATTTGTGAGCGATGCAAGATCCGTAGCACGTGGCGAAACCTTGAGCTCCTCTGCTTCGACCTCGACTCTCTGCGCCTCTTCATCACCGAGTGAAAGTACAGGTTTGGGACTTCCCTCACGTGGAGTTGTTGGTGCAGTTGACATAGAAGATCTTTGAGATCCCTCTTGTTCGGGTGTCGCTTCTCCCGTAACTCTTGAAGAGGCAAGAGTGTCTTGACCAATGCTGTACGCTCGGTTCTGCCTCGACACAGCTTCCTGAGGGATCAGCTCAGGATACTGCTCCGGCAACCTTTCAATAGCAGCTTCGGCAGGAACACCAGCCAGACCATCGAAATCATCCCTCTCCTCCTCATCTAATACCTTGGCTTCCCCAAGTTGAGTCCAGTCAGCATACCTTCGATGCAGTGCAAATCTGGCTGGCGTGGAGGTTGGCACGAGTTTGCGGACGAACCCGGTACAACGCGAAGCAAAGCGTGCGTTGCGGTGTGGGTGGAAGAAGTCGAGCTTCATCTGATCCAACTCCTGCGTGCGGTAGCGAAGGAAGTGCTGCTCGAGAGACATAGGGCCGGTGTGGGAGTTGCTATTTTCGGCGAAGAGATATGCGAGGTAACGAGTTTTGTTGCGCAGGATTTGATCCGAGAGTAAAGCCGACTGTGAAGAGTCCGCAGACGAAGGTCGAAGCGATCGAGTCCAAGGGGCACCTGAGCCCACAATACCAAAGGAAGGAGTTGAGACATTAGCATCCATCACCTGGTTGACCAGCGCCTTGGTGCTAGCGAGAACGTCAGCAGAGCTAGTAATGTTGTGCGGGAGGACATGATCCACGAGTCCGAGCTCTTTCGCTTCGGTAGCACTCATGGGTAGCATTTCGCGAGCGAACTTCTTGGCAACTCGTTCTCCACAACGCTCGTACCAGCTGTACGTGTGCCATTCCGATCCATAGAGTCCAAGACCGCGATAGTGAGGGTTGAGAACAGCGCTTTCTGTTGAAATAACAAAATCAGCTGCTGTAGCCATTGCCAATCCACCAGCTGCTGCGTTACCTCTCATCGCTGCAAAGGTGACCACACCTTTGGGAGCGAGAAGAGCCTCTACGCAGTCATCAATAGCATTGATGTTAGCCCAACCTTCAGCCGAAGGATCGGAACTTCCCTCAATAACGTTCAACGCGATTCCGTTGGAGAAGTATCCACTGCCTCCCATCATCACCACCGCCTTCAATCCGGATAGCGAAAGCGCCCAACGAATGGCGGAAAGCAAAAGGGTGCATTGGAGAGTGGAGAACGCTCCGTTGTAGAACTCGGCGTGGATGTAGGCAACCTTGGAGGAGGTGAGGAAAGATGACTCGACGTCTACCCACACCTGCTGATAAGTACCGGGACGACGGGCGTAAGGCTGGTCAGGGTCGGCACCGAAACCAGTAGTAGCGCACCATTCGGGAACCTTGTTGGAGTCGAGAAGAGAGAGCTTGGCGGCGGTCTCAGGGAGGGAGAGCAATGCCATTGTGGCGGGAAGTTTTGGGTGCATGTATTTGTCGCTCTTAGCTTTAGGGCGACGGAGGTGACCGATCCACAATGGGAAGTCAGCACCGACGTCGACTAGGATAGCACCCTCTCGGGTGGCAAGGATGGTTCCGGGTTGGTTGAGTGCCGTTTGACGAGCAGCGATTGAAGGTGGGAGAGGATCGCGTTGCACGTGAGCGTTGTAGAGGAACAGAGGGCAACCAAGGAGAGATGACAGCATTCCCGGCTGTGAGTCGGCACTTCGAATACGTTGCATGATTGCATCTGCACTCAGCTTCACCTTCCCCGGTGCAGATAGCAAAGGGAAGAAATCTCTCTGAGAAGCCCTGAGTAGAGGTCTATCGTGGGTCCTACCACCCAAGAAGGGCACACCTCGCGAGACGCATTCTGTGCGAAACCTGGCAGGTGCTACAACACTCGGTTGAATTGGCAACCAAGTATCCTCTCCCTTCTCCTCCGCCTCTGCTTTTGCACACTCTGCAATCCTTTCCACCGCTGCCAGTACTGCATTGACAGCGGCACGTGTCACCGGTCCTCTATACAAATCGCTCTTACTCCACTCCTCCTTGAGTTCGAACTGATCAAAAGCCCAAACCGGTCCCGCATCAAACGCCTCAATAGCCTGCAGCACCGTCACACCCCAATGCGACCTCATTGTCGCCCTTGCACCCTTAGCACTTTGCTTAGCATCAATTAGAGCAAGCTGTGAATCTGCATCTTCCAGTTCGCCCATATCCCCGATGAGACACCAGTCGATCGCACTAGGTCCGGCATCGCCAGGTGGACCAGGATGGACGATCAGGGTGAGGTATTTGTTGTAAATCTCGGGTGGAACGTGCTTTGTGAGGAATGGACAGATGATGAGATCGGGGCAAGAGAGTGTGGCGGCCGAGATCATGAGGGAAGGGGAGAGAGCATATTCGATGGTGACTGTGTGACCGTGCGAGCGGAGGACTAGCGCAGTGCGCTGTTCCGACGGAGAAAGTAATGAGAAAAGAGCAAGAGTCAGTACATCTTGGTGCAACCGTTGTGAGGTCTACGTGATGAAGCGTTGACGGGAATGCATCCGTGTGGGTCTGGCAAGCCGCACAAACGAGATACGTGGGTGGGCTGGAAACCTACCTGTGCAAGCGAGTTGAATGCGGTACAAATGAAGAGGATCTTCATTGTGACAAAATGTGATATTTCGAAGGTCGTGCGGCAAACAAGATTCCGAAGGGCCGGACTGAGGTCGACTTTTACTATGAAGTCGATCAGGGATCAACCAGTCAGTTGGTTTTTGAAGAGATTCGAGGGACTGTTGAAGAGAGCTGCTTGAGTGATTGCACTGAAAGCGTCTTTTGTGAAGGCAGGATAGGGTGTCGCGAAGAGTCAAGCAGAGACGAGATGCAGATGTGAAGACCAAACAGATTCGAGGGTGACGGACGTTGAAAGATAAAGCAAAAGAAGCAAAGGGGCCGATCGAATAGGTATCAAAGAGAGGTGAGAGGACGGAAGAGCGGAGGCAATGACGGGCAGAGAAAGGTTGGGAGCAAGGATCAGTATATATACTTGCAGCGAAAGCAGGCACGGTAGCAGGCAAAGCCGAGCGACGTGGACGAAGGCAGACAGAGACATGGGACAGAACGATGAGGACTCTGCCTCAATCCTTCCATGCTAACCGGTAATGAAGGCACCCAGCTAGGCGGTGCACAGACAAAGCAGCATCTGCAGTGCCACCAAGCTGATTGTCTCTCTGCATCAAATAAACTGTGGGCGCTCACTTCCAACGCTCACACGGAACGAGGGATGATGAGCAGGGAAGATGCACAATCTAAAAAACAGAGAGGAGCGTCGTGGTCGACCATGTGGCGCAAGCAGACAGAATGCATCGATTTTAGCAGCTGTCTGCATGTAGCCGAGGTAAACCTAACCCTACGATTTACCGTTTTTGGTTTCGGCCTTCAAGCCTTTTCCATGGAAAGGCGACGATCCGTATGGTACGCCGCCTGCAGGGGAAAGGGAGTGGGGTGGGACTACGCAGGACTGTAACAAGCGTGGGAGCTCGATGCAAAGCATTGCTGCACGGAAAGGGAGAATCCGGCAATGCAACGATCGACAGAAGAAGCCCAAGGGGTAACTACAACACACGGGAAAAGGACACTTGAGATGAACTTACCTTCTATTCACTGGTGTGTGTGCAAAGGGCCGAGCTGGGAGGATCGAAGCAAGGGGTCTTAGGTATACAGTAGCGCGATATCGACAGAGGTCAGCGTTGCAGCGGGAGAGTCGAAATGGTTAGGGTACGCCTCAGGTACGCGAGGGAGAGAAGACGGCGGTCGCGTAGAGAATTGGAGAGATGCAAGGAACAACTCTGAAGCTTGACGAAATGAGAATTTCCAGGAGGTAGTGTGAACACGGCGATGCTGACAGTCTGTTTAATGCCGTGAACAATGGGGAGGAGGACGAGCTCTACTACCTGAGCGGGCGGGCGGGAGGAAGCAGGAGCAAAGCGTATAGGAAACAAGGGGGTGTGGGAACACAAGACACTTGTTTGACGGAAGAGCTGACMTTGCTTAAAGATGATTGCAGCAGAACTGCAAGGGGTCGAGTAGTGCAGACGCCCTTTTTTTATTTTTCTGAAAAAATTGAAAATAAGATGCTGCAAGCACTGGGACTTTGAATTGTCGCCAAGAGTTGTGATTTGATGGCCAGGAAAGTGTGCTCTTGAATGGTGAAAGCTTGGCTGAATGATGGGAAGGAACGAAGAGGCTGGAAGAATGAGGACAATTCCAAGTATCGCTGTGGGGAGGAGATGGGAGGTAGCGGAAAGAGGAGAAGGGGGGCGGTGTTGGGGGGGCGTTCTTGTTTACATGCAGTCTGCTATATACCACGTCGAGAGTTCAATCCCATCGAAGCCTCTAGCCTTACACACATCAATGCGCTGGTCTCAACGCCGCATACATGACCGAGATACAAGTTCAAGCATCGATTCAGTCGGACCACAACGAACCAGTATGAGCACGCCGAGCATCACAGCCAAAGTTTGGACCCTGGGCGACAGCATGAGGCGATGGCAACAATGCATGATGGTACAGGCACCGTGTCGGCTAGAGATGGTTGAGAAGCACCTTACGCCTTGCTGAACCGGCTGGCAGGGCAAACGGCAAAGCCGGAAGCAGTGTTGTGTCGCGGCATGGCACCCTGTGAGACAAGTGGGCGGAGTTGTTAAGACGGAAGACCAATCTCGCGGTACACTCGTCCGCTTTTCATAAATTGGTCGCGAGCATTGTTTGCTCTTCGGCACACAAAATGCAGAAATGAAAAGCGGTGGAATCCGAGGTCGACTTGATTCGGTAGCAACAAGAAGAAGGATAGGGTGCTCTGGTTGTCATTGAATGTGCGACGCGAGGTCGAGGTCGAAAACGGAGCTCGATATGAGGATGTTCTGTAGTGAAGCGCCTTTGCATTATCATTTGCCTCTGAGCTGGGCTACAAGCGGATCTACCACGCTGTTCTGCGCACTCGACTGGGCGTAAAGAGTGGGAAACCTCTTGACGGGTTGAGAGGGAAGCAGAGGAAGAGATGCGACGGTCGGTGTTGATTTGCCTTGAACGCCGCCAAGCGAGGCCTTGCAGAACACTCTGCAGCAGCGTGAGACACAAAAATTGCAGACCGCAACCGTGGGAAGCTCTAAAAAGTATGATCTCCTCTTGCACTATTTTCTTGTGCGTTGATGAAGCGGGGCGTCACTCAAATCTTTCTTGTTCGAAGAGGCTTTTTGGTTGTCTTGCAGTGGCGGAAAGCGGAGTTCACCTCCAAGCCCTGAGAAGCCCTTTTTTCGGTCAGATCCAATACACCCTCCCGCCCCGCCGCTCTAAGCGCCGCTTCCATCCCTCAGCCTCGAATGCCATCGAACCTCGCTATTGTTCTACGATCGCTACGGTGCAGCATTCTAGCCTGACAACAGCGTATAGAAGTCTTGCTTGGCTCAAAGAAGCAGTCACCAATAAGCGAAAGTTTGCAAAGCATGTTGCATGAACACAGAGTTAGAGTCTTGTGCGACGATTATCTGTATCGTGCTGGCAAAAAGAAAAGGAAACAGGCTGACTGATCTGGTGCGGAGCTGTCCAATATGGAATTGAAACTCAGAAGCGAGGTTTTCTGTGAGACTTTGACCCTTTTTTGGTCCGCCACGCGACGAGCAGAGAGTTAACCGCCGCTTTTGTCCTTCCCTGTCCCCCGCAACAGGTTAGACTGCGTTCTTTCCAAACTTGTATCAACTCAGCTGCCACGTTCAGCATCGTTGTTCTCATCGGTCATGTCGTCCTATGGGTATTGTGAAAGGGGATTGTTTGATGACACTCAGCACATTTTGTACAGAGAAAAAGCGAAAATAAGCGTGATGAGTCGTGGCGTTGTTTTTTTTTCCTGCCGTATGCAGCCAACTTGCACCAAGAAGCGCATAGTCTTCTCTTCGTGCTTCCTTCTCCGACGGACGACTAGCGATCAGCATACCCTTGCTATTCGAGCAGCCACCCCGAGAGCATCGAGCATGCCGATGCAAGCCGTACGCTAAAAATTATGCTGCAGAACATGTCACAGCAGTGGCGTGCGATTGGTATGCATCGTGATTCTAGCGAGCTGCAAGCTTCTTCAGTGCTCGGTACGAAATCTGTCGTCCATTGGAATCGCCCGAGCGAAGAAAGTTTGACATTGACAGCAGCATTGGTTTCCTTGCAACCGTGCAGCGAAAGATCGTTCAGCTGGACGAGACCATACAACCAAACAACTTACAACAGAATGTGGAAGCATCGAACAATGTCGAATACTTTCCAAACATTCGGCATCGTTTCTTCTCCGCGGACCATCGTGGCACATCGGTGTCTTGACAACGACAACAAGTATGATCTGGGCGAAATTCCATCTCGAACATGGCTGAACCCTACCATTCGCCGTTCCGGCTCAGCAATGGCGAAGTGATGGGATGGGATGGGATGAGATGAGATGCCGACGCAGAGAATGGTGTCATCGGCGAAGACAGAATGGTCGTCGTTGTGGCACTAACAGGGTCTCTGATCGTGGGAAAACTTGAGCCCGATGGAAGATCAAGCGGGCGTCAAATTCGTGCAGAACGGCACATGACAGCTTGAGGCGCTCCGCAGGTCTCCTCTCCATGACGCTGTGACCTTGATGCCTTGTCCCTCAGACTTTGCATTCGTGCGAGTGTTCATCGTCAGCTTCAAACACCATAGCAACGTTCGGCACAATACTGTACAGTACTGTACACTACAGTACAGTGACTATGAAATAGAAAGCCAAATGTGATGGCGCCTCGGTATATGCCTGTGACGCGCTGGCGAATGGAACGCGTCTCGACCACACTCCACCAACTCAGAGAAGGATTCTTTCCCGTGTTTGACAACGCCTCGCTTGGCTTTTCTGTTTCTGTTCCTGGAGACTTGTTGACAGGGTCCATCCTTCCTTCGCCTTACAGTATCGAAGCATGACCACCAAAGAGTGCCTCTTTGATGTGTTTGTGTTTGGTATCCGCTCCGGATACGACGCATGGAGCAGTTGGTTCGAATGATAAGCGGCTATAGGAGTTCCAAGCTGAGCTTAGAGCAAGTCTCAGATTGCAGGGATAGGCAAGAGTCAATTCCTTCACAGGTCCCACCATCTGCGACGATACCACCAGCGATTCTGGCCGAGTAGAAATCGCCACCGTACGGCAGATGATTGCGAGGTGTGCGCGACAAATCAGTAAAAGGGTTTCCGACTCCGACGTAGCCTTGGAGTAAGTTAGTGTGGGCGAGAAAAATCCTTCCGCAAGCGATTTTTTCCATCTCCGATCCTTCGACACCATTCAAAAAAAGCACTCACTATCAGCACTATGCTAGCAGAAAGCAAGCAGAGACTACAGTCAGACAAGAACAAGTTCAAGATCATGAAGGGTGTGGAGAGAAAGAGATCAAGAACCCGAAAGATATGAGAAAGAAATTGCAGATGAGGTTACAGAGAAGCTCCTTGCAGATACAGCGTGTCCATTTCGATCTGCGGGATGGGTCTCTTTTCCGCATTCAGTACGTTACGCCCGCTCGCTCCCTTTGGTTCGACCCCGCCTTTTGGTGCGCCCTGTCTGCAGTGGTTATGGGAAAGCTCGTACGCCTTTGGTCATGCCGAAAGGTATGATAGCCTTGGGCCTGTCGGCATGGGTTTGACCACAACAGTTTCAAGTGACCTAACAAAAACGTGAGTTGAAGGTACTATGGGATGAAAGAAAAGACAAGGCTTGTGTTTGATCTTACCGCCGGTCACAGCAACTGAGGTCTCCTTATCACGGCACCTACTTCAAGGTCTTATCACAGGCTTGAGTTCAGCTTCATACTACTAGTTAGCTGTCCTTGCTTTGCTATCAACTCATTGCGGTGTAAAAGAGCTTTTTTGTCAATTCCAGGCGAGTGAAGCTATCAACGTCGTTAGGTGTTCTGACATCGGGAGAGTGCTTCACATCGACAGAAAAGCAGATCGGCCACATTCCTGGATCGGTAAATCGGGGGAGATCGTCGCTCGTCTGGCCTGTGGAGGTAAAAAGTTCGTTTAGGCAGGTCAGCTGATAAGGGCGAAAATCCAGAGACAAACGAGAGGTGACTGATGCACAGTGACTCTGGACCCTCCTTTGGTGTCCGAAGTGTCGAGTGTGTATGTGACGCTAAAACTTGCCGAGAGAGAGGTGGCTTCAGGGTCTTGTCCAACCAGAATGCGACACTTTGCAGCAGCCGGCACACACCGAACTCAACTCTGACTTGATGGCTGGCGTGTTATCGCTTGAATCACCTTGAGTCGCACGTACCCCACACTCACAACTTGATCACATCCAATCAACCGCATACATCCTAGTAACTTGGTTTCACACACTCTCCGAGCAGGCAAGACTTTGACTCAAAGATACAGTACCAACTAGACGACGCATATTCAGCAACGAGTTATCAAGATAAGCTCACATCTCGACCCGAACATCCCATAGGACAGTACCCGTCTCACACCTAGACCGGCTATCTAGAAGCGTCGAACACCTGGGAGGGACGTGTCTCGACACGACTCAGCATCCGCAAAGTGTATACTCAGCAAACTTTGACGCCTATCGTTTATGGCTAGATAAGGAAACCTTAACCTTCTACAGACATAGTAGGCGACCATTCTCAGAGCTCGGTGCTCACTGGCGCTCATCGTTGCGCGTCGACCTGCTCCGTCGTTGCCATTAGACATGTATAGATGAAGTGAAAACACCAACCGCACCCCATCTGCCAGCAAGACCGGACCCTCGAGCTGCGAGCTCAACAAAGGCTAGCTCTGCTCTACCTTCATAGCATCATGCTCTCAATACCACCTATCGACCGACAAACCGTCTCCAACCTTACCGGCACCCTCTCTTTCACAATCTGGCTCTTTGCACAATCTCCGCAACTCTACGAGAACTACCGACGTGGCTCTGTCGATGGTCTCTCTCCCGTCTTTCTTACGCAATGGATGTTGGGCGACGCAACAAATCTGATCGGCTGTGTTCTTACCCAGCAGCTACCGTTTCAGATTGCTGTTGCGACATATTTCTGCTGCATAGACGTGTGTATCATGCTTCAGTATGGATACTATTGGAATAAAGCACGTAGGCAGAGGAAAAGAGATCGCAAGAAAAGAAGGGGTAGTTTGACCGGCGGTTACGGAGTGAACAACCCGTATTCGGTGTTGAGCGAGACGAGCGAGTTGCTGCAAGGCAGATCTAGGCATGCTTCGATCTTGAGAAGTGGTAGTAGGAGGAGAAATCTTTCCCATTCTCAACAGCTATCACATCCGAGCAGAGATATGACCGAAGACACAAAGCATCATACTGGGTCAAGATCGAGATCGAGACATCCACCACCAGCTTTAAGCAGAACTGGAAGCAGTGATACGGTCGCAGCATTGGCCAACTACCGCGCTTTATCCGACGCTGCACTGTCAGTGGCTCAGTTGGCACAAGAGGCGGCAAGGAGAAGGGAAGCCATGCTACATCGAGCTGAAGCAGGTGACGAGGATTATTTCTCACACCATAAATTATCTCGCAGCAAATCACGCACCGGATCTTCACCGAATCACAGTCAGCCAGGATCGAGATCAAGATCCAGAGTCAATAGCGGTGAGTTGGAGCGGGTGGATTTGGCTGCGATTCAAGAGGTCGAGGGAGGAGGGGAAGGGGCACGGAGAACGAGGGCAGCGAGGTCGATGAGTTCGAGGCGGAAAGCGAAAGCGGGAAATGTCGACTTTGTCCCAAGCGCACTGAGTCCCACACGCGAGGGTTGGGATCTCGACGATCAGCCGGGAGATACAGTGAAGGCAGATGAAGAGATAGAGGGAGAGGCAGAGTCGGCTTCAGCTTCTGCATCTGACGCCGATTCGGGAGATGCAAACGCAGCAGCGATGGTAGACAGCGTAGCTAGTCTGGCGACGAATAGTACAGATGCTAGCATAGACAGCCTCGTACTCGAACCTAGGGGAAGGGATATGGTTCGAACAGCGACTAGGATTGAAAGTGGTGTATCTACGCCCGGGATTGTAGGTGCACAACGCGAGGGTACAGGATCTCCATTTTCGGCCAACTCTTCGGATGGCACGGCAAGACACGCTTCTCCGCAACCCACGGAGGGGAAAGATCGTATGTCGAGGTCTCATCATCAGCTTGGACAGCAAACACGTGGAGAAAGTAGTGATGAAGGCGAAGAGGAGGGGGAGGAAGTCAAGGCTGCAACCCGCAGTAAAGGAAAGAAGAAGAATGCTCGTGAGCCATCTCCTTCAGCTATGTATCGGTCCATCGATGCACTCATCACCACCGCCAATGCTGAACTTCGAGATCAACCTGGTAGCAGAAAGAGAACCATGACGCGCAGTTCATCTTCTCGTTCCCACTCCAAACGTCTAGCTTCAAGCGCATTGCTGGGCATGTCTTCTTCCACCCAACCCAGTGGAAGCTCTAAAGAGAAGAAACGCACCGGAACAAAGTCACCTGCTTCCATGCGAAGATCCATCGGAATGGTCTTACTTGGTATCATGCTACTTTCTTCTCCCCCTGCTTCGCTTTCTTCCCCCACACCTACTTCTTTGCATACTCTTTCACTCAACAATCCAACCTCCCTGCTGTCGTTGTTGGATGGAGATACAGCAGCGTCTTGGAACCGACTCATTGGTCGTATTAGCGCCTGGTTGTGCGCTTTGCTATATATCACCTCTCGCATTCCGCAGATTTGGGAAAATCACATTAGAAGATCAGTGGCTGGTCTCAGCATTTTACTCTTCATCGCTGCCTTCTCGGGGAACCTGCTCTATACGATTTCGGTACTGACAAACCCAGAGGCGGTAGGGGAAGGAAAGAGAGCATATCTTCAGGAAAGTCTTCCATTTCTGTTAGGAAGTGGAGGAACGTTGGTGTTTGATCTCATGATCGTAGGTCAGTGGTTGGCATGGCGCAAGAACGAGTAGACAGGCGTCGACTCTATAGAATGCATCACAATTGTATGATTTTACAAAAGTTCTGCAACAGTGTGAGGTTTGACGTATGAGATTGCAGTGTATTTTGTGTCATGACCTTTCGTCTTCCGCTTCATCAACATCGTCTTTGTTTGTCTTTGACTCTTCGCGTGAGGTTCGAGGTAAGCTGCCGAAGCTAGCTCTTGGAGAGGTTGGACTGTCTCCATTCGCTCCCTCTCCGCTATTCCTGCTGTCCCAGATACGATCGGAGCTGCGTAATCCCACCCTGCTCAAACTCATACCGATTCCATGAGCGTATCTCTTCCCTCCACCGCCTGTTGCGCCAGCACCGATACCCATCGCGGCTAGACTCGGCGTCAAAGATTGTCCATTGATCACGACATCCGGAATGTTCCTCTGCGGAAGATTAGAGGGCGAAGCGGGAAGCGTGACTGACTTTGACCTGTTTGCCAAGGCAGGACGATTTGCAGAGGGCGAGGAAGTGAGGTTGTGTTCGTCCTCTTCTTCTTCCTCTTCAGTCATGGTGTCGAGTTTGGTGGGAGTGCTTGTTGTGGCTGTGACTGGAGCCGAAGCTGCCCTCAATAGTCGTGGTGGTGTTTGTTGCTCCTGAGTTTGGAAGTTGTCGTCGAGGATGCCGGCTTCATCGACAGCAAGTCGAAGTGCACCACCTGTTGGGTCAATGCTGCTGAGAAAGCGGAGGAGATCGTGGCAGGTGTTCCAGTCTCCCTTTGCCCCTGCCAATTTCAAAAGTTGGATCGTATGGGCGATCGACACTTCGAGTGGCTCCAAGTTGTGGAGCACCAAAAGATACATTCCTGCCGTGCGCAGTTGATCAGCCTGGATACATTTCTGGAAGAGCAGTCGAGGCGCTCCAACAACGTCGAAGAGATACGCCCAGCGTGCAACTTCGGTCTTTCGTGCACATCCGACGACGATGTCGAGTGCTTCGGGGAAGTGGTCCAGGAACTCGACAACAAGGGGCAAAATCGCGCGGGGAGTGGATGTCCCGCTTCGATTGGATGACGGCCGACGGCGCTGTTCGTTGCGTGGAAGGTCAAGGTGAGTGCCGTTTGTGCCTTCATCGGCTTGCCGCTCATCAGCGTCTTCTTCGGCGACGTCAGCGAGGAGCGAGCTCACACTACGCTCCTTCTGTAGTACGCTGCCTGAACCTTTACGTGAGTAAAGCGCCTCGCCCAGACCTGCATCTGCTTCGTCTTCTAGAACGGCATGGAGGAGGATCTCGAGTGCATGTGCAAAGTAGACCAGGTCTTGGTATGAGGCTGCAAAGAAGACTGCCTCTTCCAACAGGCCCTTCTCGAGATAATTGCGAAGCACCTGATGTAAGAACAGATGCGTGTTGGTGCTCGTACGCCAGAGTGCAAAGTCAAGTGATCGTCGTAGTGAAACTTCAGACTCTACGCCCAAAACGATACCTTTTTCGAGAAGAACGCACAGAGGGTAAAAGTCCAGAGGCATCGAGACGGAAGATTCGATGGTCTTGTATTCCGGGAGCTGGTCTTGCTCTTCGTCCTCTTCGTCATCGGAGCGTAGCGTCTCGTCGGGATCAGAGGAAGGGATACGAAGAGCATCAAGCCATAGCTTGATCCCGCTTCCGTCATAACCCCACAATGAGTTCTCGAGCGTGCCAATACCTTGCAGATGAGTCCAGTAGTACTCGATCTTGTCGGCGAGGATCTGCATGTCGTACGCCACCTCCTCATCGTCATCCTCGTCGCCACCATAATCGTTTTGGTCGTGTCGTGGATCGTCGAACTCCTCTAGCGGGTTCTGGATAGAGTTGCGTCGATTCGTGCCACCGACTTTGCGTGGTCGCAACAACACCAGCTTGCCGTCAATCAGGAAGATGATGGTTGCTACCGTCAGGTCATCGATGGGATCGCCTAGCCTCTGCTGACTCTCGGGTATCATCCAGCTCATGCCTCGAACTCGGGCAGGCTCACCAACCACCCCCTCAAAGGTGATGGAGCCACAGAGACGAAGCCGGATACGGTCCTGCGACAAGTCAATGAGGAAGTGGTAGAAGGTGTTGTCCGCAGTGTAGACCAGCAGACTGTTGTCGAACAGTGAGGTCAGAATGACGGGACTTGGCAAGACCTGCAAGTCGAGCAGGTGTGCAGAGTCCAGATCTGTGTCTCTCGAATAAAGACGAAGCTGATACTCGCCTCCTGCATCGCAAGCAGCTATCAGCACGTGCTGGAACCATTGCATGCCTCCACGAACCACGAAGGACTGCTCTTGGGCCACGCTTTTATGCAGCTTCCATCGACCCGATGTGGCAGAATAGTGGGCCAAGCCTCGACGACCAGCGACCGCTATTAAGTTTCCGTCTGCACTGATGGCGGCATATCGTACGGGCCAATTGGCCGCCAGATATGGTTGCGGAATCTTGATGTGCTGCCACACGTCGCTCTCGGGTGTGATGGCCGTCAAGTCCGTCTGATTCGCACCTCGATAGACATGCAGGCTGTCGTCGGTCTGGTAAAATGCGAATCGTGTGTTGTCTGGAGAATGCTGACCCGCTACAGCCGACTTGCAGAAGGGTAGGACAAAGAGCTGATTATCTGGTCTCAGAGGTGCAGCGCCTTCCTTTGGTAGCGCAAGCAGAAAAAGCTCGGTGTTGCCTGGACCCCAGAAAAGATCACGAGTGCCAAACATGAAGGCGTCGGAGAAGTTTTTGGAGGCCAGTTCCCAATCTTCGCGAAGCGTGCAGCCCATGAGTTTGCCGTAGGTGGACCAGATGGTGAGGCCCTTCTCGCAACCGACTGCAAGCCCATAGCCGTCGCTGGTCCAAGATAATGAGCGCACGGGACCTGTGGTAAGATAGCTGGCGGTCGACTTGAGTGCTTCGCGTACAGACAAAGTATGTGAATGGAGGGGTGTACGACCTGGTGCTCGGTAGTTGTAGATAGCAATGGTGCCATCGGCGAGGCCAACGGCGATGAGGCTGAACTTGGCATTGACTGAGACGGAAGTGGCGTGCTGATCTGATGGTAGATCTGCAACCGTGGGTAGCACTGGTTGATCACCATTAGTCTCGTTTTGGCGATAGTTCGTGTGAGACGGATCTCCGTTTGCTTGCTCATTCGACCCTTCAGCTGGGAGGGCCTCTGAAGACTGCTTTGAAGACGATTCTTCCTGGACACTTCCTACTGTAGGTAAATCTTGAGTGTCAGCAAGTGATGGCCTTGGCCCCTCCACCGCCTCGGATGTACGCTCCATAGTTGAAGAAGTGCGTTTCCGTGTTTTGTGCGCGCCATGGAAACATCGACCTGTCCAGGGTGAGACGCCCTCGGCAAGTAGGTCAAGGTTTGCGACGTACGCACGGCCATCAGAGGTAATCCAGACAAAGACGTCCATTGGCCTGGAGTAGGTGATGTGGCTTATTTGAACTTGTGTCTGCTGCTTCTCTTTAGAGTCTGGATTCCCAGTAGTGGTTGCTGTAAACCAATGAAGCTGAGAAGCTAAGCTAGTTCGGGTGCGTATTAAGGGGTCGTTGTAATTTGGTGGTGGTGCGTCTGGATCATCGTCAGGCCATCGAATGCATTGCACAGCTGGTGGTGAAGTTGTGCTGACGAGCATATGCGTCTCGGTAGAAGCAGCGAAACGTAGACCAGCATCGATGCGGAGAACAAGACGGAAGCGAAGCTCGCATGGTTCACCTGCCAGGCCGCCAAGACCGAGATCACCGGCAGCAGCACTCTCTCCTGCTCCAGGTGCGAACGAGCTTCGCAGCGCGTTTGGATTAGGTGCAAGCAGCTCTCCCGTGTATGACCGCGAGCCCGATCCGGAAGGTGGGATATAGCTGTAGATAGAGGATCCTCGATGGCGATAGACGATGTTGTACAGCAGCAAAAAGTTGAGATCGGTCTGTACCAGCAAAGCGTTGCCATCTGGACGCCATTCGATGCGGGTGTTGTTTCCGTAGTCATGGATGCTCTGTGGTGTTCGGACGAGGGCGGCGACCACCTGTGCAGGACGTGAAGACCATATTGATATGGTGGTTGTGCTGAGTGTGGCCCACATCATGCCGTTTCGAGAACGGGCAATCTGAATGATGTTTTCATCAACGTTCTCGGAATGGCCCGATTGTGGGCTCGGAAGCTGCTGAGCTGCATCTTTGTCGAAACGCAGGAAGGTGGCAGGTCGATCGAGTCCTGAAGGAGAAAGGTGAATCCTCTCGGCGCATGCTGTGGGCCAGTACATGATGGTTGCAACGCGTCCGCCGAAGGTGTCGGAAGTGAACCGATGCTGAAGACTTCTGAACTAGCTGCTGCCGCAGTTTCGTTGAGGTCGGATCATCCGAGTGCGAAGTCTGCCTGCTCTTAACACATTTGTTGAGGGATCCAAAGAGTTGTTGAAGGTAACGGGTGGAACAAGGAGATGCAAGATCGGGCAGGAAGATAGCGTCAAGCGATATCGAGGACCAATTCAGAACGAGTAGATTCCAAGTTGATGGTCGGAAGTCGGCTTCGTATGTCAAAGAGCGAGTTGAGTTGGGTTTGGCTTGGCTTGTGCGTTGTGATGTGCATTTGCGTGTCGGTGTGTTGCTCTCGCTTGTCAAGGGTTCAATTTTGGCAGCTGTCCTTTCCACTCAACTTTGGCGTACCCGACACGATCTGAATCAGGGCGTTGTTGAGACTGCAATGCGGTACGGTACCAGCAGTTGTAGTGTACTGTACTGTACTGTAAGCTCAAATGAATCGGGTCTGATTTTCCGTTGCTCAATAAATCATGAATTTCGAAGCATTTATTTTCCTGTCATTTTTGTGTTAAAATGATATCGTGCTGTGCCTTTGCATTTCTTTTCGAAAGGATTGGGAAAATTGCTCCACTTTCCTTGAGCTGTCACACTGAAAAAGCTTGGAAATTGGAAGCAACACACAGATCGCCAGATGCACCGAGCGTGACTGCAGCCCATCATCGGAATTCACTTCAGCTCAAATGCGAGGCAGCAGACAGCGACAGCTCGAAGCAACAGCGCAGCAGCAGACAGCAGCAGACAGTGTATCAGCGAGCATCACCCCAGCGAGTTCCGAGTGGATTTCCAGATGACTTGTCGGCCATTTGCTTGCTATCTCAACACACAACATCATCTTTGACCGACTGCACCTAAAAAGCTAATCAGCATCATCACTAGCGGCGCATTCAGCTGTTGTTCCCATCGACATACGGCTCCGCGTTTGTCGGAGAAAGCACAAACCTTTTCAACACGGCATTTGTGCCATTTCGGCGTCATCAGCAGCTTCGGCATCTGGTGAAGGTCGTAATACCACGCAGCCACGCAGCCAAGGAGGAAGCCTGTTTGAGACCGACTCAGTACGTCGTAATGACTCAATAGACTCGAATTTCGTACTCTACAGCCGCCACACGACAGCAGCCTTGACGGCAGGCACACCTGCTCAGAGTTAAAGGTAGTTCCTCGAAAGCAGCATACCGGAGGCCGCCAATCAACCAGCCTCAGTCGCATTTGCGCTTCGGACCACCATCTCATTTCTGCCAATTCCGGTCCTGCTGCACACCATGTCAGACTCAAGTCACCACAGCAACGGCGAGTCCGGCGACAACAGTATGGCTGGCCCTTCTTCCTTGGCATACAGCACCATTCGTGAGGAAGACGAGGAGCAAGCTTCGCCGCAGTCCGAGTCATTGCAACCGGAATCGGACGCTGCTGCACCCAGGAAGCGAGTTACCAGCGTCACCTTCCAAGAACCTGATGTGACATCTGACGAAGAATCTGCCCGAGAGGCCTCCGCCGACACTTCCTTTGCAGCAGATCACGACGACGGTAACAGGTCGGGTACCGATGCAAGACCACGCATTCCAGCAGCCGGTATTGGAACTCGCACCGGTCCGCGTCGTGCACCTCGCTCTAGTGCTTCTCTCCGCCACGTCACTTCCAATCGCGCACGAACCTCAAGTCTCGCCCAACCTGTGCCAGAGGATCGCGATCTTGTCACCGACCCCAACTATGTAGATGATCCAACAACCAGCCTTGTCGCACGTCAAGTGAGAGTCGAAAAGCGCAGAGCAGAACGTCAACGTCGTCAGGATGCTGCCTTGTTAGCCGACTTTGACGACGATGAGGACAATCAGTACAGCGATGAGCATTACTCTGATATTGCAGACGCAGCAGCTGCGCGCACGTCACGCAATGCCGAAGTTGCAGCTGTTGCAGACGAATACGACTACTTCTCTCGAAGCGGCTCTTCGTATGACAAGAGCAAGTCAAAAGCCTCCATGCCGCCGCCCGGCAATGCTGGTGGTGGCACACTCAGCTGGTCAAGCGCAAGTGCCAGTGATGACAGTGACGATTGGGATGGTGATGGTCATCCTTTGAACGCAACAGCAGCATCTCGCACGCTCGCTCCACCTCTCGATCCGCTGGCACCTGCCCTCGAGTCCGTTGCTGGCGTCACTGCCACCCCTGGTCCAAGCTTCCCTGCCGATCTGCATACGCCTGCCGACTTGGGCGAACACGAAACGCCCATTCTCAACCCTCAGCATCGCATGGAATGGCAAAGCATGCTCGAGTCTGTCCTGAACTCCGAGGTGCTCAAATCAGAGACGAAACGTATCAACTCAGTCGACACTCCAGATCTCTCACGCCAAGAACTCAGCTATCAACGTTGGCTCGATATCAAAGCAACATTACGTGGGCGTGGTCTTCAGCGTGGCGCTATCGACGATGAGGAGAAGCGTCTCAAAGATGGATTTGGCAAGATGCTCAAAGACCTCGTCCAGGAAGTTCGCGATTGCCGTGCCGAGCAGGTGTCTCAGGCTGATAAGCGTGCTCGTCAGACTCCGACACCTTCTGCAGAAGCATCACAGACAGATAGAGGAGACAGCAGCGAAGCCGCTTCGTCAGCTAATGAGACATCTCGTGACACGGAGCATAGCAAGTCCGAAAAGGGCGACTCGGAAGAAGCATCATCACCACTCACCGAGAAGCAGCTCGAGAAGGAAAAGGTCCTTACCGAGATCGGACACCTTCTCAGTCGCATCGACAGTGCCGAAGAGCAATTCCCTTCCACCAAGCGAGCCGTCGAGCTTGTTCCTGAGTGGGGAGATGCCGAGGTGCAAGCCAAGCTCGGCGTTCTCTACAGCTGGTATAACACGACGACATCATTGCGTCTGCAGATCGACATTCTCCGCAAATGGACTGGCTCCGACACCCTCGAGATCGCCGCTCATGGTGCCAAAGAATGGGATGCTGAGCGCAAGAAAAGCGAGACCAACGGCCACACACCTCGAGACCCGAATCGCTCCAATCGCCCTGCTCCCGATGAAGATAGCACATTCGTCGAAAGGATCCAGAAGGAAGGTTCGCTCCAGTCTACCTTTGAAAAGCGTACACTGGCAAGCTTGTACCAGCTCATTACCAAGGCAAAGGAGACTATTCTCAAGTTACACAAAGAGTTCAACCGCTTGGCGCTTCCTTCCTTCGAGCCCGAGCTTGTGACGCTCATCAACTTCCCGACTCGACTCATGCAGGGTGCGCTGCGACTGCGACTCGACTACGCCGGTAAGCTCGCTGAGCCCAGTGTACTCATCGTCGACTCGCTTACAGACGATCTCCGAACAGCGCTAGCGATGGCGTGCAGAGTCAAGCTTCACTATACAAGTATCATTGTCGCCGATCCCGCGCGTGGCTGGGATCTTGAACCTTGTATCGCCGAAGGGTATGACGAGGTACTGCGAAGCGCGCTCAAGTTCTTCTTCAAGCTGCTACGTCTCAAACTCAAAGCCAGTGTTTACTTCAAGGAGACCGAGATCCTCGAGCCCGAATGGCGCTTCCTTAGTACAGCTGTAGAGTCGATCGAAGGAGGTGATATCATTGTTGCTACCAACATCACTCGGTTCGTCAACAAGCTATTTGATCGCATTGCGCGCTACTTCAATCGTGAACTGACAGCAACAATGACGCAGCAGGACCAGCACGGTCGCCGACTGCCCAACCCTACATCAGGTCCTGTCGGCCTCGCCAAGACCGACCAAGCACCCAACCTTGGCACCGGCGCTGCGACGGGTCGTGCACCCCATGGAAAAGATTTCATCACCTTGGAGGATCGAGCGAAGTGGATCCACAGCGTTTTCGACAATGTCCGTATCCGTTCGCGTAAGCTTTTGGGTTTTGCTCGAGATATCCGAAATCGACTCGACAATGCAGCAGAGTACGATCTCGGCACCCTCCGCCCTTCCGCTGACTACCTCGAAGCCGATGACCGATCCGTTGCCGAGTTCAGCGATGCGACGACTGCTGGTGGCATGACACTCAGCTCTTTCATGCTTACGCTCATCGACCACGACTACTTCCTCGTTTACACTGAGGTATTGGAGGAGAACGGCATTTATTTGGTCGCAGAGCCGAGCCTGCAGGACAAACCGGATCTCATTCAGGAGCTCGTCTGCAAGTGTCTGCACAGGGTGCGCCCAGGTGAAGAGGACTCGGCCATGGCTGCAGAGGCTACTGCGAATGCCTTGAACGCCGACGGCGAGGACGGTGACGAGACGACAGCTGGTGGCGTCGGTAATGCTAATTCGCTCCGAGATTCGATCGAAAAGCAGACGGGCGCTCATCATGCAGCTGCCGCTGCCGGTAATCCAGGCGCGCTAGCAGAAGACGATGCTGACGAACGCCCACGCTACATTCTGCTCCTGAGTCCACGCGACCCCTTCATGTGGACAGGTAAGGTGATGCATCACGTCATGCCTCGCGTCGACATCTCGTTGGCAGATCGACGTGTTCGTCTCATTGCGGATGGCCCCAAGGGTCGACTGGAGTTGGCCAAGAGGCACTTCCAGCGCATCTTTGCCCACGCCAACACAGGCGAAGAGCCCGAGGATGGCAGTGACGATGGTCATGCAGCATTCCCTCTCGAAACGCTCAACGATCAAATGGCTCATATGAGTCGCGTTCAATCCGGTTTGGAGGACATCAACAAGGGCGTCTACATGCTTTCGGATACCATTATCCGCAAAGTCCCAGAGATCCGGCGCAGGCTTCGTGGACTTGGTGTTCGAGCTCGGGCACGGACTGGTACTCCGCGATCAACGACGAGCGAGAACCCAGGAGGTCTTGGTGGAAGTTGTGACGAGCTCATCCAGAACTGCTACTCGATGGCTGCAGAGCACGGACGACGTGCGCTTCCCTTCATTGAGTCAGCTCGTCTGCGAGATCAGATGACGCTTGCGCTGGGCCGCCTCGCCATCGACTGGATTGCTTTCATCTGCGATGATTGCGTACCGAGTGAGCGTAAGACGTTCAAGTGGGCCGTCACGGCGCTTGGCAATGCAAACCACATCACTTCAGCAGAGAACATTTTCCGTCTCAACGAGCAAGACTTTGCTCTGCTGAGATCCAAGGTGGCCTCCTGCATGGCTCTGCTCATTTCCCATTTCGACATTCTCGGTGCTCGAAGCAGTGTTGCCAAAGCACAAGAAGAGCAAGAGAAGCTAGAGCGAGAGAAAGCAGAGCGCAATCGCATCGCCGCTGGCGGAGCCGATGCAGTTCAGAATCTCTCCGAAGACTTCCAGTCCCTCAGACTGCATGGCGCGAACGGCGAGCAACAGCAGCAAGCGTCGAAAGGAAGCCATCTGGGTCCCGGTATTGGGGCCCAAATGCTCGTCAACAAGCTCGACGCTGCCATGCAAGCCACTGAAGAGCGATGGATCTCCAAAGTCCTCGAATGGGATGCCGCACGACACGAACTCGACATGGAACAACGACTCATTGGTCGTGTGCTTGACGACACACGTCTGGAAGACCGCAGTCTGCAATTCCTTGCCCAATCCGCCTCCAAAATCACCATTCGCTGGCAACAAGGTCAATTCATCGGCGGGGGAACTTTCGGCACCGTCTATCTCGCGGTCAATCTCGACAGCGGAGGACTTATGGCTGTCAAGGAGATTCGCTTCCAGGACATTTCGTCAACACCGAGTCTCTACCAGCAGATCAAGGACGAGATGGAAGTCATGTCGATGTTGAGTCATCCGAACATCGTCGAATACTACGGCATCGAGGTGCACCGTGATCGAGTCTACATCTTTGAAGAGTATTGCCAGGGTGGATCGTTGGCAGCATTGCTTGAACATGGCCGCATCGAGGATGAGACCGTCATCCAGGTGTACACGCTTCAGATGTTGGAAGGTTTGATCTATCTTCACTCTCAGGGCATCATTCATCGCGACATCAAGCCAGACAACATTCTGCTTGATCATATGGGTGTGCTGAAATATGTCGATTTTGGAGCAGCCAAAATCCTTGCCAAGAACAGCCGTACCATCCAACGATCTCGTAAGACCGGTGGTCTCGGCAATATTGGCATGATGGCTCAAGGATTCGAGGGCGGCAAACAAGGTGGGCCTGCGGGAGCGATGGCTTCTTTGCAAGGTACACCTATGTACATGTCCCCCGAGGTGATCAAGGGCAACGCTGATGTACCCCAGTCTGCAGCTGATATCTGGAGTTTGGGTTGCGTAGTCCTCGAGTTTGCAACGGGCAAACGACCCTGGAGCAACTTTGACAACGAATGGGCGATCATGTTCCACATTGGAATGGCTGAGCAGCATCCCGCTCTTCCCGACCCTTCGCAGCTGTCACCATTGGGTATTGAATTCATCAGGCAATGTTTGACGATCAACCCACGACAGCGACCCACAGCGATCCAGCTCAAGGAAGATCCATGGATGAGAAGTCTTATCGAGGAGCTGGATGCAGCGAACGAGGCGGAAGCAGCAGCGGAACTTGCTGGTGTAGGCGGTGTGGGAGGTTACGATGATATGGGAAGTTCGAGTGGATCAAGTGTGACAAATTCTCTTGATGGTAGTCAATACCCTCAGACTCCGGGTGTGGGCCAAGGAGGCGGCGTTGGGTTCAAGAGTCTGGATAGAAACGTGTCTTCGCTTAACAGCACAAGAAGCAGATGGAGTAACAGTGAAGGTGGCGCCGTTGGTGGTCCAGGTTCCCACTCCAGCGGAGGAACAGGTATCACTACGCCATACAATCCCAGTATGAGTCTTCGTGCTAGCCTAGGCTTCCGTCAACAGCAACAGAAAGGCGAAACCGATCCCAAACACGCTGGTGAAGAAGCTTCTGCTCGAGGCGACGACAAAGAAGCCCCGATGCAAGTTGATGAATCTCAAGACTCGCCATTACAACAAGCTCAACCATCAACGCAGGATCCAGACTCAGATACAGTGAGCGAAAAGCCTCATGCTGAAAGACCACTGCACGTTCCCGGCCATCCGAACCACTCGCACCCAGGCTCATCTGCCATCGTCGCCGACCTACAGTACCAAAAAGAAGAAGCCCAGCGTCTCGCAATGCTTCGTCACGATTCATCCCTCAGCACACTCCCTGACGAATCAGAGCCCTGATACCTCCCCTTCACAGCTCTGCACATCTTTATTCACACATCAATCGTAGAAATGGAAGTTACAATTCCTGCATTAGGAAGGCAATTGATGCAACTGTTCATGCCAGAAGCTGAGTTCGTTTTGAACCTTCATATGACTTGCCAACCCTCCAGTCACACCCACAACTGCTTCTATTGCACCTATGAGCGTCTTTACCATTTTCACTTTTGCTGGTTGCGACCAAGTCTTTACGTTGGTGATAGTGGTGAGTTTTGCGAGTTCGGAACGAAGACGTAGTAGAGCGTTTTGAATGCCTTGATCTGGAGAATCGGTGGTGTTTAGGATCCAGAGAGTTTTGGTGAACAATGATGCGTATCGTACTGCTATTGCTTCGCTTAGTTGTTCTGTAAGGATGGTTGAAGATGGGTTAGTGCCTGTGAGGGAGCCGAGTACGCCCCAAACACTTGCGGTGGTGGTGTTTGAGGTGGAGGAAGGGTTGGAGAGGTTGGATAGGGCTGAGATTTGATCGTCGAGGAAACGTTTGATGAGGGGATAGGATTGAATTTTGAACCCGATCAATGCGGATTCTACTATGGAGTTGTTGCATCCTCTTGCCGTGATCAGCGCTAATAAAGCATCGTTGAGTACAAGCATGGAGAGGAGGGAGAAATATCCACCCACACCTCCAACTCCACTTCCTACTGCATTTCCACCACTGACCACTGAGCTTGCACTAGCTGCAATTGCACTAGCCGAACTCGACTGTGGAGTTAACAAGGACTTGGTGAACGTAGTCCATGTGGAAATGGAAGGTTCAATAATTTGCTTGAAGATCTCCTCTGTTGCTCCTTTTCCTTTCACCTTACTTTGTTCCGCAAGACTGAGCTGTACTACTGAAGGTTCAGGTCCAGATTCACTCTGTGTCGGTGTCACGTCACCTGATCGAGACACACTTTCATCTCCTTCCGGCTTACTGCTGTTGACGTTGGTAGTGAGAGGTTCTTCTTCCGAAACGCCTTCGAAGAACCTAACCAAGAATGTGTACTCCGAACAAGCATTGTCGATCAGAACCAACGATAGGGAACGGAAGAGATTCTCCGGACAGGCTTTGAAGCTTGAATCGTCCGCCATGTATCCAAGTACTGTTGCGACTGGACTATCGAGTTTGCTATACAGCAGTCGGGAGGTGGGGAAAAGCCAAGGATCTGGGTTTGACATGGCTTCGGAATCGGAGAGATTGGCTCCTTCTGAACTCGTCGTTCGCGTTGCAGGAGTGCTGCTTCCCCTACCACCCATTGTGGCTGCTCCCCCGATGGAAGAGGTAACAGTTTTGTTTAGCGAGGCCATACTGTTCTGTAACCCAGCAACGGTATTCGCACCATAGCCGCCCTCTCTGACCGATTCCGTAATCAACAGCCCTCCTCCTGCTCCGGCTTCGACCCATCGTTTCCGAATCACCCCCAAACTTCTCGCATACCTCCTGAAAGCGGTCTCAAAGTACAGCCTCGCAGCACCGACGTAGCTCCTCTGCACATCTATCGCCACCCTTGGCATCTGTCTCGCCAGAAACCCATATAAGGGTTTGTGATGCCTGAGCAATACCGAGCTCTGAAGAACTTGAAGATTGGTTGTAACCGACGACTTGATCGTCGCATGAGGCGTGGTGAGATAGGTGCGGAGTTTAGAGGCGACGATGTGTTTGCACGATTCAGCTACTTTTCGAACTTCTTGCACTGCTTGAATCTCTCCAATATCCGCTGTGCTTTCTCCAGCGGGAAGTGGAAGGGAAGCAGAGGGGGATGTAGCTTCCAGTACCCGTTCTAGTTGTTTTACGCCTTTCAACCACAATTCTGGCCTACTTTCCGGTTCCGTCTCGAAGAACAGGTCCACGATCCTCGGACTGAGTGCAATCTCTGACAAGAATGACGCTAGTTGAATCTCGACATCCCTTGTGGCATCAAGCCTAGAATCGATCTGATGCGATGTATTCTGCAATGCTGAAATATGTGTCGATAACGTCGAGAGGTCAGATTGAAAAGTCGACAAGAAGCTCTCTAACGAAGAGAGCAGCTGCTTCGAAGATGACGCTTGCTGGTGTAGCGATAGAAAAGTAGGAGCTAAGGAGAGGTATTTTGCATCGGAAGCATGTTCAGCCTCAGCACGTTCGGAGATGGCGGAAGAGTAGATGGATTGAATCGAGGTAGAAGTGGACGAGGTTAGACGGGAGGCGGATGGCGCAAGGGAGGAAAGATGCTCTGCTTGAGCATCGTCGACCTTCATTGCGGGAGGGCGAGGTATGTGTGATGATGGTGGCAGCTGGGAAGACTGGAATTCGAGATGTGAGTTGTGTGTGTGTTGGTTGTGTTGTGGAGAGGGTTCAACGCACGCGGTCCGAGCGTGCATTTCAAGGTTGGGAAATTTTGGCTTCGCGTTGCATGTCAAGAGTTGCTGCTGCTCATACCGTTCATCATCACATATCCTTCCGTGCACTCAGCAACTTGGATCTCTCCATCGCATGGTTGGTCACATACAAGGTTTGCGAGGTGAGGGATACCACCCGAAGTGACAATGACAGATTCAGAATGGAATGGGTATTGATGCAGAGCGAACGGGATGAAAACAGAACGGAAGCTGAGAGGATTTCCAGAACGGTGACACGGGAATGAGGATAGGGAGAGGTTGAACCAATTCGCAACAGAATCTAGATTGATACCTTCCATTGCTGTGGAGACCAACAAGCGGATGCGTCGAGAGCGAGATGAGACTCGCAAACGTATCGTGATCAACGCTGGCCAACAGGACTTCTCGCAACCAACCACTTGAGCGTCACATCAATATTGACCTGATTCTTACTGCTAATACTGTAACAGCTGACCTCCCTATTCGCAATGGTATCGAGCTTCATTACTCTAATCACATCATCCACCCTCGCTGCACCCCTAATATCGTTCTTTGTGGCCAACACCAACAGCGGCACACCCGCCAGATGTGGTCGTTCGATCAAAGCGTGCAGTTCTTCTGTCGCTACGTTCCAAGCTGCTGAACTTTGAGTGCTTGATCCACTTGCAATGGCTGGTGCTGCAGCTGGTAGGTTTGCTTCATCCTTCCCTGCTGATGCTGTTCCGGCTGCTGGAGCAGGAGGTGCTGCGGAAGTTGTGCTTGTCGGTGCTGTTGTACTTGTTGGCGTCGCTTCGGTCTTAGAATTGGGCAGAGGAACAGAAGAGTCGACGACAAAGACGATGGCAGATACACCACGACAGTATCTCTCCCACATGGAGCGGAAACGTGGCTGTCCTCCGATGTCCCACACTTTGATGGTTGTATTGCCCGAACGCACTTTGCGCATGTTGAAGCCCACTGTGGGGACCATCTCATCTGCGAACTGGCCCGAGGACAAGAGGTTGACTAGAGAAGTCTTTCCCGCGGCTTGTAGACCGACGACGCATATCTCGAGATGTTTCGAAAAGAGGAGGGACCGAAGGTAAAGAAAGAGGGAGGAGAAGAGGGAGCCGATGCTGGACGTCATGGCGAAGAAGCTGACGATGGGTACGCCCTTGCAGGAGTACTGAATATAGCTGAATGGGCGACTTGCTACTGCTTCGTTTCCAAGATCGTGCTTGCTGAGTATGTATGATCGTGAAGTTGACTCGGTAGGGTCAGGCCGTAACACTTTTGAGTGGAGGGATTGAACTCTATGGCAGGGTGGGAATGCTCTTCCTTTGTTGTCGACGAGCTTCGTATGAGAACAGCTTTTGCGTCGAAACGTGATCCTGGGTCTTGTGGTCGATGATGGGGAGGAAGAGGACGATGGATGGTGAAACAAGGGTGCAATGCAGACTGATACGAGTGTTGAATGCGGCTCTGCAGAGTCAATTTTAGCAGCAGATGCGTTAGGACCTCAGCGTGATATCATCATCCCAGCAATATCGCTCGGTTGCTGCTCTCAACCTCTCTCTGACTGAGCTCTCTTTGTGTGTGTGTGTGTGTGTGTTGGGCTTGAGCGCGTGTGGAGGAGAGATGATGGCTGCTTACATAATCATACTCCCGCATTTTGCGATCACGGCTTGTGCGGGCCAGAGGACGCGTTGTCCGCTTTGGTCAAGCCAGTCCGCTGTTCTGCCGCCTTGAATTTTCGATGCTCAACTCCACTTGGAATATGGCAACAGTTGCGCACGCTCTTTTGTTCGCCATCACTGTTTCCAACACCAATACCAACGTCAACACCCTTACCGTTACCGTTACATCGCATCGCATCGCCTTGCAAGACTCTGTTGCGACCACTTCAACAACTTAGACGAGCCGAGCCGCACAATCCATAGGACACGACGCGATTCACGGTTGCATTTCTTTCACGCCTGTCCCGACGAAACCACACTCTCTTAGCGTATCGAAGTAACAATAGCTCGACCTGGCATCTGCATTACCGCTGATACAGTAACAGCCGACATCATCGCCTCGACTTCGGCATAAGTAGCACTTCCAGCACAGGTTTCGGGTCTCACAAAATCATCCAAAATGGACTTCCAATCAATGATGCAGCAAGCTCGAATGGGCGGTGGCCCAGGAGCAGGTGGTGCACCCGGCGATGCGCCACAGAACGACAACGCCGAAATGGTCTACATCTCGTCTCTCGCTCTCATCAAGATGCTCAAACACGGGCGAGCTGGTGTACCTATGGAAGTCATGGGTCTAATGCTCGGATCTTTTATCGATGATTACACCGTTTCGGTGATTGACGTCTTTGCCATGCCTCAATCCGGTACTGGTGTTTCCGTCGAGGCTGTCGATCCTGTATTCCAGACAAAGATGCTCGATATGCTCAAACAAACCGGTCGACCCGAAATGGTCGTGGGCTGGTACCACTCTCACCCCGGTTTCGGCTGTTGGCTCAGTAACGTCGATATCAACACACAGCAGTCTTTCGAACAACTCAACCCCCGTGCTGTTGCCGTCGTCGTCGATCCTATCCAGTCTGTCAAAGGTAAAGTCGTCATCGACGCTTTCCGTCTCATCAACCCCTCCACAGTCATGTTGGGTCAAGAACCACGTCAAACCACCTCCAACATCGGTCACCTCAACAAACCTTCGATCCAATCCCTCATTCACGGATTGAATCGTCACTACTACTCGATCGCAATCGGATACAGAAAGACCGAGTTGGAACAGAGCATGTTGAACAACCTGCACAAGAGGAACTGGACGGAAGGACTGAGGTTGAGAGACTTTGGAGAGCACAAGGAGAACAACAGGAAGGCTATCGAGAGGATGTTGAGTTTGAGCGAGGCGTATAACAAGTCAGTCCAGGAGGAAAGCACTTTGACAGCAGAACAGTTGAAGACGAGACATGTGGGTAAGCAGGACCCTAAGAGACATTTGGAGGATGCGGTTGAACAGACCATGGGTGATCAGATCGTACAGAGTCTGGGGACTATGTTGTTGGCAGAGTTGTAATCACCGACCTCTGCTGTCATTGGCGAGTGATTTGTTCATTAGTCAATCCATCACATTCAGTCTTGCTCTCCATTCTGCGTGTGAATAGTGTGTGATTTGAATGTGGTGCTGTCCGCTGGTAGACTCGTTTATTGAGATGTAAAGTGAAGGGGAGGGCGACAGACTCTGCGTTTGTGGAGCTCTGAAGCTTTGATTACCAGCTGTTGAGCGAGGGGAAGAGCCCTGAACAGTTGTCAGTGTCGTCAGTACGAAAGAGACGCTCTTAGCTTGGTTCCACGAGAGCTGAAGGCGGAGGCGGCAACAACGACTTCAGCTTTGTTCCTGATTTCAGCTCAGCTCCCAATTTGCGCCTTTCATCTTCCTTCCGCAGTATTGGAAGCCTTTGTTCCAACCTCATTTGCGTCAATAGCAGATTCATCCGCGGTTGCTTCAGCTGTGATTCTGCGGGTTCACACAAGCCTTTGATCGTTCCAACCTGCCGCTTCCTGTCCGTTGTGAGAGTGTTTGTGGCCAACCAGATGTTGTTGATGCTGACCAGACTTGTCAACAAGACAAAGATTGTGATCATCACGAAGGTGTTCTGTCAACTCACACGATGATGTTGCTTGAAGGCAGCATGGACACGAGCATTCGATTTGATGGTCGCTAAAAATATGTGGAAACAAACATGTTTGTTGAGCTTGTGCCCCTCCTTGAACACATGTTCCCGCTCTACCATTGGTCGGGCTCTGTCCACAAAACAGAAGCGACAGTTGATGCAGACCATCTCTGCTCGCCGTACTGTTGAGGAATGCTTCGACATGGCCTGCATGATGGCTCTGGACTTGCTCGACACCAAACAACCATTGATCGTGCCAAATACAGTACTTGGCCAGGTCAGATAGGATCGTCGGAACTCCATGCACGGTCTCAAAGTACTGTAAGACCTCTGAATTCCTGTCTCCGGAGGTTAGCTGCTGCCGGTGTCCAAGTGCATGCTGTGTCGCTGTTGTCCGTGAGATATGGGCACCGGAGTCTATTTGGCTAGGGATGGAGGTCATTGCTGAACAAGGGTCCACTGCTTTGCTCGGTGGCTGTCAAGGCGAGTCTTCACCAATTCGATATTGATGGAAGGCAGCTTCGTGCCACTGCATATCTTGTGCCGACAAGGCTCGACTGCCAGGAGATACAGGCATGCCTCCTTGTAGCGCTTGCTGATCTGCGTCGCAGCGCACCTAGATAAATGCTTCATTACGTTCAATCTTGTGCAAGGACCCTTTAGCCTGTCGAATCTAGTTTGTCTCGCGGAACGTCTTGCTTCATCAGATGCAGACCTCACCAACGCTTTCCTTGACCTTAAAAAAGACTGCATTCTGTGTCCCGTCGTTGCCTGTGCTGAATACATGAAAGATCTCTTGCAGAGAAGCCCGAATGCCTTGCTCCTTGATGAGAGTATAGTCTGGATGAAGTAGCGGGAGAACGGAGCTGAACTCGTCATGTAGACCCTCCAACAAGTGTCGCAGTCGTGCAGCTTGGTCTGTGTTCGCCTTCGAAGGCTGAGACCGATGGTCAGCAATTGCAATTGTGTTCGAGGACGTGGTTGCTTCGGCTGAAGACACGGCTCCTTCCTCGTTCAAGTTGGCTTGCGAAAGAATGTCGACGTCCGCCGCCTTCTGCATCCAGTCTGCATCTTGCTCAGCCACACCCTCGTTGCCATCTCCCCCAGCATCGGTCTCCCCCTCCCCAGCCGCTCTGCTTTTGTGTCGTCTGAGGCTTGAATGCCTTACAGTGCCTCGCGCCTGGGCTAGCTCTCTTGCTGCCACTGCCGGTCCCTCTCCCCTTCCGTGCAGAGGCTGGATGCTCTTCTCCTTCTCCCTCTCATACGCCTGCTCGATGATCTTTCTCTACCCAAACCCTCTGCGAAATTTGTACAGGCAAAGATCGCGCTTGGCCGTCTGCACCTGCAAAGCATCGCGGTGACCAGGCACAGCAGCCTGCAACGCCTCCTGTCGAATGAGTCTTTGCATGATTAGGGTTGCTTCAATGTCTGTCAAAGCTTTTGCATGGAGAGTGGCTGGCCGGGTTGACAAAGAGCCAACTCGACGAAGCCCATGCTGCATGATGCGAGTTTTGCGTTCCTTGCCTCGCTGAATGAGGCCCTGAATGTCAATTAGGTTGCGCTTCGAGAGATAACTCTTGACAATCTGGGGCAATCCAAGAGAATGGCCGACGGCGAGTCGCTTTTCCCCTTCGGTGATGGTGGTGCGATCCATTGTTTGAATGGTCATCCGTAGCAAGGCATACATGCGATTCTCAGGCATGCCTGTAACGGTGGCCATCTTGACTGTGCCATTGTTGGCCATGTTGAATTTGTATGGTCAAGTTTTGGACACAACTCATCGGTCTGTGTTGCCAGCTCCTGAAGTCTCGGAAAGCTCAATGGCACGCAAGACAAATCGGTCCTTGGCGTCATTCTTGATCGGGATGGGCAAGAACTCGTGGTTGTCAAAATAGGATGCATGCGGTGGTCTCCATTACCCTGGCAATGCTGATGTGATCTTCGAAAACACCATCCTGTTCTGCCATCTGTTCTAGCAGAAGCACTGGCTCGAGGTACGCCGCTTCGTCAACGTCGTAGAGTGGCTGAGATTGTAATTTGGTAGGGTCGGTCCAGAAACGCTTCAGGTTATGGAAGCGCACCTCACAGTTGATCCAGAAGCGAGGAAGCTGTCGACGAGGAGAAGAAGAGGTCTTTGGTGAGGCAGGCGTCCTTCCGTGCAGGGCTGCGTAGTCAGAGGCAGGTACAGCGAGCGTTACTGCATCATCTTCGTCTCCGTCCCCTTCCTCTCGTTCGCTCTCATCCTTCTCATCCCAAGGTGTAAGGTAGAAATTGAGGTCCGAGAACCTTAGCGCATCTGTTGCATGGTCAGACAGCACGATCTCACCAGGAAGAGCAGCTCGGAATGACACCAAAAGATGGAGGGAGGCAAGCTTCACCTGTACTCTTGGACATCGAAGCAACAGATCTTCGCCGCAGACACCATCACGTATGAACGAGCAGAGGTTGGCATATTTGGCATTCGGCTTGGGTTGAGCCTTTGAAGAGAGCGCCCTGTCGAGTCAGTGACTCTGCTTCCTGAGCCACCCTTTTGTTAATCTGCTGATTTGTGAGGCGGCGATATACAGTCTTCGCTCCATGCAAGATATCCAAGGCGGTGGTGATGTTGCACTTGGTCTCGTTCTCGATGTAAGACTCTCCGCAGCGGTACACGCAAATCACGAAGGTATGCTCAACCGCTACCTTCCCTTTCTCAGCATCAAGGAAATCGCTTCCAAGAGCAAAGCAGCGCCAGCTACAATCAGCCTCGTCTGCCCTTTTTTGGGCATCACCCCGGCTCCATCAGCATCAAGGCAGCGCGGGCTGTGCTCAGCCTCCTCCGGCCTCCTCTCACCGTCCTGCAGGCCAGCCAGATCTAATGCCAATGGATAGGACCCAGCCTCTGAAGGTCCTAGAAGGCCTGATAGAAATGATGCAGACCAGGTGGCTAGCAACAATGGTGGCTCTAGTGATGCCACAGGCTCTGTCAACCTGATCAATCTGGGCATGAGCTACATTGACAGCATTCCTTTTGCACTGCTGTCATTGAAACTGTTGCACAGAGGTGCCCTGACTTGCAGATCACCTACCAACCAATCTGAACTGGCAAAGAGGGAAGTGATAACAAATCATTGGACCATGTGCAGAAATTGTTGCAAAACTTTGGCTTTGTGCCAGAAGCAAGGCTGCCAAAAAGATCACCACTTTTGCCCCCTCCTGACCCCAAGGCATCTCAGGCTACAAAATGCAAGTCCTGTTGGAGCGAAAAGTGCAACATGGCTGCAAGGTCCTCCTCAGCCTCACACCACCTCCTTCCAGCCTGGTCCCGGCGTAGACCAGCATGCAGGTCAGTCTACGCCCATGGAAGAGGACCACTCCTCCAAAGGGAGGACGGCACTGAAAGCGTTGTCAACCTTTGTGACGGCATCGGCTTTACGGCCATACCTCGTGACAATGCCGATGTCAGCGAGGACGATTCGCAAAGATTCGAAGAGTTGCACAATGACTCTGTGCTCGATCCGCCAAGCTCCTCGACCAATCAACCTTGTCAAGAACTGCTCCTCCGTTTGAGCGCTGACTCCTCTTAGTGGACCAAGCCCTTTAGTTTGTGCTGAAGACCCGCCTCAACAGCCTTCCAACGATCTTCCAACTGCTGGTGGTCCTCCTCATGTGACTAATCCAGCTCAGTTGACCTCAACCTCACAAACCCCTCTCCAGGCACTTCAAGCAGTTCCTCCTTCCACTCCAGCTGCCGGTGCAGCTCCTACTCAGCATCAATACTATCAGCCTCCTCCTGTCAATGCCTATGGCAGCTACCAAGCTCCTCAGACCTATCAATATCCGCCTCAAGCTTCACACGCCTTTCCACCGTCTGCGGCTCCATACACTTATTCTCAGCCTGTACATCATCTGCAGCCTCCTTATCTCTTCCGAGCTCAGACGCTTGGTGCACAGTCGCAATTCCCTCAGCACCTCGGCTCCCAGTCATACGGGCAGCATCCTGTTAGGTTCCAAGGGTCTGGGGACCTCACTGTGGCACAGGGAGGCTTGGGGCTGCAGGAGGTATGGATGTGGTTAGTCCAAGGCGGGTACCACAGATATGTGGGGCAGTTTGTGGGGCACAAGATGTAGCAAGGTCTGAGATTCCACCTACTAGATAGTGTAGAGTAAAATACAATCGACAAATGAAAGTAACAGTGAGACATGCGGGATTGTGCTCTAGTATGTGGCCCGCCCCTGGGCCACTACCGCAGCCAAGACCATTTGGAGAGCGCACTACCGGCCGTGATAGCCACAACAAAGGGGACGGGGCTTGTGGGGACGTAACACATCCCAGCTACAGTGAACAGCCAAACTTCGCTATGCATGCTCCAAATGTCTTTGCCACAAGCAGCTTCCCATTCTCGCCTCACACGATGTACTCTAGTTTGCAGTCTGGATTCCCGCTCCAGTCTGAAGTCGGCCAGCGTCAAGGTTCTCCTCAGCCTCCTCCCGGCTTCGACCAGCATTCAAGTCAATCTACGCCCATGGAAGAGGACCTGTTACAATCCCACGGTCCCTGTGCCCTTTGTCGTGGCTATCACGGCCGGTAGTGTGCTCTCCTGGTTCTCTTGGCTGCGGTAGTGGCCCAGGAGAGGGCCACGTACTAGAGCGCAAACCCGCGTGTCTCACTGTTACTTTCAGTCATCGATTGTATTTTACTCTACACTATCTAGTAGGTGGAATCTCAGACCTTGCTACATTCCGTGCCCCACGAACTGCCCCACGTAACCGTGGTACCTGTCTTGGACCCACCACGTCCATATCCCCCGCAGCCCCAAGCCTCCCAGCGCCACGGTGAGGTTCTCAGACCCTTGGAGCTTAACAGGACCACTCCTCCGAGGGTCCGAGAAGGCTGGGCAGAGACGTTGGAGAACGGGTGGCTGGCAATATTGGTGGGTCTAGTGATTTGACAGAGCCTGTTGACTTGATACATCCTGAGATGGCCTACAATGACAACCTTGCCTTTGCACCGCTCTCATTGGAGCTATTGCACAGAGGTGCATTGACTTGTAGATCTCCTACAAATAAGTTTGAACTGGCTAAAGCGGAAGTGATAGCAAGTCACTGAACCATGTGCAACAACTGTTGCAAAGCTTTGGCTTTGTGCCAGAAGAAGGGCTGCTGCAAAGATCACCACTTTTGCCCACCTCCTGACCCAAAGGCATCTCAGGCCACAAAATGCAAGTCCTGTTGGAGCAACAAGTGCAACATGGCTGCGCTCTGGATGAAGAAGAATCCGGATCTTGAGCTGAAGCACTTCCTCCACTGGGAAATGAAAGCCAGCCCAGACATGACCACTGCAATTGTGTATGGCAAGTATAGAGACCTGTGTGGCAGCATCTACAACAAGCAGAAGAAGTATTCAGCTCGTCTCTTGCCATCATCACTTCGCATTGGGTCAACCACACCATCTATCCCGACATGCACAATTGCCCGGACCATCCCCACAGGCAACAGTCCCGGCTACGCTGAGCCTCATCCACTCCTTTTTCAGCATCAAGGCAATCCTGTCCAGTGGCAGACCAGCACAAATCAGGCTTGGCAGCAAGTTGGTGCTTCACTTCTGCACACTTATGCAAACCCACATGCATCAGCAAGGCAACACAAGTCAAGCTCAACAGCAAGGCGACGCTGGCCCAAGTTGGTATGAGTAAAGCGGCAAATCCGAAATGTTGGTTCCTCCGAACAGCGCGAGAGCCGAAGCCGAAGCCGGCAATCAGCGGCGGCGAAATTGATTGCGCAATTTCAGATCTTCTCGCGAACCCTTTTTTGTTGTTGCAACGTGCTTTGCTCTCCGGCTCTCTCAAATCACCGCCTTGGCTTCTAATTGGTCCTCCCCACGCTCACCTCCCCCCCTCCATCATCATCACTATCCCCCTTCGCCTATTCGATTACGACACCTTCTCTATCGCCGCTCAGACTTCCACGATCGGGTCTCCAGAATGACGAGCACCAAGCTCATCCCCCGAACCCGAGCACAAGGTCCAGAAACCGTCCTTATCATCGGTGGAGGCGCAACCGGACTAGTCACACTTCGCAATCTCGTTGAAGAAACCGCCTCTGATTCTTCCGGCACCTATCCTTTATTCGACCCTTTGTTGGTGGAGAGGAGAGATGATGTGGGTGGAGTCTGGTATTGGTCTGATCGAACTTATTCTCTCGAGAGAACCATTGGAGCTGATGGGACCCAAGGGCTGAGTCCATTGTATGATCCCAAGGGTCAACCGCATTGGCCTTCCCCTGCATATCTGAACTTGCGCGGCAATGTCCTACCAGAGTTCTTGGAGTTCTCGGGAAAGAAAATGACACCTCCGGCAAATGGAGAGACTTTTCCGAGTTTGCAAGAGACACACAAGTATTTGAGGGAGTTTGCGGAACCATATAGGAGGCATATCAGGTGCGGCGTGGAAGTTCTGAGAGTGCAAGAACTGGCAGGGGAGAAAGGATGGGAGGTTACGCTAAAGCACTGGAACAATGGACAAGATGCACAGGGAGTGAGCTTCACACCGAGGGTGGAAACACAGGTTTACGATAGAGTTGTAGTTGCAGCAGGATGGTATGATACTCCATACTACCCTGATGTACCTGGAATTGACAAGGCGAGGGAAGCTGGGCATGTGCATCATTGCAAGCATTATCGCGACTCGCTTCCCTATGTCGGCAAGAAAGTCGTCGTGGTTGGAAACAACAACTCTGCTAACGAAGTTGCAGCTCATCTCGCACCGTTCAACTCGGTAACACACCCAGTATATCGTTCGAGCAAATCGGCACCCGTAGACAAATGTCCCAGCTTACCCGACGAACGAATCAAAGACGTTGGCATGATCACACAATACACTCTCGTCCACACTTCGGCAGAAGGCAAAGGCACCAAACTCGACCTAACTCTTTTCGACGGTAGCATCATTCGTGACGTCGATTATGTTATCCTCGGCACAGGATACGGTCAGAAATACCCCTGGCTACATGTTCTTACCGACTCTGCACGTTCCAAAGGCACCTCCGAAACTGAACCTCTTACACCAGAATCGCTCAAAGGCACAAGAGTCCCATTCATGTACAACCATGCCCTATTTTCAAAATCCCGCAACCTCTCACTTGCTTTCGTCGGTCTAGTCATCTCCACCATGCCATTCAGCTTCAACGATCTCATCTCCGCTTGGATTACCGCCGTCTGGGCTGGTAAAATCACTTCTGTCCCTGCCACAATTCCTGATCGTCTTCGTAACGAACAAGATCGTCTTGATTATTTCTACCAACAAAAACTCAAATCTGCCAAACCAGGTCAGAAGATCGATCCTCAAGATCCTCTCACCTACATTGGATTCCATCTTCTGGGGGGAAGTTTGAAAGATGGTCCTCCATCTGAACTTCATTTTGCCCAAGCACTTTATGATGAATTGGAGAGGGCGGATCCGGAAAGAGTGAAGAAATGGGATTGGAAGTGGGATGAAGCAAGGGAGCAAAGACAAACTTCGATGTATAAAAGGAAAGCAAAGTGGTTGGAAGAGAACAGAGAGAGGATACGTAATGATCCATTTGATTTGTTAGGAAGTAATAGAGATAGATATGGTCATTTGGTCGATCAGCTGGTTAGGCCAGAGTGGAGAGACAGAAAGGTCAAAGGTATGAAGACGAAACTCTAATCCTCTACTCGGGAATGTATCCTGATGAACCTCTTTTGAATCGATAACAGCAATCAAGAGACATATCAGAAACATGGACAACGCAGACTTGTTCTGGCATCTCCTCGAAACATATTTACCCAAGAAACTACTCACACCAGTAAGATACATCATATTGGCTTTCTGTTGGTACGCACTTTTGTTAGGTGGACTGCTGATCCTAGTGGTCATCGGAGGTACAACTATGATGCTCTTCGAGTTGGGAAAGGAGGTAAAACGAGGTTGGAGAACGAGCATTCTTTGACAACTTGCATGTAATAGAGATAGATCATTGGATTTGCAGTACTCGCGCAAAAGACAGCGTGGTTTGTGGATAGTCATACGAATGTCTGAGTTGCAACATGATGTGACATCGAGAGATAGAGTACATGCAGAAATGTCAAAGAGGGAGAGTGTGTGAGTGAGGAAGAGAGTGAGATTATTTGGCTTTCGATGCTTTGCCATCCACGGAAGGAGCCGATTTGTTGTTGTCGCTTCGTGTCGCTTTCCCACCACTATTCTCTTTTGGACGAGGTCTGTTCTTGCCTCCTGCTCCACTGGCACTGCTCGCCGCGGCGGTTGCGTCTTTGGTCGAGTCAGTGGCACCAGCTGCATTTGAAGGTTTGTTCCGCTGCTGAGAATTACCTCTTTTCCCATCGCTGGTTGTGTTGCTCGAGGTGGCAGGTTTCGATCCGCGCCTTTGCCCTGTAGCGGCCTTCGGTGCATTTGAAGACTTCTTTGCCTCCCCCTCCACCATAGCAGACACGATGGAAGTAGATTTGTCGCGGCATGCTACTTCCAGCGCCCTCTCCGAGGCAGCAGCTCTAGCTTCAGCACTACTTAGTGCTTTATCCATCGCATCAATCAGCTGGTGACATTCTTGCACTTCCTTGCGCAGTTCCTGTACTTGTCCCGATGCCGAGTCGCCTTGACCCTTTGTAAGATTGGCACCAGAAGAGAGCAACCGACCAAGCTCTTGATTTTCGCGCTGAAGTTTGTCGAGACGCTCGAGCAAACGGACACCGAGGATCGGATTTGTCGCCGCGTCATGTTCTGCACCGGCGGAGGTTGTGTCTGCTTCTGTGGAATGCTGTTTTTGCTGCCAAGCTAGATAAGCTCGCTTAGGTTCAAAGCCGACTGCTTCTGTGCGAAGGCGGAGAAGTTCGTCTCGTTGTTGGTAGGTATCGATGATGCTGCGTAGTGACGAGACGTACTCTTGTACATTCTTGTCGATTGAGGTTGAAATCTGTGTTGTTTCTGAGCCCTCCTCTTGCTTTACTGGCATCAAGCCTGGTGGCGTGACCGGCCTCTGAGGAACTACGGGCAAGGATGGGTATCTGAGCGAGATGTCTGATCGAGCTTCACCGAGAGCCGAATTCGATTGAGCTGCGTGGGTATTGGTAGACAACGGTCTGAGCTGTGAGCCATGTGCCATGCCCGAGTTGGGACGGGAAGTTGAAGCGCTCGAAGCGACAGAAGTGGGCTTCGCAGGAAGCGAGGCAGCCGAGGCACCAAGACTGAGGTTAGCGACGTTCGACTCTAAGCTGGGACTCGTTGGAAAGACAAAGTTGTTGAGTCGAGAGCGGCCAGTGCTAGGCCTTGGGCTGTGACCATTTGACAGAGTGCCTGGAGAAAGATGACTTGGTGAAGCATCTTCTAAAGCGGCGTAATCAGGTACTAGGTATCCTGCTTGAGGGTATGCAGCTTGATTTGAGTATGCTGTTGGATTTGGCGAAGCATAATGTTGGGTGGATTGTGGATAGTAGGCTGTGGAAGCAGCGGGCTGGTACTGATTGTGCTGAACGTATGGACTAGATGAGACAGCGAACCGGGTATGATTGAGATAGGCGTAAGGATCCGCCGATGGGTATTGTTGTGGTGGCTGGTAGTATGGCTGCAGCGATTGAGCAGCTTGCCATGGCGCACCACCGTACTGGGTAGATCCTGCCTCCGGCACGTACTGCTGAGGTTGGCTGCTGCCGTAGTATTGCTGCTGTTGAGGTTGATATGCTTGCTGTTGCGGCTGCTGCTGACGACGATTGTTGTTCGACATGCTGGCGAACTGAGCCGGTCGGGGCTGTTCAGGAAGGAGCCTGATGTAGTGGATGTCTAAGTGCTTATCGATGCGATCATGACTGTCTGAAGTGGTTGGGTCGGAAAGTCCTTGTCATCGGAAGACGGGGTTCGACTGTCGCAAAGGGGATTACTGTAGACGAGCCTTGACTTGCTGCGCTTTGTGATTGTATGAGAAGAAAGAAGATGAAAGATGAAGTGTCCCACAATTTCACCTTGATCGCGCATGCACACAAAAGGAAGCAACACATTCCAATCTTGCAAGCTCAAGACCCTTTCTTTTGAAGCCTCTCGAAAACGCGTCTTGTAATTGAGGCACCAAAAAAGTGTCCGAAAACAAGTCCAACACTTGATCATCTTCAGTCCATCACACCATCACCGCTTTCCGATCACATTTGCCAGCTAACCGATACTCACAGCCATGATCCGTCGCCCTCCCACAAGTCTGTCGGTACAAGAGTCCGACGTCGAGACGCTCAAAGCATACAGAAGAGCCAAGATGATGCAGCATAACCCTAACCTCACATCGTCTTCGTTTTCCTCCATCAGACCCGACGAGTCTGGCTCCATTCACGATCATCATCAACATCACCACCACATTCATCATTACCAGTACCACGCTCGTCAGACATCCGAGCAAGACAACGACGAGCAAGAAGACCCTGGTACACAGCCTGGTCTTTCGCAGCAAGAAAATCACAACCCAAACCAACCCACGAATGCAGCAAACAATACGTGATATAGTAAGCGCACCAGTCCTCACTCGAGCTCGAACGAAGCATATTAAGCAGGTCTTACAGTTACGGTCGCCAATCACCTTCTTACTGCAAGACAGCCAAGTCAGCAAGATCTTCAGACGTTTTAGACGCAGTTGGAAGGCGCAACACTGGCTCCGGACAGCGTCTCGTTGCGAAAGTCGGCCCACACTTGGCTCAACGCTAAGGCAAGCATGCTAGCGAAAACGAATGCATTACCATGACTCGGGTTGCTTCTCGAACGGGAGCTGTTCAAAAGATATCGCCGATCTCTACATCGCGCGAGACAGCAATCGAAGGGAGCGACAGCACCATCACATGGAGCATCATGGTGCCGAAGGATACAACTCAGAGTCAGTGTCCAGCTCAACATGCTTTGACGATGTAGACTAATTTGAGATGCACTTACCTTGAATGTAACGCGCACGAATCTTCTCGTCCAGAAGCTAGATTCGTAATTGTGTTGCGGGGCGAGGCAACGCATTTCAGAATATGCAGTCAAGATAGTCAGAAGTGTGAGCGATTCAGTGAGTCGATTGAGTCCAGCAAGTCCGAAGCTTTGAACTACGTTTGACCCGTAAAGTGGCACTTACCCTTTCTTCCCTGCCTGGTAACTCTGGTTCCATCAGATCATCGTCGTCGTCAATCACTGTGACATTAGTATCTCCTAGTTTCGTTCCGGTCTGACGCTTTTTGGAGCTGTTGTTCTGGTAGAATGACGGCGCCAAATCTGAATCGTCTGCTGCTTCGGTGTTTGTGTTGATGCTCTGTGGTGTTTGAGCGCTTTCTCCCGCTGGTGTTGCATCTTCGTCCATGCCTTCCGCTTCAGCTACAGCACCTGCCCGAATGTTTTCCTCAATGTCTACGTCAATGTTCTGAGCCAAGTTGGTTGCCGCTATTGGTCCCGAAGAGCTACTTGCAGAGGCCATCGTGAGCTGTGAAAAGATATGCGAGATGAACGTGCTTTGAGAAAATGCTATGTTTCTGGAGGAGATTTGAACCTTTGAGCGTCGCGGAGTGAGGCGGTAGAAGATTACAGGCGAGCTTTCTGGGCTTAGTTGAGAGGCTTGCGAGATGCTGCCGAGTGCTTGAGGTATGAGGAGATTCGGAGAATGATGTCTGTTGTTTGAGAAGATGTCAAAGATGAGGGTTCATGGGCAATGAAGCTGAGTCACTCCACATCAAGCGCAACGCACACCATGCAGGTTGGTCCGCGCTTGAGTGCTTTTTTGTCAACGTTGTTACATTCCGGCTGACATACACGAGCAGAGTGAGGATTTTGGCTAGAAAATCGCGCGAGAAAAAATTGCGTTGTTCGGAAGATGGAAATTGCACTTTTGGCAGTGAGTGGCGCGTTTCATGATTTCTGTCTCTTCTGAATGCTCAGCAGCAACACACAAACAGAATTGCAATCATCATCATCTCTCTTCGATGCTTCTTCCCCTCACCTTCTCGTCCACTCAGCCTCGTCTTCATTGACGATCGGTATTTCCACGTACATTCGTGCTGCTTTGACCTCAGCATCGAAAGTGGCTTAAGCTCGGCGTCGGCCTTGCACAAAGCCTTACATCAACAAGATTACCGTCTAGCCGGCCGTCCTCCACCTTCGTTTTAACCAGCCGGTCATTGAGATCGCCGTCATCTCTCTTCTCTGTTTCTATACCACTCACTGACGGCGCAATCACTTGCATCTCGCCGCGCCGCACACCGCATCTCTATTTGGCTACTCAGCATCATTTAGCACTACAAAGTCAAGCAGCATCATCTCTTCTCGGCTCTGGCCACCTCGCTGCTGCTTCAGCATACTTCTCGTCACATCGATCGCTTTCAACTTTCTTTGTTCTTTTCAGCAACAGTGTCAGCTAGCGGGCGATCTCCCGCCTAATCGTCATGTCGGGTCCGCCCGGATACAGGGGGCCTCCTCCCTCAGCACCTTCCTCCATGAGAGGTCCACCTCCTGGAATGCCACCCTCCGCCGTCGCTTCCGCTTCTTCCTCATATCGTGACCCCGCCATCCTCACACCAGAGCAACTTCAAGCTAAAGCACGAAAATGGCAGCAGACACAGAGCCGTCGTTTCGGCGACCGCAAAGGCAAAACTGGCTTTGTAGACACAGGCAAGCAGGAGATGCCACCCGAGGTGCTCCGCAAGATCATTAAGGAGCACGGTGATATGACCAACAGAAAGTATCGTCAGGACAAGCGTGTCCACCTTGGTGCGCTCAAGTATCTTCCACACGCAATGATGAAGGTTCTCGAGAACATTCCAATGCCTTGGGAGCAAATTCGAGAGGTGCCTGTTCTCTACCACATTACCGGTGCCATCACCTTTGTCAACGAAGTCCCCAAAGTCATCGAGCCCGTCTTTCACGCTCAGTGGGCGACAATGTGGATTGCAATGCGAAGAGAGAAGCGCGATCGACGACACTTCAAGCGCATGCGCTTCCCACCCTTCGACGATGAGGAGCCTGTAGTGGATTACTCCGATAACCTCCTGGATGTTGAGCCGCTAGAAGCGATCCAGCTCGAGCTCGATGAAGAAGAAGATGGTGCAGTCATCGACTGGTTCTACGACCACAAGCCTCTTATCGACAATCGCAAGCACGTCAATGGCTCATCCTATCGCTTCTGGAACCTTGACCTGCCTCAGATGGCCACTTTGCATCGGCTTGGTCGCACATTGCTCAGCGATGGCTCAACGTCGGGCGACCGCAACTCGTTCTACCTCTTCGACAAGAAGGCTTTTTTCACTGCAAAGGCGCTCAACATGGCTATCCCAGGTGGTCCCAAATTCGAGCCTTTGTTCAAGGACACTGATGGATTCGACGACGACTTTACCGACTTTACCGATTTCCGCAAAGTCATCATCCGTCAGCAAATCCGAACCGAATACCGTGTAGCATTCCCACATCTGTACAACAGCAGGCCACGCGCAGTCCACATAGGCACCTACCACGAGCCAAAGAATGTTTACATCCGTTCGGATGAGATCGATCAGGCATTCTACTTTGATCCTGCTATCAACCCCATCTCAGGTCGCACACTAGCCAGCAGCAACGCCTTTCGTACAGAGTATGACGATGGCACGCCGGTGCTCAGCCACGAGGACGAGGTGTTTGGTCCCGATGCAGAGGGCGATGACGAATTGCCGGACGAGATCGCCTTCTCTTTACCGGAAGAGATCGAGCCGTTCCTCGAAGACGCCCCTCTGGAAAACGACCTGACAGCAGATGCCATTGCACTTTGGTGGGCGCCAAAGCCATACTCGCTTCGCAGTGGACGCACACGTCGTGCCGTCGATGTGCCCCTCATCCAGCCATGGTATCTCGAACACTGTCCACCCAATCAGCCCGTCAAGGTTCGCGTCAGTTACCAGAAGCTTCTCAAGAATTACGTCTACAACAGTCTACACACCACAAAGCAAAAGGTTCACAAGCGCACCAACTTGCTCCGCGAGCTCAATAACACCAAATTCTTCCAGAATACCTCGATCGACTGGCTCGAGGCAGGTCTGCAGGTGGCCAAGCAGTCTTTCAACATGATGAACCTCCTCATTCATCGAAAGGGTGCTTCCTACCTCCATCTCGACTACAACATGAACCTCAAACCCACCAAGACTCTCACAACCAAAGAGCGAAAGAAGAGTCGATTCGGAAATGCGTTCCATTTGGTGCGAGAGTTGAGTCGTGTCATGAAGCTTGTCGTCGATGCACACGTTCAGTTCCGTCTAGGATCCATCGATGCCTTCCAGCTCGCAGATGGTTTGCAGTACCTCTTCAACCACGTTGCAACACTATCTGGTATTTATCGATACAAGTACCGCTCGATGCGTCAGATTCGTGCTTGCAAGGATCTCAAGCACGTTATCTACTATCGCTTCAACGCAGCTGGTGTTGGCAAGGGTCCTGGTGTCGGATTCTGGGCTCCATCGTGGCGTGTGTGGATCTTCTTCTTGCGAGGGATCGTGCCTCTACTCGAAAGATGGCTCGGAAACCTGCTCGCCCGTCAATTCGAGGGTCGAGCTGGTCGCACCGGTGCTCAGTCAATCACCAAGCAACGTGTCGAGTCGGCGATGGACCTCGAACTTCGAGCCAGTGTCATGCACGACATTCTCGATGCCATGCCTGAAGGTATGCGTCAGAACAAGATCAAGACCATCATGAGCCATTTGCAAGAGGCTTGGCGAGCGTGTCGCAGCAATACCCCGTGGAGCCCTAATCTGCCCGCTCCGATCGAGAATCTCATCTTGCGATACGTCAAGCAAAAGTTTGACTGGTGGACATCGGTCGCACATCAGCAGCGTGCACGTATTGCACGCGGTGCCACCGTCGACAAGACAGCTGTTCGCAAGAACCAAGGCCGTCTCACTCGTCTCTTCCTGCGTGCTGAGCAGGAACGTCAAGCCGACTACCTCAAGAGTGGTCCCTACATCACTTCTGAGGTTGGTGTGGCCGCCTTCACCGCGACGGTTCAATGGCTTGAGGCTCGTCGCTTCAGCCCGATTCCCTTCCCAAGCCTCAACAACAAGCACGATGTCAAGCATCTCGTATTGGCGCTCGACTCGCTCAAGGAAGCCTATTCCGTCAAGGGCCGTCTCAATCAGAGCCAGCGTGAGGAGCTTGCACTCATCGAGCAGGCTTTTGACAACCCACACGAGACGTTGGCGCGAATCAAGCGCTTGATGTTGACTCAGCGTGCTTTCAAGGAAGCTGGCTTCGAGTTCTTTGATACCTTCAACAAGCTCACGCCCACCTACGACATCGAGCCAATCGAGAAGATTACGGACGCTTACCTCAGCCAGTACCTCTCATACGAGGCTGACAAGCGCCAGCTCTTCCCCGCCTGGATCAAGCCCAGCGACTCGGAACCTGCGCCTCTACTCGTGTACAAGTGGTGCAACGGCATCAACAATGCACACGAGATCTGGGACACGTCCGAGGGCCAGTGCAATGTGCTCATGGAGACGACCCTCAGCAAGGTGTTCGAAAAGATCGATCTGACGCTACTCAACCGACTTCTGCGTCTGATCATGGATCACAACTTGGCCGACTACATCACTGCCAAGAACAACATCTCGATCGTCTTTAAGGATATGTCGCACGTCAACTCGTACGGTCTCATCCGAGGTTTGCAGTTTAGCGCTTTCGTCTTCCAGTACTACGGCTTGGTGCTCGACTTGCTCATTCTTGGTCTGCAGCGTGCCAACGAGATGGCAGGTCCGCCAAACATGCCAAACGGTCTCTTCCAGTTCCAGAACACAGCCACAGAGACTCGACACCCTGTCCGCCTCTACACGCGTTACATCGACCGCATTCACATTCTCTACCGCTTCACCGCCGAAGAAGCTCGCGACCTGGTGCAGCGATATCTGACTGCCAATCCAGATCCGAACAACAGCAACGTCATTGGCTACAACAACCGCAAGTGTTGGCCTCGTGACGCTCGAATGCGACTCGTTAAGCACGACGTCAACCTCGGCCGTGCTGTCTTCTGGACCGTCAAGAACAGCTTGCCGCGATCGCTCACCACTATCGAGTGGGAGGACACTTTCTGCTCTGTGTACAGCAAGGACAACCCGAACCTGCTCTTTTCGATGCTTGGCTTCGAGGTACGTATCCTGCCCAAGATTCGACAGGAGGATGTCGATGTGGCTCGTGACGGTGTTTGGCCGCTCATTCAGGCTAACTCTGGTGAGCGTACATCGACTGCCTTCTTGCGGGTCTCGGAAGAGGGTATCGCCAACTTCAGCAACCGCGTCCGTGCGTTGCTCATGTCGGCTGGTGCAGCACCCTTCAGCAAGATTGCAAACAAGTGGAACACCTGCTTGATTGCTCTGATGACATACTACCGTGAAGCCGTCGTTAACACCGAGGAGATGCTCGATTTGCTTGTGCGAAGCGAGAACAAGGTCATCAATCGTATCAAATCCGGTGTAAACAGCAAGATGCCTTCTCGTTGGCCTATTCACATTCTCGCATCTCCCAAGGAGCTTGGTGGTCTTGGCATGCTGTCAATGGGACACGTGCTGATCCCTGCATCCGACCTCAAGTACTCGCGCCAAACTACAACGGGAATCACTCACTTCCGAGCCGGTCTGTCGAACCAGGAAGATCAGCTCCTGCCTGCGCTTTACAGATACATCACGCCATGGGCCTCGGAGTTCGAGGACTCGGCACGTGTCTGGCAGGAGTACGCGCAAAAGCGTAAGGAGGCTAACGAGCAGAACAGGCGTTTGACACTCGAGGATCTCGAGGACTCGTTCCACCGTGGTCTGCCGCGTATCGCAACGCTCTTCCAAAAGGACCGCACCATCTTGTCCTACGACAAGCTCTGGCGTGTGCGCCAGGAGTTTAAGAAGTATCAGATCGCCAAAGCACAGCCATTCGCATGGACCAACCAGCGTCATGACGGAAAGCTTCACAACCTCAACCAGCTTCGTACCGACACGATCGCAGCACTCGGCGGTGTCGAAACGATTCTCGAACATTCGTTGTTCGCTGCGACTGGTCACCCAACTTGGGAAGGTCTCTTCTGGGAGAAGTCGTCTTCCTTCGAAGAGAGCATGCAACAGAAGCGTCTCACCAACGCGCAGCGATCTGGTCTTTCGCAGATTCCCAACCGTCGTTTCACCCTATGGTGGTCGCCAACGCTCAACCGCAGCAGTGTCTATATCGGTTTCCAGGTCCAACTGGATCTGTGCGGTGTCTTGATGTCCGGTAAGATGCCTTCGCTCAAGATCTCGTACATTCAGCTGTTCCGTGCTCATTTGTGGCAAAAGATCCACGAATCGGTGGTTATGGACTTGTGTCAAGTGTTTGACCAGGAGCTGGAGGCACTGTCGATCGAGACTGTACAGAAGGAGACGATTCACCCGCGAAAGTCGTACAGGTTGACAGCGTCAAGTTCGGACATCTTGCTGTTCGCGAGTTACAAGTGGCCGATGTCGCGGCCTTCGTTGCTCACAGACTCTCGAGACGTGATGGATGGGTCCAGCGGCAACAAATGGTGGGTTGATGTGCAGCTGCGATGGGGTGACTATGACTCGCACGACATCGAGAGGTACTGTCGAGCCAAATTCCTCGACTACACCAGCGACAACACCTCGATCTATCCCTCGGCTACCGGTGCGTTGGTAGGCATAGACCTGGCATACAACATCCATTCGGCGTACGGCATCTGGTTCCCCGGTAGCAAGCCGCTCATCCAGCAGGCGATGGCCAAGATCATGAAGGCCAACCCTGCGCTCTACGTCTTGCGAGAACGTGTTCGCAAGAGTTTGCAGCTGTATAGCTCTGAACCTACGGAGCCGTATCTGAACTCGAACAACTACGCGGAGCTCTTCAGCAACCAGATCATCTGGTTCGTTGACGATACCAACGTCTACCGAGTCACGATCCATCGTACGTTTGAGGGTAACTTGGTCACCAAACCCATCAACGGTGCTATTATCATCCTCAACCCAAGGACTGGTCAGCTTTTCCTCAAGATCATTCACACGTCCGTCTGGGCGGGTCAGAAGCGTCTTGGACAATTGGCCAAGTGGAAGACTGCCGAAGAGACTATTGCTTTGGTTCGTAGTTTGCCTGTTGAAGAGCAGCCCAAACGTATCATTGTTTCGCGTAAGGGTATGTTGGATCCACTCGAGACGCACTCGCTCGACTTCCCTAACTTGTCAATCGTTGGTTCGGAGCTGCAGTTGCCTTTCCAGTCCTTCCTCAAGCTCGAGGCGATTGGAGATTTGGTGCTCAAAGCGACGCAGCCGCAGATGGTGCTGTACTCTTCGTACGACAACTGGATGTCGAATGTCAGCAGCTTTACTGCATTCTCGCGACTCATCTTGCTCTTGCGTTCGTTGCACGTCAACCAGGAGAAGGCAAAGATTATCCTGCGTCCTCATCCAGGCGTTGTCACCGAGCCACACCATCTTTGGCCCACGTTGACGGACGAAGAGTGGATCAAGGTTGAGATTCAACTTCGTGATCTCATCTTGGCTGACTTCGGTAAGCGAAATAACGTGAACGTCAATTCGTTGACTTCGTCAGAGATCCGAGACATTATCTTGGGCATGACGATCCAAGCTCCTTCTGTACAGCGTCAGCAGATGGCGGAGTTGGAGAAGACAGCTGAAGCAGCACAGCAGGTCACTGCGACTCAGACACGTACAGTCAACGTGCACGGTGAAGAGATTCAAACCGTCACTACGACGCAGTACGAGAACAAGGTGTTCAGTTCCAAGTCTGATTGGCGCGTGCGTGCATTGTCGGCGACGAACCTTCCGTTGCGTTGTCAGCATCTTTACGTCTCCAATGACGATATCAAGGATGATGTTGGTTCGCTTACGTATGTGATGCCGAAGAACATTCTCAAGACGTTCATTGTCAATTCGGATCTGCGAACACAGGTTGCTGGATACATGTATGGTGTTTCGCCACCGGATGCACCTAGTATCAAAGAGATTAAGGTGATTGTTTGGGTTCCTCAACGTGGTTCCAACCATCGCGTTGAGCTTCCTGACGATCTTCCACAGCACGACTTCATTCTCAAAGACCTCGAACCACTCGGTTGGATCAAGACCTCATCCATCGACCTCCCACATCTTCCTCCTCAAGACGTTGCACAACACGCACGTACCATGGCCCAGCATACTTCCTGGGGTGCCTCTACCATCTGCATCACCTGTGCATTCACTCCTGGCTCCGTCTCGCTTTCAGCATACAACCTCACGGTTGCAGGTTTTGAATGGGGCAGAAAAGCAACTGATACAGAGATCGCTGCAGGTGGAGGAGCCAATTTCAACGCAGGGACTATGATGGATCGTGTACAGTTGTTGTTGAGTGATAGGATTTTGGGTACGACGTTGACGCCGAGTGAAGGAGCATGGAATTATGGTTTGAGTTTGTCGGCGCAATGGACGAGTGCGATGAAGTATGGAGTGGTGTTGGATAGACCAGCTGGATTTTGGGATGAGATTCATAGGCCGCAGAACTTTTTGACGTTTACGAACGCTGCGGAGGAAACGGCGGATGCGGGTGATGTGGCTGATATTCAGGATGCTTTTGCCTAGTTCCCTTGTTTTCGGTTTCGAAGGATTTGTTTCAGTATGAAATGCACTTGTGATCTCACGACACTGCTGATGTACACTTTGGAAAGATTGAGAGACGGGTGTACGAGTGAGACAGCTTCAAACTCATTCCACTTCACAGTCACACCAAAGGTACGCAGGCGAGAACAGCATCAAGTCAATGTCTCATGAACATGCATTGACCAACCAAAACGTCCCAACAACCACCATTAGATGCTATGAGTCCAATCTAAACATCAATCCATCTCATCATCTACCAGATCATCCGCAACAGCAGCAGGAGCCGCCGAACCACCCGTAGTGCCTGCTGCTGACTGACCTGCTGGAGCAGACAACGGCTTAGGTGGTGCACCTGCGCCCTTAATCTGTGCTGGAACCTGCTTTCCTTCTCCTCCACCCGCACTTGCCCCTGCGCCAGCAGGTCCACCGAACAAACTAGCCATCATATCCGACAACATGTTGCCCTGATTTCTCTGCTGTTGTAGATCAAACCACTGCGAACCGATGCTTGGAATCGCTGCTCTGACACCATCTTCCTGTGACAGAGCGGGTGCTTCACGTTCGTACTGACGGACGAGGTTGATCCATGCATTGCGAAGCCAGTCTGGAACCCGAGTGGTTGGGGAGTTGGATTTGATCTTGGCGGATTCAGAGACGAGAGCGACTGCCATTTGCGAGAAGTTCAAATCGGCATTTGCTGTAAGGTATAGCTGCAACCCGCTGGAGGAAGAGGAAGCGGGGGATCCAGGTGGGACGTAAGGTCGAGGGTTGGGAGTGACGGGAAGCAAAAGGCTCTTTTGAGATTTAGTGACGATGGAGAGATAGGCTTCTTGGAAAGCGATGGCTGGTTTGACTGCATGGTTCGCAAGGAGTGGGATGGTGGCTCGGAGGGCGAATCGACCAGCTTCAATGCGTTGGATTGCATCAGCTCCTCGTGTTTCTCCCTGCTGTTCTGCTGCTTGCGAAGCGAACTTCGCTAGCCAGTCTGCCATCGCTTGAGCATAAGCTTTGGGTGCGCTTTCGACAGCATAGGTCTTTTCTGTCTCCACACAGCTTGCCAAGAAATGCTGCTCCGCATGCTCGTAGTCTCCATCCTTAGCGTACATCTTGGCAACGAACAATCGTAGCAACGGATCACCCGTGGGTGCTTCGCTAGCTTTAACGCTCCACTTGACTGCTGCATTGACCACCTTCTTACGCCAGAAATCCGGTGCTGCTGCGGCAAGGATGTCGGTGATACGATCGCGAGATTCAGAATCAACAGGCTGGTTCTTGATGCCGTAGACATCGATCATGTAGATGGCCAGGTCGCAACCGGATCCCTGTTCTTTCTGGGCAAGAAGATCGAGTGCACCTTGGTGAAGGGTGGAGATAGCTTCATCGTACTGTTTCTTTTTGACTTGGCGAACGGTCTTGGTGCGAAGCTTCTGGTGAAGCTCGTAGCCGGAACTCATTTTTGGCGAATGTTGCGGATGTGTCGGTGGACGTAAAAGAGAGGTAAGAGGTCGAGGTGGAGAAGGTTGAAAGGGAACAGAGGACGAATCGAGCGTGTGAAATGGATTTAGCCTCCACGCATGCAAGTTTTCAACATGAGGCGTGGGCGATGCACGGACTTGCTCACTTACGCTGCATGCCAAATTTGGGTCAGGTTCTGCAGTCTTCCAGAACCGAAGGGCATTTTTTCTCCCTGTGAGACCGTCAAAACGTTTTACCATTTTTTTTTTAATTTGCCGAGGCATGTCGGTTGGTGTCGCTTTGAATGATCACCGAATCTTTCATGGCTCAAAGCAGCTCAGGATCCACAGCACGATGTCCAGGCATAACCGAAATGATCAAGATCAGACCCAGCTTCAGACATCAAAGGTAGTCACAAGGGCAAGAGCAACGTTGCCGGACAAATTCTTCATAGAAGAACTCTAGAAACGTTGATGAAGTTGAATCAGAATTGAAAGTCGACATGCTCACAAGTGGTCCTCGGTCACGGCGCGATGAGAAGCATTGGAGAAAAGATGAGAGGATGCTAGCGCGGCATGTAAATTGAAGCTGTCAAGGTTTCGTCCGCTCGAGGGACTGGAGAAGAGATGGCCGCGCTGCTTTAAGCTTGTTCGACTGGAAGTGGGCAGTAGCGGCGAATCTCGAACAAGCCTTATCGGAACGAATTGGGGCAAAACGATGTGTACAAGAAATGCGCAGGGCAATGTTGGATATCGAGAGGTCTGCAAGGGATGGAGACGAGCTTGAAGAAAGATCGCTGAGCTGTTCATAGGTGTTTACCGGTTCTCCGTGAATCGAAGCTAAACCTCAACGGGTGTAAGGCCAGGAACCCAACTCAACCTCGAATTCGAAGTGGTCGTCAGGAGTGTCCAACTGCTGAAATTCGACGACGACAGGCGATTTGCAGACGCAAGAGAGCTTGATGTAAGCAAAAATCAAGTCGCTGTAGGCTTTACCTTTCTGGCTACTGGACGCATTGATGATTGGGACGATTTCAACAGTCGCAGCGCGATAAGCAGGATCAACGCGACGGACATCTTCTTGAGCTACTTTGGTCTTGATGTCCATAGGAGCACAGGACGACATCTCAGCAGCAGCATTGAGTGCAGCCCGATAAAGCTCCGACAATTCGCTGTCCTTGGGGCGGTCATCGACGTAGCCTCTGACTGTGGGAATGACTGGACAACCAGCCATGATGGCTGCGTGGACCTCGGGCAAGCGCTCCCCATAGGCGGGGAGCAGTCGCCAGTGGGGTGGCCAAGTGGGCCTGCGAGAAGGGTCGAGGCATGGCATTGGCCTTTTCTCTCCATTCTTAGTGACGAAGACGGCCTCAGTGAAGCGTCCCTGAAAGAATGTCCAAGAGAACATCTTTTCGGACGGGCTTGAGAAGAGTTGAAGTGAGCTGCAGTGTGAGGTGAGGGAGGGGAATCTGGAGAAAGGCGAGTTTGGGGATGAGGTTAGGCTCGAAGAATCGGAACGGCTGACCTTTTATCCTGCCGCTCACTCAAGTGCGCTGCGCTGATATAAGTTTCCTTCCTCACTCCGAGTGCTGAGAGCTTCGACACAAAGTGAAGGTCTGTGTGCCAGCGACTGTGCGCAGTTCTGCTTAAGGCTTTGAGGCCCTGATAGTGAAGCATGCACAGAAAAGCGTAAGTAGTTAATGCTTTGCGCAGCGTGGCCACCTTCGGTCTCATCTCGGCACGGTATCGTCACTTATCTGCAGAACGCCACGCATGTCACGAACCTCATCACGCGGAAGCGAAGAAACTTTATCAAAGCTCAGACTAACAAGACAATGAGGACAAGGGGTCGATTAGATTACGAGACATGAAAGTGTTACTGAACGGACATTTTGGACGACAAGAGCGGAACTGCGCCACAGCACCCTGCTTTGGGCTCAAGGTAGAGACAAGACTAGGCCTGAGGACGGCTTTGGCGAGGACTGTGATTGAAAGGCGGCATGTTTTGGAAAGGAAAGAATTAGTATCAGTGGCTCACCATGTCAAGACCAGGTCATTCGATCGGATCTGGCGATAAGACTTACTCAGGGTCTTGCAAAGGTCTACGGAGGCACTCCGTCATGATTCTGCCAAAATCTTCGATTCCTTCTCGAGGGACTCCAGGGAGAAACTCTCGCAGCTTGGGGTCGTTAGGGTCGTCGTCGTCCTCAAACTCCACAGTGTCCAGGTGCTTCAACACAAGCATGAAATTGGATTCCAAGAGATAAGAAAACCTGGCGAAGGCTCCCAAACACTCGGCGAAGACCTCTTGCTTGTGAGCACGAGTTGTCAGCTGAGTATGCGCAAATAAGGTTTGCAAGGGACGATTGTTAGTGAGATCACGAGTCTCTTCCACGGGCATACTCATGACCACTCCCGTATGAAGGTAGGCGCCGAGCTTCTGGTTTGCCACGATAGTAGCTCGATACACTTCATGACGTTCATCAACGCGGGGGATCTTGTACGAAATGCCTGGTGCAACGTGCATGGTATCATCGACGATCTTCATGAGTCCGCAAGCCAGCCAAGCTTGGGGAAGGTCGTGGTTAGGAGGGTTCGGATTGGCTGGAGGACGCTCGAACAAGTTTCCATCCCAGGGATAGCTTGGTCGAGAGGTCGGGTGCAAGAATGGCAAGGTCACTGGGTCGTCGACTCTATTGTACCTAAAAGCTGCAACGAGACAGCCTCTTTCAAACATGAACACCAGCATTTTCTGTCGTGGAGCTCGGGGATTACCGGAATCGGAATATTGAGGTCTCCGGTGAACAAGATCGTGTTTCTGTTCGTGCGAGCTAGCGAGAGCGAATGGGGTTCGATGATGAGGACGGAAGAAGGTAGAGGCTCGAAAGCTGTGAGGGTAGGGAGAGCAAATGGAATATGCCTATCGTCGGGCTTTTGTAGTTTGCAGAGATGGCCCAGGAAGTCATAGAGCGGAATCAAATGCCTCAATCTTACGTACCTGACATCCGCACGGAGCAAAGTAGACTTCACAAAGCCTTGCTCAGCTTGTACAACAGCTCCACAAACGCCACCAAAAGCGAGTCGCTGCGAGCAAGGGTGCGCATTGCCGGTCTGTGCGAACTTTATTCGGCGCAGCGCCGCGTGTCGATGGACCAACATTGTTGGTCGAACTTAACTCAAGCTTTTGTGATGAGAGCTTTGACACAGAATGTAGATTTAGTTTCGGACGGACAGAAAGGATGACATTGAAGCTACATGACTGGGTGCGGGAAGGTCAGCTCAAACCAAGTGCGGAGGAGACTGTGCGGAAAGCTGTGATGTCAGGGCTGTCCCGTATCTCTGTGCGATTCGTGTGACTGCAGGATAGCAACGGGAAAGCAATCGCGTCAGTACAGGTGTGCAAAGGAGCATGTTGAAGGCGGTTAGAGCAGATAGACTTACCCGATCAACTAGGGTGCAATGGTACTACAAAGCTTGACCAACAATGTTACACGCGGCGAAAAAGATCCTCAGTCGAAGTCAAAGCAGCACGAAGGATCACCATCTCGCGACAAACCTTGGACAATCTCTGACAAGCCAATAGCAGATCAACAAAAGCCTGTTGTTGATCAACTGAGCTTGCATCTGACACGGGCGGGAAAGCGTCGTCGTCGAACTCTCTGAAAGACGGATCGACAGAGTCTTCGTCATTCTCGTCAATGAGGATTTCGAACGGACAATCGTCGAAGAAGGTGTTTGCTTTAAAGCAGAGTCTGTAAGCGTCGCGGAAGATCTGGTATCGTTCGGCTTCGGTGGCGTCGGAGTAGTCGCTGAGGGAGACATCGCTTACGAGATCGTCGACAAAGCCTTTAGGAAGGATAGTGGTAAGGCCAGATTCGGAAGTGAAGGTACTATGGATAAATTCACCGTTTTCGAAGGCGTGAGTGACTGACAGGGAAGACATGCTGTTCGAGAGAGGTTGCTAAGCTTGAAAAATGGCAAGTGAGATTGAGAGCAGATTGGAGACGAAACAAAGGCGTGTTGGCTGGAGGAGGACGTTGGGTATTCAGATGGCAATGGCATCGCCCTTATATACAGAAAGTGCTCAACTCATCGTATCATCTACAAGGCTTTGGAAGATGTCGTCCGCGCTGCTTGCGCTTATCAGACGACATTGCCAGCAAGCAATGCTTTATCAACTTAATGCGTGGCACCGCAGTGCGCACAATTGCCACGAGAGCATCGGATGTTTTCGGTCTCCCAAACGTCTTCGGAAGTGTTTCGGCCACGCTGCGCCCTTGATCTACATCATATCACGGATCTCATCTCACGCGTCCGCCCTCATTACACAAGCACGCGGCGCATTGTGATCTCAGACAATGAATGCAAACAACGCGCAGAGTGCACACAATTTGAGTTCGGTGTTGACGAATTTACTATCTGATGCAAGCTTTGAGGGCGCCTTTTGGACCACACCTCCGCATTGCATGCAAGCGGGAGCGCAAAGACTGCCCACAGAATGAGGATCGGTAGCAAGACGTGGAGTAAGGAAGAGGTGGGAGGCATGCACGGACACTCTAAATCGGGGTTCACTTAAAGGAGACGAGCGCAGAGGTGCAGACTTCATCGAAGACCTGGGAAGCTAACAGAAACAGCAACGTGGGTTGCACTGTGATGAGGATGGGGATGATCTGCGCAGCGGCCCGAGAAGAGATTTGAGGAAGAAGCTAGTCAGCGACCGAAGTTGGCTGTAGAAGAGAAGCAAAGCGTGCACCAAGGACAGACCGACAGGATCAACGCGGGTCGATGCTGGGAGCTACTCACCTTTGAATGTATGCAAGTTTCAATTCAGAGCTTAGCAATGGTCCCGTCCAGGTTGAAGTATCTTTCGGCGTTGATGTGTCGAATCACGTGATCAGCGTTTTGATTGCGAGCGGACTGGACAAGACGCAAGTGTTCGTCCGAGATTCTGAGAAGGACCATGTGCGCTCGATCTTGCTCAATCTTGTCTTCAATGGCTCCAGTAGCTCTGGCAACTTCCGACCTGGTCATGAAGTTTGAGGAAGCTAACACCATCTCATAGAACTTCTGTTTGATCTCGGGCGTCTGAGGATTAAGCATCGAGACGCGTTCGAGAAGGCGGATGTGTTCGGGGGTCATACCTGGCAAGTGGCGCCAGTCGCGATTGAATTTGATCACTGGCGTCATTGTTGGCACTTAAGATTCGCGGATTGCCTGTGGTCTTGCTGGTAGGAAGAGGTTCCGATGCGCAAAGACAAGTATAGCAAGGAGTCGACGAACGGAGATGATGAGCTGACAAGGTGAAGCGTCGTCACGTTGTTGCTACAGTATTTATGCAAGAGTGACAGGCATGTAAAGTGTTCCCTAGGGCCTTCAGGTACGTCTGAAGGGTCGCTTGAATTAAGAGGGAAAAGGGGGGAATGCGAAGTCCCTCTATATATACCTTACATGGGTGGGTAATGTCTGTTGAGGCGCCCAGAGGGCGCTCCATTGTACAAAGGGAAGTGGTGATCGTGATCAAAGGGAACTGATATTGAACAAAGGGGGGTGAAGATTTTTGACGAAAAGCCAAAGGGGTACATAAGGGAGATTTGACGCGTACTCAGACAGGCCGTCTGAAACACCATCCCTCCTTCGAGACGGTACGACCTCGAACCGTCTTCAGAGTCTCAACGCTTGCGTCGGCGCTGGGCTCGCCAGAAAGGCGTGATAACAGGGTCGCTGTCGTCGTCTTCGTCATTGGCTGCGTCCGAAGCGTCTCGTGTCCCTCAAATCGATGTGCTGGAAAAACTACATCATGGGTCCTGTACTTGATCTCCACTGGCAAGCCTGATTGGGTCTTTGCTGACGGACCACCTTGACGCTCACAGTCTAGCAGAACTTAGTGCCCACGAACTCCATCCGCGAACACATTTGATCAATGCTTTGACACGCGCTACATTTGTGATTACAGCGAATAGCATGAACATGAACAGACCTTTCCGTTTCTCAACTCTAGATGATGCCTTCAGCGCGGAGCATCTGCACATACTGGAAAGCGATTCGTCTGCCTCTTTCGATGCCTGTCCATCCGTCGGCTTCTCCAACGTTTGCAGCTTCTCCTTCTGCATCTGGTCTAAGGCCTTGGAAGATCAACTGCACAGTATCCTCTTTCTTGGCCACGACTGATTCCGGAGCTGTTGCGTTTGAAGCTGGACCGGAGAGAGGGTTTGCAGAGTTTGGCGCAGACGAATTACGGTTAGCATTTGACCAGATAGGGGCTCCCAGCGGACGATCGTCGTCATCGTCATCGTCGTCTTCATCCATTTGCTGCATTGTGACGGCTGTACCAAGTAGTCCACCTGCTGGTCCGCCTGCGGTCGTGCCAAGAGTTTCCTGTTCTGCTTCAGAATCGGAGGAGGAGAGATTGTCTTCGTCCTCGTCTTCCCAGTCTCCGTTTGCATGCGGATCTGATTCGTCGTCGGTGCCGAATGCGTGCCAGTCGAACTCGTCGGATGCTCCATTTGGCTCCTTTGCTGTGATGGAGCTCTCCCCTCCATTCTGGTGGGCTGAAGCGTTCTTTCGCTGCCTGCGCTGCACGCGCGCCGCGAGTCGCATTTGGTGAGATCGTTTCGCGATGCGCTTTCGCCAGCTCTCTCCCGACCGAGGCACCACTTCTTCCCAAAGCTGATCTGATACTACCGGAATGTTGAAGTTTCGATTTGGGGGCGCAGCGCCAGCGCCAGCCCCTCCGCCGATTGTGTAGCTGAATCCTGATCCGCTCGCAGCCGTGACTGCTGCTGAAGCGTTTCCGTTCATGCCACCAGCAGTCCCGAGGGTGGCATTGTTAGCTCTCGGGGTCCCGTTTGCGCTTGCCGCGTGCGAAGCTACTCCTGGCACACGCAGTCCATTTTGATTTGGCATTCCAGGAGCCAATGCTTGCGCAGGTGGCGCCATAGGCACAAGTCCAGGTGGGAACAGCGAGTACAGGAAGTCTTGCATGAACTTTGATGTTGGCAGCAATGACGAAAATGGCAAGAACTCGGCTTCGACGATGGCGCCTGCACTACGACCGCCTCCTCCCACCACGCTGCCGACCCGCACTCTCCAGTCTACACCGCCTGTGGCATTGGCGCCAGCAGGCCCAGTGCCATTGCTTCGTGAGACTGCTGCGGTATCATCGATGGAAGAGACGGAGGCAAGCGCAGGAGAGATGCCGGGAAGCGCGTTCAAACTTTGACTGTTGATTTCGAGGACCAAGCCCTCGATCGAAACGGCAGCACCTCGATGAACCCATGCGCCTGGGCCGGCTGTACCAGCAGGGGCTCCATGTGGTGGAGGAAGGTTGAGACCGGTCAGCATGGATGACATGGATGAAGTCAGGGCTGATACAGTGTAGCGTGTATGGGATGGTAGTCGAAGCTTTGGCTTCGGCCCTGCTGTCTCGATGATATCCTCTTCCGCCTCCTGAACCTTTTCGGGATCGGTTGTTTGTTCTGCGGATGTGAAACTGCTGGTCTCTGCCTGCATGTCGCCCGATGATATCTTCGTCTCCTTCGTAGCTGTATCTGGGGCTGTTGCATCAACGTCCATTGGCACTGTGTTGCCTTCCTTGGCTTCTGCGTTGTCGCTCGGAGCTGTGACCTCGTCACCCTTGCTGTCTTTGCTTTCTTCTGCACTTCCCAAAGAGCTCTCAGCACCTTCTTTTTCCTGCTCTCTTGCTTTCTCTGCCTCCTTTTGAGCTTTCTCCTCCCTTTTGCGACGAGCCTCCATCTCTTGACGTTTTGACTTCTTCCACTTCTTCGTCGAAACCTCCCAATCCCGCCAAGCTTTGGCTCTAGACGGCCTGCCTGTATCCTCGACGATTACAAACACTACGCCCGGATGATCCGAAAGCCAGACCTGCCACATCGTTCTCGGCTTTGTGAGCGGTGGTGCACCCGATGCCGACGAGCTGGATCCTCCTGCAGTACTAGAAGCACCCCCGATGTTACTGGCTTGATTGGAGGCAGAAGAAGATGCAGTGTTGGTGCTGGTACTTCCGGATGCGCCAACCGTCTCGGAAGATTGTGATGCAAAGGAAGAGTCATATTGATCGGCGGATGGCCATGCATTGGTGGGTACGGGTACGGCGCGGAATGAGCGAATGGTGATGCTCCATCGTGCAACTACTTTCGCGTTTGAAGTGTGCTGCAGATGGTTGAAGAGCGGTGGGATGGATTGCGCACCTAGCGAAGGCAGTCTTGCTGTGCTTGACACACCCATCGTCACGGTTCGTTCCCTAGTGCGACCTGGATTCGGATGCTGTGATACCAAAACTGTATGGTCAAAACACAGATGTACAAAGAAGCTGCAGGGAAGAAGAGTTGGAATGCCTGTGCGAAACCTGCAAGTTGCAGCTCAACTTCTTCCGTATTCCGACTATTTAGGAACTGCTCGGAAACACCGCGGAGCAACGACTTCGACGTGGGCGCTGCACGTCGAAAAAGGCGGGGAAGAGCGTTCTTCTCACAGTGACTCCTCCACACTTATACTTAAAGTCCTCGCTCCGAAGAAAGGTTGAAAGCTTGCCTACTTCACGACTGCATCCTCCTTCGACTTTGACCTGTTCAAAATCTCGTATCAACATGTCTGCACTGCTCACCTCGTCCGACAAAGAAATTGTCATCCGCAGGGGAGGCAAGGAAGACTGCCCTACCATTCTCGACTTTGTACGTGCCGAGGTACCGGCTTCGTTCGCACTATCGGACCTAGACTCACTGACACTTCACCTTCTTTGACCATACAGATTCAGCAACTTGCTGACTACGAGAAGGAACCCGATGCTGTGAAGGCTACTGTCCAGACTGTAAGCACACAGTGGTATGCGTACCCCGACATCCGGCACAGACCCCCCAAAGCTGACAATACTTGATTGCAACAAATCATCGACCTTGTTCTTACATAGCTGGAAGAGAATGTCTTCAACAAGGATTATGCAGAGGTCTTGATTGCTGAACAGCACAAAGACTCCTCTGTTATCCCCGTCGGAATGGCTCTGGTACGTCGGATCTCTACTCACAGCGCCAACGTCATGGCCTTTACAGTGCCATGCTGACTCTTGCATTTCTTGGATGGCTTTTTGGCACAACATCAGTACTTCTATTCCTTCTCAACCTGGACTTCAAAGCCCTCGCTCTACCTCGAAGACCTCTTCGTCATCCCCACATTGCGCAACAAGGGTGTCGGCAAGCTTCTCTTCAAGGCTCTTGGCCAGGTAGCCGAGGAGAAAGACTGTCCCAGACTCGACTGGTCTGTCCTCAAATGGAATGCGTGAGTTTCATCATCCTTTGCACACGGCTATATTGAGGAAGTTGTAGCTGACTTGTCTCTTTGCGATCTGTGTAGACCTTCGATTGCCTTCTACGAGAAGGTACTTGGCGCTAAGCCCATGGAGGAATGGCAGCAAATGCGCTTAGAGAAGGACGGGATTGCAAATCTTTCAAAGCTCATCTAAAAGCGCACGTATAGAGCATAGACCAATAGCCTTATAGAATAGCACATCACTACGCAAAAGTAGAACGAAGGCGGCAGCTGAACGAAGATTGCTATTGACCTATCGGCTGTGATGCGCCACGACGATGTTGTGATGATGTTTTCCTAATCCTGATCTGTAGCTACGAAAGCGAGGCACGAAGATCGAGCCATTCCTGTTTCTCCTTCCGATAAGCAGCTTCGCGCTTTCTGCGTGTGAGATCGGCATGTTTAGCTTGCGGTCTGCCACTGCTGCTGGTAGAATGGGATCTGGCTCGACCTGATGGCCTTGGGGCTCGTCCCGTCGAGTTGGATCTCACCTTCTTGTGACCGCCGTCCCCATCATCCAGAGAAGGCGATGATTGTCTGCGGATCTCAACACTTCCCTCTGCAGCTCTCGAACGCCGTCGTTGCCGAGGATTGCCGCCGTTGCTTGGCTGCCGCGAGCCAATACCGCTCCGATCAGCTCGAAGCTCCACTTCGACAGGATAAAGAAGGGCATTGGACTGCTCACCGACGAGTGCCTCCATAGAAGCAACAGGAACTGACGCTGGTCCGGTCCCGGACGTTCTTTCTGTCATACTGTCTTGCAAAGCATCCTGAATATCCTGGAGCGTAATCTGACCGGCAAGAAGCGCGAGCTCTAAAGCCTGTTTTTCATCCGCTGTTAAGCACCGGAACCACTCTAGGTCGGCAGGGGGCAAGCTTGACAGCCATGCTTGGGCGGCCTCGCGCTGAGTCCTCACATATTGGCTGTCATACTGGAAAGGGAAGTACGTCGCCAACGAAGAAGATTCCGCTGAAGCTGCAGGGTTGTCTGGCTGCGCGAGTAAGTGCATCCATTCTGGCTCAGCGACCTCTGCACTACGAGATTTCGGCGCAGTCGCATCCTCACGCTGCAGTAATGCGCGGATAGCATTTGACCTTTGTCGCTTGACCTTCTCCCGCCGTAACTGCTGCCACTTCCATTCTTGAACACCTAAACCCATGCCTTCCTTCCAACCCATTCGAGATAGGAGATTGTGACCAACATTGTCACGCGAGATCTTCTTCCAGCGGGGTGCATTGCTGAGTCGGCGTGGCAGCTTCCCTGACCGACGATGTAAGGCCTGCATGGAGGCATCAAGCAGCGATACGCTAGCTGGACTTGCAGATCGCGAATGATGCGTGGGTGTTGGAGCCTCTGAAACATCGGGTGTTTGTGCTTCAGAGGCGGAAGCAGAAGAGACAGGAGCATTGAGGCCGAGTCGATGTGCAATACTTTGCCGATGCCGCGCCATCGCTTCTTGAGTGGGGTTGGATGGAAGAGGATCGCCGCAGCGTTGACAGCGCGAGGCTCCTGCATCTGAAGACTGAACCTCGTTCGACTGAGCCTCGTTCACCTGATCAGCAGACATCCTCGTCGAGCGTTGAGCAGATTTGGCGGCGAAGGGTGCTGGCAGCTCGTTGCTTCGTCGCAACTTCGTCATCGCTCGCGAAATGAACCATTCTGATCGTTGTCGTTCCACTGGATGATGCCGATGATGGTGATCGTGATGATAAGGCTGTTCTGCGCTTCGTCTTTGCTTGTGTGTCTGTGAGAGAGTCAAAGTGGACGGCAGCCCTGATGATGACCCTTGTGCGTGTGACGTCGTTGGCATGTCCTGAGCTAGTTGAGAGTACAGTTGTCCCAGCGTGGGGGGCGACGCTGAGACCGCGTCTGAGTCAAGCGACGTGCTAGCATGTTGATGAGGATGATATTCTGGGTTGATCATAGGTGCCACGTTTGCTTCAGTTTCGGTCGCGACGCTCACAACAGGTGGCAAAGAGGGATCGCTCAGCTGAGTTGCCCGGACGAAGCGAGGAGGCATGCGTATGGTTTGAGATTCACCCATGCGCAGATTGCGCCATTCGTGATCATCATCGGCTGACACCGACGTCGCCGAGGAGCTGCCTATGCCAGGTCTGTGCGTGGCTGGTCGCAAGTTGGGTCGCAATGGTGGTGTCGAGGAGAGCGGCGAGTTGGCCTGAGGTCCATGCCAATCGACATTCGCAAAGTGGTCTTCATCGTGTCTAACAGGCGAGCCACTCCGGGCGCGGATGTGGATGGCGTCGAGTGCCATCTTGCAGTGTTAATGCATGGCAATCATCAAGTCGCGCGGACTTGGTGATGTTGAATTGGAATCAAGTGTTGAGAATGATTCGAAGTGAATCCAGCAGAGGCTGCCATCTAGATGGTGGTTTCAGGTAGAGTTCTGGCAGCGTGATACAGTCCCTACATCTATCTCGCCTCTCTTCATCGTGAGAGAAGAGCATCGAGCGAGTGCGGCTCAACCGAAACAAAAGTTGCCGAGAGAGGTCAGCTGAGCTATCTTGGCGGCTGAGCGTTGAGTCTGTCTGAGTGAGCCTAAAAAAGTTAGCTGGACCCTGAGCTCGAAAGCCTGAGTATAGAGAGTGGAGGCATGAATCGCTTTGCGCTTCGATTCTGCGGTCGGCAAGCCCGATTTTTGTTTCTCGCTTCGAGCCGAACAACGCAGAGCATGTGTGTGAGTTGTTGTTCGAGAAGCTCGAAGACTTCGCGCTGTCGATAGCCGACAACTTCATCTTCTTGTTGCTTTGCCCACAACAAGACAGCTCATCATTCCTTCCGCAGGCGCGCGGCTCTCTTCTTTTCGCCAGCAATCTTCGATCTTGGAGAAGCATTCGGGAGGTCTTCGATCAGCTTCATCGTCGACCACAGGATGTCAGACCCGAAATCCTCGTTGATTCAAGTGCTCAGTCTGGCATCCTCATCCGATCCAGCGCTGCTATCCAGGGCCAACTCGCAGCTTGAAGAATGGGAGAAGGATCCTAACTTCTGGTTGGTCTTGCTTCAGATCGCTTTCGACACCGAGCTGCAACTACCATCCTCTTCCTCCTCGCCTAACTCAATACAAGAGCAACGAGATTCTATTCGCATTTTGGCCGTTATCCGTTTCAAGAATGGCATCGACAAGCTCTGGAGAAGTCGTGTCATAGCTCGAGTCACTGTCACGATTCCATTAGAGACCAAGCAAGCGATACGCAACACCTTGTTCCAATGTCTGCGGGAGCCCAACCGCACTATTGCCTTGCAGGCTTCTGTCGCCATCTCTCGCATCGCTCGCCTTGACTATCCCCGCGACTGGCCTGATCTCTTCACGACAATGCAACAAGCAATGGTTGAAGCACACGGCGCACTTACAATCCTCGGTCCTGCGCCTCAAATTGACCAGCCAGAAGATGCTTCCACCGCCTATGCACGTCAACTCAACACCACTATACTCATGCGCGCAGCCGATGTCTGCTCAAGGACGCTAAAGGAGCTCGAGTCGGTGCGCGTACTTGCTGGCAAGATGCGCATGACTGAACTTTCGCGAGAGCTGCTTCCTGTATTGCATCCCATCTTTCAACAATACTTTTCCGAAGTGTTTTCGCTCAACGTGGGCGATGATCTTTCCACGCTCTCGAGGTGGTCGAATACCACCTTGCGTGCTGAGCAGGTACGCACCAGTCATCTCTTGCTGAAAGCTATCTCGCGCCTCGCCGTCGCAGATATTGGGATGATCTCCCGGTCTAGCACATCCCAAGGCGGCGCCTCCTCTAACCTGGCACAGGCTTTCTTCAGGTCAACACCGCACTGCTTGCAAACCCTCAAAGATACTCGTCTCGCATATTTGGGACTGCTTCGCTCCTCACAGGCCTCATCTACCTCAACCTCAACCTCTTCTGCTTTAGTAACAGCCCTCACGAAGCACCTCTACTCTTTCGGCAAGTTTTTCCTTTCACTCGTTCAGAGAGACAACGGCAAAGCTGCTTTCTGGGATGGATGGTCTGAGGTAGTTGCTTGGTATTGGGTGCAAGCCAAAGACGTCAACGACGAAAGCCTCTCCGTTCCTCGGGACGAGTATGCGAATCACTCTGCAGTGATTGACTATCCACCGCGCTTCGTGGTGCAGTCGCTCGTACTGCTCAAGTATTCGCTTGCCCAATGGAAAGGCAACCGTCCCGAAGGAGGCTTCTTCCTCACCCACGACTTTGCACGTGAAGCTGCCGATGTAATTGCCGGTCGTCTCATGCGTCTCAACTCGGACGATCTCGAACGATGGCAAGCTGATCCTGAAGAGTGGGCAGTAGGGGAGGAACAGGAGAATTACGAACTCGACATTCGACCCGCAGCTGAGCGGGCACTCATGGTCCTCGCACAGCACACGAAGCCCGTTGGCTTTGTCGGCCAGCATATCTGGCAACATTTCGAATCGTCGTCGAAACTTTCATCTGACAGTCTCGACGACATTCTCGCAAGAGATGCCATCTACGCCGCCGTTGGCCGCTGCCGTGACTATCTTTCGCCCGCGGGCGAGGACGACGATCGACCCTCCATGCATGTGCTCATGGGACAAGCCATCGCTTCCAAGCTTATCCCTGAAGCTCGCCTCGGAAATGTGGCTTCGCCCATGTGGGTCGTCATTAGGCGCAGAATTGCCTGGCTACTATGGGAATGGTCTGAGCAAGTGCCACGTGAATCGCGTCTCGACGTCTACTCACTTCTCGTTGACTTGCTGGAGGATGTGCCGGATCAGACCGATGTGGCAGTACGCCTAGCTGCTGCCCGATCCATCTCGGCCATTGCAGATGCACTAGAATTCGACGCCGATGGCTTTGAGGCTTTCCTGCCTAAAGCACTGCGCAATCTGGCAACACTGGCTGCTGCGTCCGATTTGCACGAGATGGAGTCAATCAAGGTGTGCACAGATGCACTTTCCATCCTCATCGAACGCATGGGTCCGCGTATCGCGCCGCACGCCGATGCGCTCGTTGACCTTGTCCCTATGCTTTGGCAGCAAGAAGATCCCGATTGCAAAGCTAAGCCCTCAATCATCGTCTTCATTTCCAAGGTATTGCGGGCGATCGAGATGCTACCAGCAACGGGAACGAGTGGCGCTCTCATGCAGAAGGTGCATCATATGGCCTCGCCCATCGTGCGCGAATCGCTTCATCCCAAGGTATCGCATCTCCTTGCGAAAGATGCCATCTCTCTGCTGTGGATCCGAGCACTTCACTCGACACCAACAATGACGCAGCCGCTCTTCGAACTTCTCGATCTTGCCAAAGATCTCATTGTTCAGCCCGACTACTGCGTCGAGATGTGCCGTGTCGTCGAGGAGATTTCAATGCTCAATCCGCTGGAGATGCTTCAAACCTACGGCAACGACTTGCTATCTTCCTTTGGGCAAATCATTGCGGATCCCTCCAACCCAATGGTCTTGGCCCCCATTTCGGCGCTCGACACGCTCGTTCAGTCACTCGTGGCGCTGCCAAACTGGACAGACGTTCGAGAGATGTGGGTGAGCGCGCTCGAGTCTACCCGCCTTGCCGCTGCACTCGTTGGATCGCTACTTCACTTCCAGGATGCGACTCTTATCGCAACACACTTCGTCTCATTGCTCTGCCGCATTGCATACCACTGTCCCCGCAACTCATTCGTTCGACTCGTTGGCGCAACATGGCGCGACATGTCGCACGAGCAATATCCTTCGCCAGCATCACTCTGGCAGCCCCTGATCAAGTTCATTTGCTCACGTTTCGAGAACATGGCTTCCATGCGAAAGCGTCGTGTCACTGCTCTTGGTCTTGCTTCTATTCTAGAGTCGGCTATCGTCGAGTTCGATCAGGCTCAACAGGGGCAGCAATCGGAAGGCGAACTTACACAGGACGTGGTGTCTTGCGCACCTGAGATGATCGCGGTGTGGTCCGAGATGCTTGCCGAGATCAATGAGTCAAGGCCGCTTGATACGGCCAAGTACGTGCGTCCGACATCGCCTATTTCATCGATGGAGCTGGGTGATGTGTTCTTTGACGATGACGACGAAGGAGATGGTGGTTGGCTGCAGGATATCTCGCCCGGTGCGGCGAGGGCCCAGAGGATAGCGGTGGCCGATGGGACGCTGACCGTGGCGGTGAATGAACATGTCAGGACGGTATTGTCGCATGCACAGGCGTCCTATCCGGGCTTCGCGAGGGTGTTGGAAGCAATGGATCCGTTGGTGGTCAACATGTTTCGGAAAGATCTGATGGGCTGATAGCTGACACGACGAAATTTCACCCGCCCAAGCACACGTTGTAGACACACAAACAATCGAATACAACCCTATTCCCACGCGAACGAGCTTGCTCGTATGTATCGATGATTTGCTTTATTTCAGTTCAAAACGATGGTGTCATAACCTGTAGAACTAGAACCTGGTGGCAGGAGCGTTCTCGACCGACGAAATGGGGACCTTGTGACCAACCAACTCCCTGATATCCTTGACTGCGTACCTGATCATTGTTGGTCGCTCCAGACTGAGACCCCAACCAAGCACATTAACGCCTTCTGGCAAACCCATAGGTCTCAACATCTCTGGACGGAACATACCCGAGTTACCGACCTCGACCCACTTCTTGAGACCTTGGTGGTAGGAGAAGATTTCGAGCGATGGCTCGGTGTATGGGTTGTATGCTGGCTTGAAACGCAAGTTGGTGACTCCCATCTTCTTGAAGAAGACCTCCATGAAGCCGATAAGGTCGCCGAGAGTAATGTTGTAGTCGGCGACGACACCTTCGACTTGATGGAATTCGGCCAAGTGGGTTGCGTCGACGGCTTCGTTACGGAAGACTCGATCGATCGAGAAGAGCTTGGCGGGCTTGAAGCCTCCAGGTTGGTTGGCGAGCTTGTAAAGCATTGCTGATGAGACGGCGGTGGTGTGGGTTCGGAGAACGAGCTTTTCGGTCACCTTGCGATCGAAGGGGTATCGGTAACCGACGGAGCCAAAGCCACCTTCCTGGTGAACCTGTGTGACGCGCTTGAGGTAGTCTTCGGGAATGTGCTTGGCGTAAGGAGGGTCCTTGATGAAGAAGGTGTCCTGGACATCTCGCGCTGGATGCTGCTGAGGAACGAAGAGGGAGTCGAAGCACCAGAAGGAAGACTCGACGAAGCGGTCGGTGGCCATTTCGGTGAAACCCATCTCGAAGAATATGTTGCGGAATTCCTCGCGAACCTTGAGCAAAGGATGCAATGCTCCTGATGCAGGCACAGCGCCTTCTGCGTTGAAGTTGTACTTCTTGAAGGGAGCCTGCTGCCATGAGCCGGACTGAAGCATCTCGAAGGTGAGATCAGTCTCGAGCTTCTGCACGGTAAGAGAGAACTGTGGTCCCTTGGCGATGGAGAAATAGACAAGCTTACGGGTAGCTACGAGCTTACGCTTTCGGAGCTCAGCAAGCTTCTTGTCGGTAGCAGCAGCATCAGTAGCAGAGAGTGTACCGGTTTTAAGCACTTCATTGATCTGCTCTTGAATCTCGTCGGTAAGGTCGGCGTCGGTCTTGCCGAGAGTCGCCTCGGTTCTGCCGAAAGTGCCGTCTGCAAGCTTCTTGGCCCACTTGTTACGGAAAGCATTGCTTTGACCGTTCTTGAGTGTATCAGCGCCGAGAAGCTGCTTGAGCTCATCCATCGACTTGCCGACGCCTTCCTCGTTGGGTAGTGCCTTGACAAGGCGGATCTCTGGCGAACCGTTCTGGAGTAAGACGAATCCATCTGGGAGGGGTGCGGAGGTGGTCTCCTCGAGCTTCTCCATGACAACCATCTCCTTGCTGAGCAATGACTTGAGAACGTCGGAGAGGGCAAGCTGCCATCGTGCACGCTCCTTGAAGATAGCCTCGTTGGCTTCAGAGCGCTTGACAGGGTCGGTCTGCTGGTCTGCGGAGGCGGTGGAGACTTCGGGTGCAATCAATCGAGTGTCGGCGATCTTGCCATTGGGAGCTGCGTCCAGGGCAGCAAGGACTGCTTCGGCGGTTGGCTCGCCTGTCAGCCTTTGTGGTGCTGACATTGTGCTCTATGTGGTCACGTATGTGATGTCAGGTGTCGGTTGCCGGACTGCGCTGATGATCCAGAATATCAGCTTCAATGGGCGGAAGCTTCTGTGTATGATATGTAGTGAATAGTAATGGCCCAAATGTCGACGTGAAAAGAAGGGTGTAGCGGGATGGTGGTACGCTTGTGGATCAAAGATAGTGAGTATGGCCTGTTCAACACCAACGATTGACGAGTTCCGGAGAAAAAGAGGTTGGAGAGCATTGCATGTGCTTTCTTCCTGCTCGCTCTTTTTGACTCATTTTCAAAGCCTCCCGCTTCAGGTCACGTGTGCGGCCCATTTTTTTACCGGGGGCAAGTTGGACACGCTCTAACAAATTTCATTTCAGACTCAACGACCAAGCTCCGGGTCTCTACGGATCGCCGACCCTCCTGTAATCACGTCTGCGCTGAACCTTATGTATCTCACATGCACAGATGGCATCGTAATCGACGAAGCATTCTAACTCATCTAATAGCGCACAAGCGCTGAAAGGAAATGATTGCTCAACTTCGCCTCGACACGGACCACAGGCATCAAGACCCCGAAATCTGCGCCTGCGCAGATGCGGATGCTTCTGGAAAACACTTTCTGACCTTCTTTCATGTACATCAACTTCTTCAGGATCGTTTCCCCCTCAACGAACGATTTCAACTCCGCTCTGCTGTTCCATGCCTTCGATGTACAGAGATTTCTTCATTGGATCGTCAGCTCTGCCATGCGGTACCTCCTTAGCTTGGACTTCTGCGCTTGTGGGCGGTCTCACCATTCGTGATGACGACCTCGCTACGTAGGTACCCTTTTTCACGGTCACAATGATCAGATATTGACTACTGACATCCTCTTCATTGATACGCTACAGGAGCATGGTCTTGTTCTTCGTTCTCCTCATCTTCCTTATCGTCGGAATCCTCCGCGTTTATCAAGGTCGACGGCTTCTCGACATTCTAGTTGTCTTCGCTCCTACAGTCGCATTTGTGACCTGTCTCAGCATCTGGTCTGGTCTACGCGCCAATCTTTCCAACCGAGCGCACTCCTCGATCGAGCTCATCAACTCACAGTCAGGCTTGTCAGAGCTCGTGTCGACAAATGGATTGATTAGCTGTTCGCCGATGCTTCTGTGTGAGACGAGCTTCCAAGTTTTTGGGCTGCTGGAGAAGAGGGTGGTACCAGCAGCCAGGAAATGGGTCAAGTATACTGCGTACACAGCAAGGATTGCGAACTTGATTGCTCTCATAATGTGTGTAGTAGCAGTTTGCGACCTTGGTTCTTGTAAGTACGGCCCGTTCCGAGAGATTGAATGAAAGCGCTTTGCTGACGAGAGGTTTTTGAATCGCTTTGAATCGCCTTGTGAACAGATCTTACCGCATGGCTAGACCAAGCAAAGTTAGCACCCCTGCTTCCGTCCACGAGCGGAGCAGGTTGCAGCACGACAGTCTTGGGACGAGACTTGACATTACTGCCACTTATGGCAGATGCACTTGTTCTTGTCGTACTGCTTGTGCTCACTGTTCTGTAAGTGCCGCCTCCGTCCGGACGCGGAGTTCATCAAGGCATTGCTCACATTGGCCTTTCCCCGTATTCAACAACACAGAACCGTCTGCTTGCGCCTTCGGTACCGATTGGCCCCAGGTGTTGTGGTTCACGTCGTTTCAATCCAGTGCTGCTTAGCATTTCACTTCGCCTGGAAATGCGTTCGAGATTGGGCCGCCCTCCAGATCTACCTGAGTGGAGAATGGGATCGTTTCTCTGAACACTTCTCACTGAAAGGTGACCTTGAGGGTTTGGCGAAGCGCATCCGTCGGGAAGCGGAGGATCCAACGCTCTTTTATGTTCTCGGCCTAGTTCCGCTCGTGTAAGTGTCTCCTTCTCAACCAATTCTGTTCGACCGCACGCAGCTTTTGACACGCTCCTTGTCTTCCGTCTCGGCAGGCTCGCAATGATCCTCATCTACACGCTCAATCTGGTGGTCTATACAAATCCTCCACCCACAGCGATTCCCGCGCAAGATCACGTTACAACTCGCTTCCACTTGGTCCTGGATCCCTCGGCTCCTCGCATTGAGCTCCTCCCTACGTCCAAAGCGCAAGGGGCTGATGCAGGTAAAGGTGGTACTGATGGCAAGAAAGACGGAGGCGGAGGAAAGGGCAAAGAAACTGATGCCAACAAAGCAAAAGGCGAAACGTTGGTGGTCAAAAGAGGCTGGTTGGGCGGCTGGAGTGTACAGCCTGCACAGACAGGTGTTGGATGGACCACAAAAGCCAAACTCAAGGTCAAACAAGGCCTACTGAATTGGGCGCTGGGTTGGTCTTCTCAGCAGAAAGGGCCTGTGACGGCTGCATAATTTGCAGTAGGAGCAATAAGGCAACAAACTCACTCAGAAACACACACGATCGGAATGTGTGAATGTGCGCTCGATTAAGTCTTTGTTGACGAATTGGTATGATTGTTGAAGAGCGAGAATTACCGGAAGTGCTCTGCACGACGAGCATTGATACCGTACTCGCCAAGTGCTGCGGACAAATCATCCATTGTGAGCACGGTTCTTGAACGGTCTCTTGCACCAGCGGGAACAGCACCTCCTGCAGCACCAGCTCCTGCACCAGCAGCTCCTCCTGCGCCCGCACCTGCACCACCCACCTGACCACGAGGACGACCACCTGGACCAGCGTTAGTACGGATACGAGCGTATTGGAATGCATCAGCGGCAATGTCGCTGACAAACTTCTCTGCAGCCAAAGACAATAGACGCTTGAGTCGGACATCGTGGCATTCGAAGCCGACTTTCTCAAGGTAGAAGTCGGTGACCTGATCGGGTATCAAGGGAGTGTAACCATCCAGAAGATGCATAAACTCGGCAAGTGTGCGATCCTTTCTCGCCTCTTCCTCTTCTCGACGAGACATTTGGGGATTGGCGGCGGACTGAGATGATGCAGCTGCTGCAGCGGCAGCGGCAGCTGAAGAGGATGATGCAGTTGGTTGGTTGGTGGGAACTCCAGCGGTGGTGGAGGGCATCGGCTCGTCGTTGTCCTGAGAAGCGGCATTAGTGGCAGCTGATGTGGAGGTTGTGGTCTGAGTTGGAGTGGCCGCGCCAGATCGGGTGCCATCGAGGCCTCGTCTCGAAACATACTTGGAGAGGTCTTCTTGTGTGGCCACTCCAAGCACGAAAGCACGGCCAGGGTCGGTAATGAACGCGAAAGGATGAGATTGGAGGAAAACTTCGAGCTCTGCAAGTCCCGTGTCGGGTGTAATGACAGTGTAAGTCCCTGCGGATACGGTAGACGAGGATGAGGGAGATGAGCCACTGGAGAACTTGGTCATGATGGTAGCGACTGTCTTGTCGCTGTTGCCGCTCTTGACCTGCTCTTCGAGGCGGTCCTTCTGAACGTAGCCGAGCAACTTTCGGTTCTTGTCGCTGACGAGAGGAAGTTGCGAATAGTCATGATCGAGAGCTACGCGCAGCGCAGAGGAGATGGTGGTAGATCGAGGAACTGAGATGGCAGGAGGAACCTGGAGGTCTTCGACAGTTGCGCCTCGGTACTTTGCGACCAAAGAAGCGGAAGGTGCGGGAAGCTGACCTACAGGGGCGGATTGAGGGCCCGAGATAGGAGCTGTGACGGGTGGTGCAGGATTCGCCATTTTTCTGAGAACGTATTTGTGTGTCGGATGGAGAAGTCGAAGGTGCAACGTTGGAAGAAAGCTGTTGGTCGATGCTGCAGACAAGAAGAGGAGTGACACGCGCTGCTGCTTCTCTGACGTCTGGCACAGCACGGCTTTGGCGGTGAGCAACGTGATCGAATTAAGATCGGACTAAATTTGGCCGATTCTTTTTCTGCGTGGATCTTCCAAATTTCGCTTGCCGCTGCAGAGCGAGAACAAGAGTTGGAAGAAATCATCACATCCTCCTTTCTTCTTCTCCTTAACTCATTAACGTTCTCGTATTGTGGGAACAAGGGGATATCATCCACCCCTTATTCCTCTATCTCGACGAACAAGATCGGCACCCTTGCTGGTGCAAAGGAGAAGGTCTTCTCGTGTTTTTGCACCTACCTTAGATGGAATCCAAGGCGCAGAAACAGGACCTCTGCTCAGACATTTCTTCGCCCTAATCGTCCATGTTGCGACGGTGGGCAATCGCTGCACCTTTTTCCGGCTCAATTTGTACGTCAAAACGCATCGTGTAACCAATACAGTCACGAATCACGTTCGGGTTACTTCCGCCGTGTGATTACTTGTCAATTAGTCTGATCGACGACCTGGAACACCGAATCGTTCCTAGATTCAAGCTTCTCGAGTCTGCGAAGAGAAATTCAAGTGAAGACCAGGGAGGAACTTTGAATGCAAAGCCGGGATACTGTACTGTACACACATGCAGCTCCCTGGCGATTGATGCCACCGAGATGACCGGCACAACTAGATGGCGTTTGTATTCCGCTGGGCCGTTGTGCCTCTGTCCGGAGTGGGTTCGATTGAGATAGCCGCTTCAGAAGAACAGCCGGCTGTGTCACAGTTGTCCGTGTGGGGTACTTTACGAACTTATCAGCACTCGGCTGCTAAGAAAGCGGCGTTGGTAATGTGCTTCTAGAATTGTGAGGTGTGAGTCGCGGAAGGTGTGCTCAGTGGATCACGACATTTTTCGCTCGCGACTTGCCATTCGGTAATTTTGCTGTCTCACCAAGAAATGGCCGTTGCACGTCAGAATCTGCTCTCTGCACGTCAAACAGAGAAGCTCGTATTCGCTTCCTTTGCAAGTCAGTTAGCTTGACAGGTCTCAGCGCTTGCACCATCATCTTGTTTGTCTGTGCCGATCTTGGCTCGCTCAGCGCTCGCTGTTCTTCGTCCCTAGCGTGCGTCCTCAGAATTGAGTGTCATTACTTTGGTTTTTACTGCTCCGCCCATTCGCAGTTCTTGGCGAGTATGACCTGCTCGCGACTTTGCGATCGCTGGCGCCTGCACGAACTGTACAGCACTGTCCATTGCTTTATACGCCGGGAAGTAGTGATGTTAGACGGCAGGAGTTGCGCAACTTGGCAAGCGTTTTATGCCCTTGTGTTCCGTAAATTGGTTGCTGTCCTGCGCCGGTCAAATTAGAATGACATGTATGCAAAGCCATTTCCATAGACACTCTATCCTGAAGTCCGCGAGTTCCTTGACGGGTTCTCTCGCTCGCAATCCACTCACCCTCTCCCCCACGCGGGGTTCCAATAGTACTATCACGCAAGCGTAGGATTCAACTCCATCATCATCTTATCTGTTCTCCCAGCGTTGGCCGCGTGGCAAGCTGGCCTCCTTTCGACTTGTGTCGCATGGTCTCCCCTCTTCTTCCAAACCTTTACCGCCTTTCATTGCAGCCGTATCTGTGAATCGACGCCTTCGTGCCTCGGACTGAAGATGGCGACACCAGAGTCTGTCGACTTCGGTTTTACTTACCTTATTCAGCGCCAACCGGTCTTCGATTCTTCTCAACTGTCCCGCCTCTTGCGCCACAGCTTTTCTCCTCGACAGTTTGCTTTTGCGTTGAGTGTAACAGTAAAGTCTTATCCGCCTGGCTGAGCATGAGGGAAGTCAACTCACACATGATTCAGGCACTAGCGCGGGACCCACGAGTGTCCGAGCCGAGCCTTTTCTTCCAGCGTTTCGTTCCAAGATTTCGGCCTATTCGCATAGGTATGATCTCTCGAAGAGGGCTATAAGTAGCCCAAAGAGAAGAGGTTTACCATTCGCCTTTACCTCACGATTCATATCGTATTCAGCCGTCCCCGATTTCCTCTCTGGCTTGCATCGACGCAGCGACCATGAGTGCACTGCCACACCTACCCAAGGACGCCCCACCTGTCAGCACAAGCGCCCCTGGAGCCGCGGTTGACATTACAGTAGCTGCATCGTCACCTCATAGGGAAGGTCGTAATGGCTCAGTGTCTTCAAGCATCAACGATGACGACAAGAAGTCTGCTGGGGATGGATCTTGGTCACCGAGCAGCAATGACAACGCCGAGTCGCTCGTCGACGATGCTTCAGCGCCTCTCAGTCGGACACACGTCTTCCAAGATGAAAAAGTGGCCGAGCACTGGCGTCAGCTCTACGACAGGACCAACTACGAAAATCGGCATCGCTTTGATCCCAACTTTGAATGGACTGCTGCCGAAGAAAAGAGTGTCCTTCGCAAGATCGACAAAAGGATTTTGGTGTGGAGTTGGGTTATGTTTATGTCGCTCGATCTCATCCGAAGAAACATCAACCGTGCTCTCGCCGACAACTTCCTTGGCGACCTCAAAATGAACCAGGACGACTTCAACAACGGTCAAGTCATCTTCCTACTCTGCTTCCTCAGCGCAGAGTTGCCATCAGGTTTGATTTCGAAAAAGCTAGGCGCCGACATCTGGGTGCCAGTTCAGATCGTGTCTTGGAGTATCATCTCTGCTAGTCAGTCTGCAATCAAGAACAAGGCTGGCTTCTACATCTGCCGAGCATTGCAAGGGATCGCACAAGGGGGGTTCCTGCCGGACTGTATCTTGTACTTATCGTACTTTTACACTGGCAAGGAGCTCAGTACTCGCTTGAGCTACTTCTATACTGTCCTTGGAACCAGTCAGATTCTCGGCTCCTTCCTGGCCGCTGGTTTCATTCAGCTTCGCGGCCTTCACGGTCTGGAAGGGTGGAGGTACTTGTTCGCGTTCGAGGGCCTCATCACCGGCGTCATCGGTATTCTTTCATTCTTCCTGCTTGCTCCTAGTCCTACCAACACCGCAGGAATTCTGCGAGGAAAGAACGGCTGGTTTACCGAACGCGAGGAAAAGATCTTGGTCAACCGTGTCCTCCGTGACGACCCTACCAAGGGCGATATGAACAACCGAGAGGGTGTTTCCATCAAAGGGCTCTGGGCTGCCATTCGCGAGAAGGACCTCTGGCCTGTCTATTTGCTTGGTCGTAAGTACACTTTATTGATTTCCGCCTCATCGCTACGCTTCACGTGTCGCATTATGCAGTGTCTGACAGCTTCCTTTCGCCTTTTGCTTTTCCAACAGTCGTCGTCTTCCAATCATACAATCCTCCTCAGACGTACTTGTCACTCATCCTCAAGCAACTCAAGTTCGGAACTTTGCAGTCCAACTTGCTCGCCATTCCTTCCCAGTTCTTTTTTGCCCTCAACACCATTCCATATGCTTGGCTCTCAGCGAAGTTGAACGAGAGAGGTATCTTGGCCTCCTTATCCAACGTTTGGACGCTTGCCTTCCTCATTCCTCTCTACCTGCTCAAGCACAGTATGGAAGAGAAGTACAATTGGATTCGATATGGCTTGATTACCGCCCTCACCTCAGTTCCATACTGTAAGTTGTCTACACTATGCACTGCGAAGCAGAACATTCGAACAGCGCTGACATCGACTCCTCCTGTTCGTTGCTATCTCACAGGTCACCCATTCCTGATTGGTTGGGTCTCGCAGAATTCACAGTCGGTGCGAAACCGGGCGGTCTCGCTCTGTCTCTACAACATGTCTGTCCAAGTTGGTTCCATTCTCGCAACTCGCATCTACACCGCCGGCGACAAACCCTACTATGCCAAAGGTAATCTTGCTCTCATCTCGCTTGCCGTCCTCTCGATCGTCCTCTGCTGGCTGGTCAAGCTGTACTACATCCTGCGCAACAAGCAAAAGAAGCGAGTTTGGGACTCGTTTAGCGCAGACGAGCAGTTGCAATACAAGCTCACAACAAAAGACGAAGGTTCGAAGCGCTTAGATGTCCTTTTCATTCACTAAGCCCTTTTCCGCACCGCCACGGACTTCTTCATCGCGACAAATAGTAGAAAGTCTAGACGTAGAAGGAATACATACATGTACTCTAGCTCAAGTGATACCATTGTATCCATATTTTCTTTCCGTCTGATCCAAGCAATTGTCTGGTCTGATTGTTGTGCCAGGCCGTGCATTTATCTCGTCGTGACAGTGACGCTATCCGTTCTCGAGCGGAGCTGCTGTCTAACCGTGTTCATTTCCGCTGAAAAGCGGAGAGGCAAGGTGACTTGCTCCGTTACCGGACGCGGAGGAAGGTCATCTACTCCGATGCAGGACGGAGACGAGACTATCGACTCCAACTCTGACCGGAAGAGCAGAAAACATCCTCCATGCTCGAACGGAATCTACATACGTCAACAGCAATCGCTGTCAACCTCATGCAACGATCAAAGAGCAGACTCATAGAGCAACCGAAAATGAAGCAAACTCGGGAATGAGCGACGACACGAACTCAAAATGATCGACTTGCGAAGCGAGATCGGCTTGTTCAGTCTGTGGACAATCGCTCACGTAAGTTCTGGTGACACTGGTTGAGACATATGCATTGAATGAGTTCCTGTAATGAATGATTGTATGATTTGAATGGTATGAAAGTGGTATGATCATATTTGTGTTTCCCGAAACTTGATGTTTGTCTCAATCAAGGTTCACTGGCTTCCTTTGACGAGAGGACCTTCTCCTGGATCCTGTGACCTCGAACCCGTCAACGTCCATTGACTGAATGGCGTAGTCACTCTCCTCCATCGTGACTGCGTCTGCTGCTGTTGTTGTTGCTGCTACTGATCGAGCGCCGCCTTTCTTTGCGCTCCTCGGCGGAGTCTTGGGCGAAGGTACGAAAGCTACAGGCTCGCTGATTGAAGTACTAGTTCGGCGAGGACGAAGCAAGCGACCGCTTGGTGTCGCTGGGATGAGTGGGAGGTCCGGTGTGAAAGTCTCCGCCTCCTGAGCAGGAGCCTTCTTCCCTTTCTTAGCATTGCTCTTGCCTTTGGCTTCTGGAGTAGTCCGCTGGCTCTCAACATCGCGACTCGACCCTCTCGTGGTGCGTGCGCGCTTAGAGACTGGCTCGGCATCGAGCAGATCCAAGACGTGCTGCTCTTCGTCTGCATCCCCCGGAACCTTCATGCCACGCTTCTGACTAGTGAGCTCCACAGCTGCGGCCGCAGCTGCTGCTGCAGCGGCAGCCTGTCGAGCTTTCTTCTTGTTGTTCCTGCGAGTGGCCGACTTGGACGGTTTGACAACAGTGACTTGCCTGGTGCGCTTGGTTGGTGACGGCGAGGGGGGAGGTGAGACCGATGGCGAACGAGAAAGTGACATCTGCTCTTCACCATTGTTTGCAGAAACCTCGCCAGCCTTACGTTTGCTGCCTACGACAGAAGTGGCTCGCTCTGCCGCCTTATTGGTGTTCGATGGAGTCGAAGGGATCTCAGGCTGTTGCAGAGGTGCAGGACGCGCCATGAAGTCAGTTTCAATGACGGAGCGAGTGGCGAAGGGTGCAACCACCTCCTGACGCGGCTTGACGCGTTCCATCTGTGGAGTATCTGTAGCAGCCCGCAGAGCTCTCTCGAACGCCTCACTGGTGGTCCTGGTGGGCTGTGCCGGTCGCTTGACAGCTGGAAGGGAGCCTTCGTAGGATGTGTTGCGCTTGAAGGCAAAGTCCGGTCGACGCATCAATCCGATCGCATTAGGTGGAGCAGGTTGTCCGTTGATGCCGACAGTCTTCTTGCCAGACGAGCCAGTAGCATTTGCGCTAATAGCAGAGGCTCCCGGCGTCAGCAGCATGGCGAATGGCGACGATGGGAGCATGCCGGGACGCTTCTCGGATCGAGAGCCAGGGCTTCGGAACGCCGAGAGCCTTGCCGCTGCATCGGACGAAGCTTGCATGGATGTCTTAGCCTGGGCAACGTTATCCTGGTTACGCTTCCACTCGTTGATGAAAGACCTGCTGAACTTTTCCAAGTGCTCGACACATTCGGCTTGAGTCGACCGAATGCCAAAGAATCGTCTCGCATTGGTGTAAAGCAGCGTCAGATCGTCTTCAAAGTCGGTGACGACGGCGTTGGCGGCCATTCTACCCTCGAGATGCTGACTGCCGTACTTTCGCGAAGTAAGGCTGTCGCGAATAGTGAACAGGTCGACAGGTCGCGAGCTGCGAGATGAAAACTGTTCGAACTCCATGCTCATCGGTCGCTGGAAAGCCCAATTGGCCTTGTGCGAGAGAAGCTGAGAGATGAGGTTGGAGAGGAAGCTGTAGATCCGGTTGAGTTCGCGATCATTTGCTGGGTTGCTGATTGGCTTGGTGTTAGTTTCAGTGTCCTCCGCCACAGGTGACAGTGATTGTTCAAACGTATTCTCGGAAACAGCTCTGCTTGTTTCCGGCTCGATCTGTGTCTCGAACGCGATCGCAGCTGTGGCGTCAGCCGCGTCCGAGGATCCCTGAACAGGACCTTGATCTTCAGTCAATTCGACGGCAGAAGTCACGGTGAGCTCAGGCATCGGCGACACAGCCGGCACAATGCTCCTGTAGCGCGAGGACATGTCACGAGTGGGCGAAGACATTGGGGAGCTGGAAGGCTCGTCATCTGCTTCGGCTCGCAATCGATTGTCGAGAGAGCGAGCACTGTTGGCTGTACGGTCAGAGCTGTGGTACGGAGAGCTTGAGCGACTTCCACTGGACGGAGGCGTGTCGAGCCCACCATTGTCGACGTGCTTTCTTCGGGGGGGTGACTCGATAGCGATATCGACAGGGGCGGGAGCAAGCACAACTTCCGTTGCAGCAATCTCGCTTGCGGATGCCGCTGCGTCAGACGCTCGCGAGGTGGCGGCGTTCTCCTTTTGCCTGTCCATGGCTTCGCAGCTGGTCATGTCGGTATCTTGCAAAGCGGCCACTGCACTCTCTTCCGACTCTGTTTCAGCCTCGCTGCTAGGGGCGACCACGGTGCCGCTTGCTGTCGCGGCAAGCTCGAACGCTGCCTTTGCAGTTGCCTCTGGATCGGTATCGACCACTGTATCCTGATCGGCTTCAGCGATGATGGGTGCTGCGCCCAGCGCATCAGCGGTGTGCTCCTCCTCTCGTTTCCGCTGCTGCTCAGCAAGCACGCGCTGGACGTGTGCCTTGCGAGCTGCGACACCCTCGCCGAACTGAGTATTGGGATCGCGGTTTGCGATGGTGTTGGCTCGAGTGGTGGAGGTCAAGTCGCGCTTGGAGGATGGCGATGTCTGTACTTGTGCACTGAGCGCCTCTGCGGCAGATGCGACTGATGACGGGACCGGGCTCACCGAGGCTGAACCTTGGGGTGATGCTGTAGAATTGAGAGGGAACGGTGCGGCGGATGCGGAAGCGGCAGCTTGATCCCAGCGAACACGGTTGGCAAGATTTCTTCGAGGTGTCTCGGCCGACCAGCGGAAGTGCAGAAGCTCGCGATCGCGGATGAAGTCGTATGACTCTTGGAGGATGATGGCTCGTTCGTCGGTGCCTAGTGTGATGTGGGGTACCTTGCCGGGTGGGATGGGAAAGAGTTGAACGGCTTTCGCCACAAGTTGGTCCAGAGATTCAGGCAGTGGGACGAAATAGGTCTTGGATGTGAGGGAAGGACCTTTGAGCATCACTGCCTTGCGAGGCTGCGAAGACGATGATGAAGCGGCAAAGCAACTAGCATCTGAAGAGCTAGAGCGGGAGCACGCCTCTGCGGCCAACGCTGAAGTTGTCATGATCGGCAAATCGCTGTCTTTAAGTTTACTCTTCAGCTTACCACGAAGGATGGTCAGCGATGTATGGAGGCGGGCAAGGTTCCAGGAGTTTTGAAGATTGTGAGGAGAGTGAGCTGGGTGCACGGGATGTTGGATATCAGAGAATGTAGAGATCCAGAGTCGATATAGATACGATGGTAGGTACAGATGTCGATGCAGATATGTGATACAAGACGGAAGACGTTGAGCGGAATAGTATGACGAGAAGGCGGACTTGATGTATAGAAGGTAGTAAAGTATGAAGCTATAACAAGTCTGTGTGGACGCTGAAGTCCTTGGTACTGTATTGCCTCGGAAGCTCGCATGCTCCTGCTTGAGAGCCTTTGCTGCAGGTTGGTCCTTTGTCTCTCTGTCTCTCCTGTGTTCTGTTCGCGTAAATTGAAGACGTTCGTTCGTGACTTTTTCGCTTTACACGAAGCACTCTACGCGTTAGAGGACGCGTTTCTTCCAGAGAGTTAGGTCGCGACTCGGTCACGGTCCACTTTCGAGAGAGCCGAAATATTTTGTTTCGACCTAACACGCCAATTCAAGTTCGCACTCGCACTGTGCAACCTTCTTTAGGATGCGATTGTGAAAGCACAGACTGAAGTGAGCCCGGTGAGCAGTTCGAGACATGAAATGCCGTTGGTAGCCATTGCTTGAAAAAACACATTGATGAGATAGACATTCATATGAAGTGCTCTATAGCGTCTCTAAGTGCTTCAGACAGCACGATCTCGGTCAATGCGTTCCAATCTCCCCTGCGTCTGCTGCTTTGCACGCATTTCGTCATCGTCAAAGCCGAGAAGCGACTTGAGTTTGGTCCTGGCGCGCTCGATTGCCTTCACGAAGGTGCCCTTCCTTTCTGCGTCCGAGAACGGGGGCTCCAATAAAGGCAGTCCCATTCGGGCTCGCAGTTGATTGAGCACACCTTCCTCGGCATTACGATCCTGGTCACTGTAAACCGCACCTTTGCCCTTCCTTCCGCTGAGTTCTGCCCAGGGTCCTTCTTGTTCCGCTCCGCGGAAGCGCATGGGGGATGCAAGACCGTCCGTGCCTTCGAGCCCCTGGTCACTACCCGTGCCATCCTTCGCTGCGTAGTTCCTAGAGAAATGCCTACTGTCGGAAGATTCGTCCTCGTCTTCGTCGCGTTCAATCAGGTAACCGTCACGCAGCTCCTTGACCTGCGAGTAGTGTCCAGAGTACCACCACATCTTGAGCTTTTGCCATGGTCCCAGCGGATATCCATCGAGGAAAGGAGGTCGCAGCGACTCGAGCAACTTGAATCTCTTCCGAGGCATTGAGGTGCGCTCCAAAACACCATGATCTTTGTCCGTCGAGCTCTTTGCTGCTGTTTCGCTATCATCTAGCTGTGAGCGCGTCCACATAATACCCTGCTGCGAAGTGTCTTTATGTGCAACAAATCGGGCCAGCCCGAACTTCTCGATGCGCCTTCTGAGGATTCCGAAGCTGACTTGCGACTCAATCTGCGCTGTAGTCAATGTTTTGCAGTATGATCGCCAGACCCTGTCCGTTGCTATAGAGCTCTTCTTCTTCCCTTTGCTACTGTCGTCTCCCTCATCTGGCCGCATGAACCCGAATCGCTCCTTGTAGACTAGACCTTCAGTGACTGCCAGAACCGTAGTGTGATCAAGGTTGCGCGTCCAGCTGCGCATCGCTCTCCCGTTCTTGGTTCGACCCTTGAGGCTCTTCGCTATAGATGAAGGTGCTGTTGCCGACTGTTGCATTCCATTGTCATCCGTATCCTTGCGCTGATTGGTGGCACTTGTTCTGGGCGGGAATAGATCGAGCTCGACTTCACTCTCCTCCATGACCCAGCTTTCGGCATTTTTTATCAGACCCGCCGGAGCCCATTTTGGCAGATTGCCTCGCTTGAGGATGAGGCGTGTCGTACAAAGAACTGGAATCGTATCACTTGAGAGGGCTGGGTCGTCGAGGTTATCAAGAGTGACAGAAGACGTGCTGGCAGAGGAAGAAGATCCGCCGCGAACTGGCCGGTACTCGATTCTGCGATCGATCACATCGACTGACAGGACGTGTGATGCACTAGGATTCGGATATCGAAGGAAGTAGGCCCTGACGCAGGAGGACCATGAATGCTCATAGCTAGACTGATGTACGAAGTCTTTCACCATCGCTCCAAGTCAACGCCGAAAGGAGCACCAGTGAAGCGGTGTCCGAGATGATCTCCCCTCTTGAAAGGAATGACCGGATTGACGCTACTTGCCGGAGCTGCGAGTTGCGGCGTGTTCGCTGACTCCTCAGTGGTATACGACGCCGAGTATGATTGGCAGGTAGAGTCAGCAATGATGTTGATGTGGGTGTTGACGATGGAGCGAAGGGTGTGTGCAGTGCGAGGAATGCAGCGGTTGGAATACAAGAAACTGTTGGCACCTGCGCCCGGCTGAGAAATCCTCAAAATAAAAAATGTGGAAGAAGTCGCAAGATTTGGAGAATTGTGCTTCGCTCGGAGCGTCGTGTGGAGCTCAGCATGCTCGTTCGAACCTCTTCGCGAGCAAGCACGCATTAGCGTGAAGGCAACATCAGAATACGAAAGCGATATGGATTGCTGCTAGTGTACATAGTATGTATGAAGATAGTGTTCAATGAGAACGATGCTAGAGCCAGTCAAGTAGGTGGAGATTGCATGTTAGATGATGAATCGTCGAAAAACCAATCGTTTACAGAAAAGCTAGCGCCTGACAGAGGGAGTTGTGACGATTGAAGGCGCTTGACTGTGCCAAAGAAAACGTCTGGTATAGAGTGATGGAGATCACGGATGGCATCCGAAAGCTAGTGAAACATCCGGTGCGATTATGGCGATAAATCGCTTCACGCAGCGAGTAGAGAAAGAGTAAGGAGACTGCATCGTCAGGGCAGACACACGAGGTTGTGTGCAGGATATGATCGGGTGATGCAGATGATCGTGATGGAATGCTGTGACTGACGGAGAGCGTTCTACCAGAGATATGCTGCATACCGTTTATGAAGAGACGGACGATACGTTGAAGAACGCAGCTGGAAGTGTGTAGACGATCATCTTGTCTTGACGTTTTCCAGTGCCTCCAGTGAGGTGACACTGTTTCCTCGAACCACAACAGTACCGCATCGATCGCCATCTTGCCATACGTTGGGGTTGCCGGCCTCAGGGTGGACTTGTTCGATCGCGTCGTCAACAACGAGGTTGAGGAACATGTCAAAACCTCGAAGCGTGCCCTGGATCTTGCGTCCGCCTTGAATGTTGACTGCAATGCGCTTGTCGAGGAAGCGCTTGAGCTCCGGCTGCGATACTTTTGCCATCTTGCAGTATGTGCACTACCTTCAATTTGCCTCAGAGACAATGCGGGTGATGGTGGAGACGAAGGTTGGCTGGAGAAAGAGTTGGTGAAGCGGAATGCGGAAGTCGAGTCGCGAAGATTCAGGGTTCGGTCCCGACTCGGTTTTTTGTCTGTCTGTTCTGCACAGCTCTAACAAAGCCATTTCTGGCCAAAAATATTGACACATCATGGCTCTACGGTAGCCGTTATCTTTCTCACTGCCAAGGAAGTTTACGTCCGATCATATAATGAGTGAATGAAGTTTGGCAGTCACACTTCTTTCTAGAAAGTAATATCATATACTGTACTTGTGATTGTTGGAGCACGACATAGGGCGCGATCTGTCGTCTGAAAGCTTGTCTGGACACATGCACTTCAGTTTACTGCATGTGGAAGACACGCCGTTTTGAGCTTGGCTGTGCGAAGCTTTCGGACTCAGCCGCCTTTTCACCATGCGGTCCGAGTATTCAGACGCAGCAAGCCTGTTTCCCGCGTGGCCCTGCCTCTCAGCACAAGTCGACAAACTCGGCTGCCAAAGGTATGCACTGATCAGACCTTGTGGGTGCTAGAACCGGCTGTGCTTGCCCACCAGCTTCGGCTTGTCTCAGAAGACGATGAAATTCAGAACTCGCGGCGCCGGTCAATATCAAAATAACCAGGCTTTCGGCACAGATGCTCTTGCCGAGGAGGCAATTCGCCGTTCAGCATGACATCCCCCAGCATGCGTCTGTCACTGCAACAGAACCGCTTCGGATGTCTCGAGTTCCACCTTGTAAGTGATGATTGTCAAGGTGATGATTGTTGTCAAGTCGAATACAGAAATTCTTGTTGCGCGGCTTGCGGATACGGCTGAGTGATCACATTTGGTGCGGCAGACTTCTATGTCGTCTCGATCCTGTCAACCTGTCCAGGTTCGTTCAGCGAGATATATAACAGGCCTGCCTTCCTTGCGATTCCTTTTTCCTCCCAAATCACCGACAAAGACAGCTCTGAGATCCGCTGTCCATCCTGAAACCTAATTCGCTTCTCTAGTCTATACTATACGATGGATATCGAGAAAGACCCTCTTCAACCCGCTCTCAGCGACACTGAGAGGATGGTAGAAATGCCAGCCAAGGGGCTTCTCAATGAGGACCACATCAACCTTCAAGTCGGTCAGAGCCTTGACTCTAACCCTGCAGGTCAAGGTCGCCGCATCTTGTCTCGGGGCCTCAAGGGCATCGTTGTCCTTTTGGTCGCATTCTTAGCTGTCAACGGATTCTGGGCAATCGTTCGTCCGGAGCTCTACCGTCACAATGGTCTTGTCTCCCTGCACAGTGGTCAAGATGCTCATCGTCACCGTCACCATCATCACGGTCCACACCATGATGATCCAGGTCGAGGTCCATCCGGCCATGGACCTGAGCATCCGCCACATGAGCCTTTCCCGCCGCATGGTTCTCCTCATGGCCCACCGGGTCATGGGCACCCAAAACGTCCCCCGCCTCCTCCGCACGAGCCTGGTCATGGCCCGGGAAGGGATCGTCCAGGGCCTCCACCTTCCCATCACCCACATCTTCCTCCGCCCCCTCCCAGGATCCCTGGTAAAGTTCAGAAGTGCGTCGACTTGCAGCCAGGTAAGACGCTCGAGATTAGCTCCAGGCTTGAATGGCCCGGACAAGGTGTACAGATTGCTCCCTCGCTAGCTGGCTCGAGCGTCACCTTTGTCTGGGACGGAAAGGTAGGACCTCCTGCTCCTCCTGGCCGAGGACCTAGCCGTGGACCACCTCATCCATCGTCGAAGGATAAGAGTAACAAGCCTGGAGAGAACATCACGGAAGATGACAAGGGCAAAAAGCATAGACATCTTGGTGATGCTCACTACTCGATCGAGATTCCCTCCATCGACGAGTGGAAGAAGGTTGACGTCAACCCGCGAGATTTGAAGATTTGCTCTGTTCTCCGACCTGGTTCGACTGGTCTCGACATCTTCAACTCAAGTGGTGTTCCTCCTAGCCACGCTCACATAGATCCTTCCTTCCAGAAAGTCGTTACTCAGTTCAACGTATCGGTTCGTCTGCCAGACAGCTTTGCTCGCACTCCTATCAGTGCCGGCCACTTTCTGTGAATATAATTCTGTAGTCGAGATTGATCCGCAGTAACTTGCCTTCACAAAAGTTTCACAAACTGATTGCTCTCGTGCTCTGATATGAACGCCATGTCCCTACATTGCTGCTCTCAGCCACAGAAAGTATGGCGCTGTAGAACTGAATACCGTGCATCTTTTAACCAGGCTGTCGCAGGAAGGAATACATGGTACGACATGCTGAAACAACGTAACGGTATATGAGAGCATGAGCTGTCAGGATCGGGCGTAGAGAGCGGTTGCTTCGTCCAGTGGTAGGATACCTCTTTCGGGCAATACCCAGTGTGTTACACACTTGCAAAAAGAGGCTCTAAATAGAGGTGGTCGCGAGTTCGAATCCCGCAGTGACCCTCAAATTTTTACTTTTTACCATTTTTTTGGCCACCAGGACATGGGAAATTAGGAGGCAAACGCCCTCCCCCAATTTGGAGCAAGATTCATCGAGAAATGGAGAAGTTATGGCGATTTTAGATTTTCGAGATGGTGGTTTCTGTTCAGCCGCGTCAACTTGGACTTGTGGCGTGAGCCCTGCACCTAACCACCCTTCAGACCCTCGGAGACATTGCTTCGCATCCAGCTTCTCTATGCATGATTGAGAACTGTCATCCAACTACTATGGTAGACACAGACTTCTTCTGCTCTGTGTGTTGCTTCTTCGTCCTCCCTGTCCGTAAACGACGTGTGATTTTCAGATGTCAAAAATAGACACAAAGCAAACTGAGGGTCGCGTTGGCACGGGCAGAAGCCGAGGCTTCGCTCTGTTGTTGATGTGGAGGTTTACGCCGCGGAAAGAAGGCGGGGAACCCAGAGATGTACCACAAGCACAAACACAGCTGACAACCATCTCAACCTCACGCTCTACCATCATCTTCATCGAGCCATTCACGCATTCTCCACAGTTCCGTATTCAACATGAACGCATTCCCACTGATGCGTACGGTCCCGCAAGCCCTTCGGGTAAGTTTGCTGTCTCTCACGGTGCGACACTCAATGTCGGACACAAAAGTATGCTAATCTCTTGCCTTGCTTTCCTCGTGTGTCTTTGCGTACATGACTTCGGTTTGTCTGGATATATTAGGCCGCCTCTATGGCCGAGGCTAGAGTAGGTTTGAACATGCGCATGCCTCAGCAAGTTCGCACGTACTACGGAAAGCGTATCGACCCGCGCACGCGCTTCGAGACTGCGAGCCGCAACATCCGTCCTCGTGCCGTAGCAGCCTCCGCATCCAGCTCAGGTTCAACAGCACGAATGGGACTGATGCTCGGAGGTGGCTCCTTGATTGCTGCCGCAGGTCTTAGCGCTTTCGGATCGCAGAAGGTGCAGTGCGAATCTGCTCGTCCCTACGCCACCGCTTCTACTCCCGTCGTCGTCAAGGATGACACTGCTGTCACTGCGGAGCCCCAAAGCATTGTCAATGTGTATCAGCTCTCGTTTGGCACTATTTGCGGTGTCTGCGCCGGTGTCTTCATCAAGAAGGGTCTCAAACTCATCGCCTTCCTTCTTGGCGGCTGCTACATCTTCCTTCAATACATGAGCAGCCAAAGACTTATCTCTGTCAACTGGTCTGCCATCAACTCTCGCTACGACAAACTGGTTGGCAGCGCTGCTGGTCCTGAGACAACCAACGTTCGCGGTTACTCTGGTAGCACACTCCAGCGCATCTGGAACAGGACTACCAACTTCCTCATGGCTGACTTCCAGCCCCGTGCTACCTTCATGGCCGGTCTCATTCTGGGTCTGCGCCTTGGATAATCTGCTGTACATGGTGCAAGAAACTCGGTCCGGATGATCATGGAACGTGCCATCGTGTAGTATCTATTTCTCTTTCTTCTTCTAGTAGCAATGTAATGTTCCCTTTTTTCTAACGATCTAGATTGCAATCGGTTGTGTCGAACAGACCAGACTTGGTCTACTCGGCGGTTATCGAAGCATTGGCTGGCAGCCTTTGTTCTGTGAGCGCGGATGAGGAACGGCACGTTGAGCGGGCAAATCCGCATTGAAATTCAAAGCAAAAAGCCGCAACAAAAATTGCGGCTTAAAAAAAGCTTTTGGCGTGTGTACTCCGCATTTCTTCTCGCTTCTCATTCGTTGCCAAAAGCGAGGGACGACACTTTATCTGCGTTGAACCCGCTTGGTCCACTTCTTCTCCATCATCTCCATCCTCGCCACTCACGCTAGTCCTCAATCATGTCGGCACAAGAGATCACAGTACCGGCTGCGGCCGATTTCCATGTCCATCTGCGACAGGGCAAGATGTCGGAACTCGTTGCGCCGCACGTGGCCGAAGGAGGTGTTTCGCTCGCCTACGTGATGCCCAACCTCGTACCTCCTATCACCTCCGCACAACAAGCCACCGACTACTTGCAATCTCTGCAGGCACTAGCGCCGCAAACCAAGTTTGTCGGAACCTTGTACCTCTCCCCTGCCCTGACACCAGCCGAGATCGCCAAGGCGGCCCAGAATGGCGTTCGCGGTGTCAAGAGTTACCCCCGTGGTGTCACTACTAATTCGGACAGCGGAATCGAAGACTACGAGACCTATTATCCTATCTTCGAAGAGATGCAGAAGCACAACATGATCCTGAATCTGCATGGTGAAGTCCCTTCAAATGCTGATGCAGGCATCTGCGTTCTGAACGCCGAAGAGAAGTTCTTGACGCACCTGTTCAAGATCCACCGCCAGTTCCCGAAGCTCAAGATCGTGCTCGAGCATGCGACAACGAGAAAGGCTGTTGAGGCTGTCAAGCAGTGTGGAGACACTGTTGGGTGTACCATCACCCCACACCACCTTGAGCTGATCGTTGACGACTGGGCCGGAAAGCCGCTCAACTTCTGCAAGCCTGTTGCAAAGTACCCCGACGACCGTCAGGCGTTGCGCGACGTCATTCGCGAAGGTAAGTTAAGAGCTATACCAGTAACTAATTCACTGTGATGAGCAGCTCTTGACACATCTGATTCCTACTTCTGTTTTCAACAGGCCACCCTCGCTTCTTCCTTGGCTCGGACTCGGCACCACACCCATTGGCTAACAAATATCCCTCTGCGGTCACACATGGCGCTCCTGGTACAAAGGCATCATCATCTGGCGGAGACGACCTGGAGCCCACCGGTGTGGTCTCATGCGGCTGCGCTGCGGGCGTCTACACCTCGTCGATCCTCGTGCCTCTCTGTGCAACGCTGTTGGAAGGCTTTGGTGCTCTCGATCAGCTGGCCAACTACGTCAGCTTGAACGGCAGAAAGTTCTACGGCTACGACGACGCAGAAGAGATGTCCAAAGGCAGCATCAAGCTTCGCAAAGTAGGCAGTGGATCATCTGCATCAACATCATCGGCAACCGTACCTGCGGTGTACGTTCATCCCGAGTACAAAGAAGTTCCCGACTCGGATGGAAGCAAGGTGCAGGTAGTCCCCTTCTGGGCAGGCAAGCGACTCGGATGGGAAATCGTCCGAGCCTAAACACCCTTCGACCATGTCATGCTGTTGGCGGAAAGCATTCCGAAGTGAACAGGTTCCAAAGAGCAAGCGTACCTCATGCGCATGTGCGTGTGTACCTTTGCTTACTGTATACAAACAGCGACAAAATTATTCGAAGCGCAAAGGATTGAAAACGGTCTGTGCTCACGGACATGTGCGCTAGAGCTAGAACCATTGCGGGACTCTCACGCAAGAGAGCTGCTTGATGACAACGTGCAAGATTGAGTTCGGGAGTGACACGGTTGTAAAGGAAGCCTGGCAGGGCGGCAATAGAGTTCCCGAAGGTCGGTAAAGCTCTCGCCGCGCGATCTTCCAGAACGACAGCGGGCTGTTGATGTGTCCCCGCACCGCAACGTGCAATTCTGTTGTCGAGATCAGCGACGAGCTAGAGTCACAACTTCATTTCGGAAGTATCAGGTCGGATGAGTGTGCTCCAGTCAACCAAGCTTTCTCGCCTCTTTTCGCGGCAACTTTCAGAGCTTGCTGGGGCAAGACAGCAAGAGATGAAGTCCGTGGGGTGTTTTATGAACAAATTGAAGGATATGCGGACAACTCACAAAGGCGTAAACGGTGCAGCTCGAGCCGTCGGAGATCTCTGCAGCACAGCTACAGGGTCAGGCAATTCTCGCATCCTTGCTCTTCCTGATCTGAGACAAGGTGAGAATCATCAACAGCAGGGTCATACTTTGCTGGAGCTTGAGTGAATGAGGATTAAGTCCACACGGTAGACTCGTAACGAATCACTATAACCGAGTTACTGTACAATTTGTGTTTTCCACGTGTGATCCCACAAGTCATTCAAAGCTTGTTTAGCAATCACCTCATTCGGTGTGACGTCGGCTTTGTTCGGCGCATTTGGCTGCGGACATATGCTTCGGAATTGCCTTGACACGGATCGCTTCCGAATGATTCTTGGAAAAGTGATCAATAAGGATTCACAATATCAGAGCCATTGCCAAGAAGAAGAGTTTGAGCTTGCTTGCAACCAGTCCCACCGCGATTGAACAGCGGATTCCCGAGCCCATTCTCATGATGGTGTGAGGCTCACTGTTCTCGAGAGACAGATCGAGACGACCTGATCAAGTAAGACTAGCGCCGAAGAAAGAGCGAACTTACAATGATGTAGCACATCCGACGGAAGGGCGTGGAGCAACAGGGTTACCTTCTCTCATGCGGATCCGAAATGGACTGGTGACCTTGCCGGTGTGGCATTCTTCATACATCTATCGAGCTGTCATTGTGGCTGGTTGCGGCTCGGTTCCAAACCAGACCCCAGCTGAATCAATGTGCAACAAGGGTCTGGCTTCATACAAGTTCAAACCGGATGTCGACTTTTTTTGTGGAGTAGCAGAGCATGTGGGCTACTCAAAATTGACCGGTCTGTTGAGGATTTGACACTTGCTCAAGATGCGCAGCCACGCCATGTGTCAAAACATCGTCAATTTGATGTTGATGCATGGCAATACAAAATTCCATTGCGAGGCTCGGAGACCCTAGCCAAAACTCCCGTCTTCACTCTTCGACGCATTGCAGTCGTATTCTTAAAGGCGCAAGAGGTGACCAGACTCAGCCACAACAATGCAGTAGCTTTCTTCAATTCCATCGGATACGCTTTTTGTGATCATTGTAGCGAATCACGGTCTGCCTAAAGCTTGATCTTAATGTGACAGACCGAAACAACGCCTTTGAGGCGCTGTGGAGCAGCAAACGAAACTGTACCACGTTGCTCAAACACGAATGCGTGCAAGTTGGCGTAATCTTGTTGCCTCCTGTCACGGACAATTTGCTCAAGGCATGGTCAAGCCAAAACCAGCGTGTCGCATCTCTCAAATCTGCTTTCAACGCCTCACCTTGATGTGATCAGAGGTGTTGCAGCTTCCAATCTGCAGCGCTCAGCAGCAGCTAAAACAGGTGCTGACGGACATCTTCGCTGCTCAAGAGATGCTTAAAACCAAAACCTTCATTTGACTACTGCACGACGGTGGGTCTCGCAGAAGCAAGGCACAGAAGCATGCGTATGGCCAACTTTTCTTTGCAAAGAGGCACCGAGCTTAATGAACAGTATACTATAGCTTCGCAGAATCGACGTTTTCTCACGGCTCGAAACGAAAAACGGATACCACCGTCATCCGCTTCCTAATCCATATCGCCGGTCAGCTTCCATCTCTCTCGCCGTGTTCTCCTGCTCCAATGACGACAGCCAGATGTTCCTGCCAGCCTGCAGACTCAACTAAGCCCACAATGAGCGCGGCTACAAGAAGCGTGGGAAGATCTGTTGGTAGATCCGACAAGCTCAGGTGCATCTAAACCTCCACAGGCCTGCGGCGTTCTTTTGTCCAATCGATAACAATGCTGCCGCAACTGGTAAACGTTTATCTCGCCTCAACGCTGAGCAGCTTCGCTATCGGTAGACTAGAACCCACACAGTTGCATTGACACTTGTCGACACACGTCTTGCATGGTGACAATCCTTCCTTCGGAGACTTTGTTCTTGCTGTAGGCTCTCGCGTTAATTCATCAACCTCAAGAATTTCCAGCGGGACAAACAAAAAACGTTGCTATGTTGCTCTGTCAGTGGCTTGCGGAAACGTATGAAGCCGAGTCCGATTGTCTTCTTTCGCATTGCTTTCTGGAGAGCATCTGGGGAAAGGCGATGGGAAAGCAATGCTTCCGCTTATGAGCTCAATACGCCATCTTGTCTGCATGGCAGATTGCACGTCCTTCGGCGACTTGAAGAACAACGCAATCACGTCTCTGGTCTCGACAGGTTGCGCCAAGCTTCGGAATCTACGCCGCATAGCGTAGCTACAGTAAGTGCTGCGAGCGCGCGGCAAGGTGCGGAGCAAGGCAGACTAACTTCCTTCTCTAGCATATAAACGGGCTGCGAGCATGTTTGTTTCTGTTTCGAGCAACGCAGCACCTGTCACTCCCACACTGTTCCTAGATTGCCAGGCACGCTAACACCACACACTCTCTTGTCGACAACTACAGCTTGCACAGCGATCTGATGTTGTAGCGCATCTGGTCTGCACGGTTCTGTACTTTATATCTCTCGCTCACTTGCTGTTCACATCGGTGGCACACCACTCTCTCATAACACCTTGAACACGCCATGTACCTCTCTCAGCCAAGAGACCTCATGACCTCGTTGTCAGCCGGCTGCTCTCGTAGCACCACCTTCATACGCAACACCGACGAACTTGCTGAACTACCACGCTTTCGAGGTCAGGACTCGTTTGATTATCACCAATCAAACGACCTAGATTCGTTCCAATTTCAAGCTCCATCAGAAAGGCAATACGACCAAATGCACGATCTTTCTCCGACACGCTTCGTGCATTCGACTGGACTTTTGTCGCCCGATCTCTGTCCAGGAACAACATTGATGTCCGAGGGACGTTCCATGTCCCGACTCTTCAGGTCTCAGCACTTTCAGGAGGTGTGGGAGAAGCTCGATCCCGGCACCGTGGAAACCAGACCTCCTCATCCCTATACGGAGCTGATCAAGCTTTGCATCCTTAAGCGACGTGAGGGCAAGCTAACCCTCAATCAGCTCTACCATGATCTCGAGGCAAAGTTTCCGCATTTTGCTGCTTCGCCCAAAGGTGCAGGCTGGAAGGTCAGTATGATGACGCTACTGCGTGCGCCACCGTTGTTACATCTGACATGCTGACGCCACATTCTCATTGAATCTTGGCAGAATACTCTTCGACATAATCTTTCGACTCAGCCATACTTCATCAAGCTAGAGCGTGAGCACGGTCAGCTGGGTAAGGGTCACTACTGGGCATACTGTCCCGATTTGGAGAAGCCAACTTCACTAGCTCAAAGCTCCATCGTCCAGCTCTCAGCCTTGTGGCCTCCATCAGTGAGCGCAGCATCTATTTCTCCACGAGATGAGTCGTCACGCACCTTCTCCAGCACGACAGAGTTTCAACGAGGTCTAGAATCATACAGGCGAATTGGCGAACCGAGCCCTCCATCCCGCTATGGTGATCCAATCGACTCGGGAGAGCCATACGAGACAACCAGCAGCTATCGTAGGCACATCCATGAGTATCACAGCGATGCAGTCGTACCAAGGGGATCTTCCGGCATTCATGCACGCCGACTTTCTAGTCCGGTACGCCAGCTTCGACGCATGGAAGATCGTGATACACTTCCATCATCTTCGTCTGGTGGAATGACTAGACTTCGATCAGCAACAGTTACCACTTTATCCCGACCGTCCGCCACCGCTTTGCCTCCTGTACATTTATCTTCACCGCATGAGAAAGGTTCGACTTCCTGGACACCATCAAGCTCGTCACCGAGGCTCTCTGATGATCACAACAAACACACCATCGACGAACCAAGGAGATTCTCGTTGCCCGAACTGCCGACTGCTCCAGCAGGAAGTTTGAGCGACTGGTATCTCAACAATCCCATTTCGAAACGCAAGTCTTCTGTCAGCTCGGGCGCATCGAGTTCTCGTCAGAGATATGAACCTTATTCAGGCTGATGGAACTTCAGGACCACGTCAGGATGACGGCCTGCTTAGCTGCTCCTGCTGCTTCAACTCGCACCCGTCCCAATGTCATTCTGTGCCTTGCACCCCCGGTTTTCGTTTCATCGCAACCTCGGTTCTTAGCACCGTCACATCGAACAATTGCTTCTCTTACTCATCCGTGTGCGCAAATGTCCGCACCGAATCCATCAATCATCCAAAAGTAAAGGTCTGAGAGTGGGAAAGCATTCCATTTGCAAGAACCTTTTCGAAAAGTGAGAAACCATGACATGAATCAAAAACTTTGAGATAACAAAACTATGCAGTAAACGAAATAAAAGACCCTAACGATGGGATTAAAGAGTAAACACGGGTGCACCAGCGAGCTGTGTACTCTTTGTGAAATCCAAAAGCCACACTGGTGTAGGTTTTGGTGGTGGTACAGCAGCTTTCTTAACATATCTCCTTGTCAGACCCGCCTGCTGCTGTACCTGTTGTTTGACTGAAGTCGACGAAGCCGAACTCCAAGAAAGTTGTTGTTTCGATCCATACTTGCCCATCATTCCACCTTCAATATCGAACTTTGCCTTTCTAACATCAAACACATCCTCCTCCTCCTCTTCCTCGAAAGTGTGACGTTGCAACCCACCTTCCAAAACCCCGGGAGAAGTATTGCACATCTTGGCCGCACCCACCGCAGCAGAAGCCGCACCATGCTGACTTGTCAAATACCCACTTAAACCCGAAAACGCTCCTGTGATACCTTGCAAACTCATCCTACTCAACGCCCTCGATCCAATCGCCGCCAAACTCGATGCAGAGGAAGAATGCGATTCATGTCCCCTAAATGCCTCCGCCAATCCAGCGTTCGAAGGGTTCGAAGTCGAATCGAAACTCTCCCTCAAATACGCCGAACGAGCGACGGGAGGACGCTTACCAAAGATACTGGCAGCTCTAACCCCGCCACTGGAGAGAAGGATAGGCTTGCCATCCTTGTTGATCTTTGCAGTAGGCAAGATACCATTACCCTGAACGATGATAGGCGGTAGATCCAAAGGTTCCGCCGAGTTGCTGAGCGGTGGAAGAACGTTTTCGTTCAAAATCCCGAAGAAATCTTCCACGCCTTCCTGCGAACTAGGTTGTTTTCGCGATCGCGATTTGCCCCATTCAAAGCTCCATTCGCGGTGAAACTCTGGTCGTGGCGAGGGAGCTCGTTCGGCTGCTTGCAAAGGTGGTGTCGAGGGAGCTGCATGGCTATCTCCTGAGCTTGAACATGAGGAGTGCTGTGTACTGTGCTCTCCTGCAGCGATGTCGGTTGCAGGAAATCGATTTGCTTCGGTGGAACGGTAAAGATCCGGTGTGGGCGGAGCATTCTCAGCATCTTGAAAAGTTGCTTCAAGACTAGATTCGCTCATATCCAAACTAGGCCGAACCGCACCTGCTTCAACATCGATCCATGCCGGACTAACTGCTCCTTTGTCCACACTAGCACCCAGAGTACCAATACTTCCCTCAACGCTCTCGGACACCTCAGAGACTTCTTCAATCTCATCCAGGGTTTGGAGACTGCCCATTCCCAATCCCACTAACTCGTTCTCTGAAGAGGAAGGAAGCTTGGTCGAGAAGGAGTCGGACATATCCGACTCGTTGTCGGTATGCGCGGTCTCATCCGTATGCATCGAAAGAGAGGCACTGCTCTGCGATTGACCAAAGCTTCCCATGGATGAGTCGTAGGCAAAGACATGGCGCTTGTTCTTACCCAAGAGACCACTGGATCGTCGAACGCTGCTGAAGGATTCCGAGTTCGACATTTCACCATCCCGGCTGTCATCGGCAGAGCTGAAGCTGTGCTCCTCCACAGTAGATGCAGCGGCTTCTTCCTTCTCAGAAGGCTGCTGCTGCTGCTCTTGCAAATGTGCAATCTGCTGCTTAGCATGCACGTGTTGCTTTCGCTCGTGCTCAAGACTTCCGGCTAGATTGAAGATCTGCTGCCTCATCTGAGCGAGCAGCTGAGTGATCTGAGGTGGAGCATCTTCATGTCCAAGACTAGGCGAAAGACCGGGCACAACACCAATGCTCGGGCTAACAGCACCGACAATGGGGCTCCTAAGGACAGCTGTCAGGTCGAGCTGGGGCTGTTCCAGTGCTGCGAGAACATTGAGCTCATCAGTAGGAACGCTGGTGTGACCTTGCTCGATAGCATCAGTAAGCTGCTTGATGCGCAACCTGGCTGCAGCGCGAAGCTTCCTGTTCTCATCTGCCTTGAACTTCTCCGTCCTGAGCGTCTTCTCCAGATCCTGACACCTCGAGCGCCAACCCTCAATATCGTCCTGAAGCACCTCTCGTTCAGCTTGCAAGTCTTCCAACTGCTCCTTGGTCTGTTCGAACTCAGCACGCATAGCATCCAACGCGTCCTGGGCTTGACGAGCAGCAGTCTCTGCCCGCTGGGCACGGTCAAACAAGTGCTCCTCCTTGTCCAAGTTCCACTGCTCAAGCTCCGCCTTCTCCCGAGCACTGCGCTCGGTCTCGTTGGCGAGCTCGCGCTCAAGCCTCTCCACTTGCTTCTTGGTGGATTCGAGCAGAGCCGCGTCACGGTTCGCTTTAGCTTTGAGCTCGTCGTGGACGGCAAGAGGAACACTGCCGAGGCTGGCGATGGAATCGGATGCGGAGTGCGAAGATGGCGTTTCGGGGACAGATGCTGTGGAGGGCTTGTAGATGATTGATGATCGGCGTGCGGAGCGGCTAGTGGGAGCAGCAGTGTTGCTGAAAGCGTTGACGTAATCGCTGTCGCGGGATGAAGAGCCTCCAATGGGAGCCGCAGAGAGAGGCCCCATGATCAAGCTGCGTCGACGCTGAGCTGGAGTAGTAGTGGTGGAACCGGCAACGCTGCCGGAAGTTGTCGAGTTGCTCGTAGATCCACCTTCCATGATGGAAGTCAGGTTGGCTTGGCTGCCGAGGCGCAAGGTTCGCATGCCCTGACGAGAACCGATGGATCCCGAAGAAGCAGAGTTTGAATCTGCCGAAACCGGTGCAGACGCAGGAGCAATGACCGAGTTGCGATGAGCACGAAGGATCTGCTGCTGGAGCTCCTCGAGCTGACGCTGCTCCTGACTGGCTTTCTCTTCTTCGCTGAACTCTGCAGCTTCGGGACTCGCAGCGCCGTGAGAATCTTGCAACTCGGCCGCAGCGACATTGGACTCGTGCTCCTTCTCGGTGGTTGCAGTGGTCGACAAATCTGGGCAGGTGGTGCTGCGACTTGGAAGACCAGTGGTACCTTCGTCATCCTCTGTAGCTTTCGGCAGAGCAGAAGTTGAAGCCTTCGGAGTGGTCTCGTCCGAGATCGAAGGAGGCAAGAGCGGAGAAAGGCTGAAGTTGGGCATAGAAGGACTGCTGACAAGCCCGTTGCGCTGCGAAGGCGTCAGGTACAAACTAGGTGGACGAGACTTGAGCTTGAGCGGCTTGGGTGCCAAATTAGCTCGCAGACTAGCACGTCGATTGCGTTTGACGAACTCGTCCTCCATCTCACGGCGCTGCTTGCGAGCCTCTTGCTCGGCTGTAATACTGCCGTCGGTGGGCATGTCCAGGCTTTGACGTTCGCGAGTGGGCGACGACGCATCTTCCTCCTCCTCTTCCTCCATGAGGGTGCCGAGTCCTTCGGGCTGTGGTGATTCGGGTCGTAGAATGATGGAGTCAGGTCGGCCTGGACTTGAGTGGTAGGCACTGGGAAGTGCGGGTGAAGAGAAGCCGGCGGAGAGAAGTGAAGATGTGGAAGGAGGCACGAGACTTCGACCCCAGCTCTCACGACGATTCGAAGAAGCAGCTGGGGCAGAGGCGGGGATGGAACCAGAACCGCTAGCGTTGGCATCGAGAGCCTGAGCAGCATACCAGCTGGTTCTTCGCTCGTTGATCTCGTTCTGATGGATTTCGTCCAAACTGGGAATCTGAATGCTTTCCGTCCTCGTGTGACCAGAGAGACGTCGAGAAGCACGTGAACCCGTTGTTGCAGAAGACGGGCGGTCTGCCGGAGTCGATCGCGCGGGTGAGGTACGACCTTCGAGCTTATCCAACGCAGAAAGACGGCCCTGAGCACCTTCTTCGGCTTCTTCAGCAGCATCAGCAATGGCTTTTCTCCAATCCCATTGTTGTCCGCTCATTCGGCTGTTGGTGATGCTGCTGTTTGTGTTGTTGTTCGGGTCCGCAGAACCGAAGAGAACGCTTGCGGATGGGAGGTTTGACATCCGCGAGCTGCGACGTCTCGAAGAACCCATTGACTGCAGAGGATGAGGTGTATGGATCATGTCTAATCCAAGACCAGCAGAGCCAAGACCGCCCATGATCTCCATGCTTTCTCGCTTGGTGGAGACGCTAGGAGTTCGAGCATGTCGGCTCAGACGACGCGAGTGACGGGCATTTGGCGCCGAAGGAGAGGGAGAAGGAGCAGCGATGATCTGAGATGCAGGTCTATCGAACAGCGCTGGAGAGACAGGGCTGACGTTGCTGAAGCGGTCGACAGAGGCCGAACTCGGTCGAAGACTTGAACTAGCGGGTCCACCGAAGAGGGCAGATGAGTCGAGGAACTGCTGCGAACGACGTTGAGCACTTGACTGCTCAGGGGTATCATCTGTGCGGTGCTCAATGGCAAGCACGACCGGCTCCTCCTTCTTAGCGCCAAGCATCGAGATGCTGACGGGACGTGATAGTGAGAAGTTCCTGGAGTGTGTTCGAGAGTGCCTGCGGTTGTGGCTGGCATTGGGGGCCACAATCGAGGCTGGGCGTCCGAGGGCCGATGAAGTGGAAGCAGGGCTATTGACGATCGCTTGTGCTTGCGCAAACAGTGTGTTGGGTGTGATGGAGATGGAACCGGCGCGCGAGTGGCCACGGCCGTGACCAGATCGCGATGCAGTACGCGTATGGGGTGTGGACGAGTTGGTGGCGGGTGCAGCTGAAGTGGATGCCTGCGACACAATCTCGTTGGAGAGGGCGGCTGCCATGGCTGTGCTTGGGGCTGCATCTGTAGAGCGAGCACCAGAGCCAGATCGAGAGTGAGAGGATGATGTAGAAGAGCGCTTCTGAGCCATGAGAGCCTGCTTTGCGCGATAGCTCTTCAGCTTCTTCTTGGCTGAGAGAATCTGCTCGCCGCGATCGCGAGCGGAGTCAGAAGCCATGGAAGCTGTGATTGTCGATGCTGACATGTTGCCGTCAGAATACGATTGAACTTAGTGATGTGAAGCTGTCAGGGATATCGATGTGATTGGTGGAAATCGAGGGCAGGTCAGGTATGCAAAAGCGGCGAGTGTTGTACGAGGACTTGTCGTGAAAGTGTCGAAGGTAATGATTTCAATGCTGCCGGCAGCTGAAGTTGTAGTCAATGATGACGGTTGGAAGGTAAAATGTCGAGACTCCTGTCTTTGACCAGCAAAGGAGGAATCGCACCAGACAAAACAGAGCTTAACCTCACAGAGGGCGTCTGCTTATGTGGGTGTATGGAGAGGCTAGAGTAGCTTCGGCTACGAGTGTTGGGTGGGTTCCAAAGACCGAGGGCGGCGGACTTATGAAATGGTTGTCTTGTTGATCAAGACTTGAGTTGGTGGGGTGCGAGTTAGGCTGAGCGTTGACGAAATGTCAAAGGCCGAACTATCAAGATGAAAGCTAGGCTAAAGATGAATGCAGAACAAGAAACCGAAGAGGAGCGCCAAGGAGAATACGAAGAGAGTGGAGATGATAGATTGTGATCGTGCCGCCGCGTCTACAAGACACGTTGGGGGGAATGATTGGGGGATGGACGAGAGAGAGAAAGGTGAAGGAGGACCAAGCGAAGAAGAAAGGGGGAAAGTAGGCAAGGAAAGGAAGCGAACAATGGTAGCGTAGGAGCTGTGCAAATTCTGTAGCAGCAGACAGGCAGGGGAGAGAGAAAGACAGAGAGGATGAAACGGAGAGACAGGAGCTGCTACCAGGAAAAAATGTGGGCGGTGAGAAGAGGAGGCGTAGGAATGCAGACACGCACGCGCAGAACACGCTCCAACTCTCACATCAAACTTGTTCAGCAGCGGCTCTCATAGGCACACCGTTCAGAAGGCCATTCAACATTACACGGTACACTGCACTAGCATGCAGACAGTTGCAGCGATTACAGAAGATCGAGAGGAGTCAGAGAGTCGGCGGTCGATAACCTTCGGGAACCACTTCTCCGTAGCATTGCTTCTTTAATCACTACTACTATCGCTGGTATTAGACTCGCTCGCTAACATCAGCTTGCAAGCACTTGAATGTCGCAGATCGTTCGTCGTAGGCGAGTCGAGTCGATCCAAGCACCAAAAGTGCGAGTCTTCTATCCCCAGAATGTGTGAGCTGTCGAGGACCCTTAGTTTGTCTCGCTTGATCGTCGACTACAAAATGCGGGCACTTTTTCAGTCAGTCGCGAAATGAAACGAGAAGGAAGCATACGTGTCAGTCAAAGCGTGCTTCTTCACTGCTCTGCACAAAGCAACACACCGGCATGGGCATGCTGTGATTTTTGTATTCACGAAACTGAAATGCCGGTTTGTCCGACTTTGAAATCAGAAGGAGGCATCAAATTGAAATTTCACCTTTTTTGCTCTGCTGTCCGGCGTGGGAAAAGGCAGCGCGAGGGGTTTTGTGCGTTCAACTGCTGCTCATCGAATTCTCACTGTTTGAGCTTGACGCGAGTCGTGATTCTTCTGAAGACCAACAAGAAGATCTTGCCTGCCTCTTGTGGCTCAAGCTTTGGAACGTCGGTACAGTCTGTATCGGTGAGTCAAGGCTAGCCGCCGCCCCCGCCGTCACTACCGTTCTGGATCGTGAGGCGTGGCATGCACATACACCAATCGCCTCGATGGTGATCTTCTGTTGACAGTCGCAAATGACGTTCGTAATGACCCATTATTGTCTGCACAGTTGACAATAGAGTCAAAGCACTAACTTATTCTTGACGCAGAGAACAGGAGCCCACGCAGATGCATGCAACTGCACAGAACAGCAAAGCCACCCACCAAAGCGTACTTCTCTGACTCCTGACAGCTTGATTTAGCAGGTCCGTGTGGCGCCCACCATTTGCTCATTTACACACGTCCGTGCCGCACCATCACATCAGCAAGAAGATCTTATCGCAAAATGATCAACATTTGGCAATCTTCAATGTATAGTACTGTACAACAAAAGTGTGATATGGTAAAACTACAGGTATGAGATGAGAGCAAAAAGCTTTAGGCTGCGATAGCATGTCGAGGCATCCCAACCACTGTCGAGGGCGTAGCGCTTCCACTGGCACCCGAGTATCTCCTATTGCCGCTAGCCGCCTCGTCCACATCAATCCCCAAGCCCTTCGCGAAAGTGGCGCTCCCATGTCGCTGTGGTGAGCTGTTCGTGGCGGCGTCTTGCATCATCTGCTCGCGTGTCATTCGGCGCAAATCTCGGTTGTTGTAGCCTACCGACCTCGATCTGCGTAGCGAGGCAGATTGCTTCACCGAGTCCAACGGCGACACGCTCGAAAGTTTGGGCATCGTCTGCGACGCTGGCATCTCGACTCCCTCCGGGAACAGGGTCGAGACGTGTGTATTGCGTTTCGATCCGCTATCACTTCGGTGTCGAAGAGACGAATCGCGAGGAGGTGTGAGTGGGCCCTTTGTGGAGATGGCAACGTAGTGTCGACGTTCTCGCCACTGCTGCTGCTGAGGCGACTCCTGAAGTCCCGCCCGGCTGAGAAGCGTGCCATCTTCAGAGAGTTGTTCCTTGATTCGTTGAGGTGGTACGGGGAATTCAAAGTCAACAGCAAGGGACGATGCAATGCTGTAAGATGTATCGGGTCGGACTTCGCTGCTGTTCTTGGATACGAACGACGCATCCGCGATCGGCTCAGCCTGGACCATCTTGGGAGACACCGAAGCAGAGGCAGTCTTAGTCTCGCCCATGGGCACATCCATAGCAGTGTGAAACGATGTCACGCTGCCAGCGTTCGAGTTCTTGCGGCCAAGCGGCGAGGGCGCAACTGAGAGCAGCGAAGGCGATGCAGAAGCAGATGTACGCCTTCCCGGAATCTCAGGGACCTGCAATCCAGCACCGCCAAACATGGACGATCTCGAGGCAGCAGCGGCAGCAGAAACAGCAGCAGCGGAGTCGCTCGACAGCTCACCCTTCAACTTGGGTACAGCCTCGGAAGGAGTCTGAAGACCAGCCAGAGCAAGACGTGCGGCGAGCAAAGGGTCACTCTGCTTCTTCTTGGCGTACTTCTCCTGCAGCTGAAGTTGTCGTCTCGCTTCCTTCTCGGCGAGACGCTTTTCTCGATCCACAAGCTCTTGTCGTTTGGCCTGAGCGGCTTCTTCTGATGTTGCGAAAGAACGCTGCTTCGAGTGCGGCTTGCTGCCATCCTCTGCGGTGGTGGCCTCTGCACCCGTAACATCGACCTGTGACTTGCGCTCGCCTTCTGCCTGCATCAACACGTCCTGCACGTGCAGAAGAGGTGCCGTCGGCAGGGCAGGGATCAGTGTCGGATTCAATGCATCCATCGAGCTCGAAGCTTTCCTAGACGAAAGCGAAGCGGATCGTCGACGAAGACGAGCAGCCGACATGGTCGGATGGCCGGGGGAATGAGGAAGCGTGTTGGTAGAATCGCGCATCACCATGACAGCTTCACCGGCGCTCTTGGTCTCGCTGACGTTACGACGGACTCGCTTCGATGGAGCATGACCGAGCCGCATAGCTTCCTCGATCATTTGGCGTGGGGCTGCTGCGAAAGTGTTTGAAGCGGGACTCTGCTTCGTTGGCTGGTCGGCCTCAACGGACGTCTTACGATCGTGGAAGGCGGACAACCTGGCGAAGTGAGGCGCCGCAAATTGTGATTCGGTAGCCGAAAGGCTCTGTTGCTTCAAAGGCGAAGCAGCTCGAGACTCTTCGTCGGGGATATCGCGGATCTCCTGATCTGTAGAAGCGGAGCCAATCTGTGCCTCGGACAACTGCTGCAGCCTTCTGCTCAAGTCCTCGTTCAGAGCCTTCTGTCGCTGAGCCTCTCTCACATCGACTTGCGCACCACGATCGTCGGCGTCGGCGTCGGCGACTGCGACATTGGTCTGCGACTTCTTCCGCAGTGTGTTGCTCCGAGAAAGAGTAGGAGCCTCTGCCATTGGCAACGATCGATCGGCACCGCCGCTTCCAACCCAGTCCTTGACCCGGCCCTTACCAAGTGCAACAACCTCGGCACGTCTTGCCTGACCCACTTCAGCCTCGAGGGCGCTCAGAGCATCTTCTGACAAACGGCTTTCGCTCCAGTGACCGCTGCTTCGCGTTGTCATGCGGGAGGCGGTGCTTGTTCTTCTCGCCTGCTGAATTGTCGTCTGGCTGAAATTGGATCCGGTGGAGCCATCGCGTCGGTGCTGTCGATTGCGGAAGGACTGTTGAGAAGCGGCAGGGCTCTTGGCAGGAAGCGGGCCGACTGAATCCGTGTCGAGGTCAGCAACGTCGACACGTGCGATAGATCTCGGTTCGAAGGCCTGGCTCAAGCTAGCAGGCACGTTGCGCATGCGAATCGTCGATGCCTGCGAGGCGTCAGATAATGCTCCTGATGCTGCAGACAAGCCAGAGACGCTAGACTGTGCAGCAACGCCACGAGCCGCACGAAAGGTGCTTGAGCCTGAGGAGTGGACGGATGCGATCTCGTGCTTAGTGTCGGAGCGGGTGGTAGCTTGGGAGCTCGATCGCATCAGCTCTGAGTCGCTTTCAGCTGCGTGCTCTGCCTTGTGTGTGGTGTCGATCAGGTTCTCAGTCGGAGACAATTCCTTCGTATCAGTGGTCTTCGACTCACTGAAGGTCCTGTTGGCGCCGGCGCCGTTCAGGGGTCGGAAGAAGAGGCCGTCCTTGGCGTCGTCTCCGTCGCGGCTGTCGTCGTCGGAGGCATTGGTGTTGACCACCAACTTCCGGAGCTTGAGAAGAGGCGTGTCGGCCTCACCAGCACTGATAGGGGACCATGGTCGTTCAACAGACAAAGAAGTGTCAGCGATGCTGTGCACGCCAGACGACAGGCGCTTGCCGCCCGTGGCCGGCGAGGCACCGGGAGTGAGCTTCTGCTGTGCTTGCTGGGCAGACGAAGCTGACTTGTCGGCAGCTGTGACAGGTGTGCTGGGACGGATATCAATACTGGGCACTGAAGAGTCCGCACTATCGGCGGGCGTGGGCGATGCGCCAATGAGGCCGAGACCCTGTACGGCTTTTGCCTCATCCTTCTGATGAGCCTTGGCCTGCAGACCAGTATCATTGTTGGAAGCAGGCATGGGACGGCGAGCTAGAAGCTTGGGGCTCGTCTCGACATCCGAGATGGACCCGGCCAGCCCCGCAGGCTGTGTTGCCGGAGACGAGGCAAGACTGCCACCGAGTGGCGACCCGGCCTCATTGTCAACCTCAAGCGCTCTGAAAGTCCTGCCGTAGACTGGGGTGCTTGAGCTGCTATCGATCTCTTCTTGCTTGACCTCGGGGGCAGGTTTGCGTCGGATCTGGCTCTTAGAGCGTACAATCTTTACGGGAACTTCGGCAGGCTTGGGTCGGAAGGGGCTTTCCATGCTAGCTTGTGACTTTTGCTGGGTCTGTGCAGGAGAAGCTATATCAATAGATTCCATCTGCTTCTGCTTCCAGCTCTCGATTTCGGGTGTAGTGGGGCGTTGATGATCGGTCTCGCCGTTGTTGCGGCCAATCTTAAGTCGCGCTCGCAGCGAAGGCCTTCTTGAATGACTTGAAGTTGATGCGTCGGCAGCTACGCTCTTACGGCGCTCGTTAGTAGAATACTTCTGGTTGAGGGTGGACGCAGATTGTGGTAGAGCTGGAGAGTCGGCAGCAGAGAAAGACTGCGAGCTGCTGCCAAACATGGATCCAATCATGGAAAGACTTTTGCTGCTCTTGCGATGACTCAGGCTTCGGCCGATTCGACTGGGACGACGTTGTGGGGTTGGGAATGCGGAAGGATCTGCCTGTTCCGGAGAACTCGAAAGTGGAATCGGACTGGAGATGGGCAACGAGGCCAATGGCAGCGAGCGACTGGTAGAGTGCTTTGTCTGCCTCGCACGGCTTGCGTCCGTTGCGGCTGAGAGCTCTTTGGGAGCAGTGGAATCGTTCGAGAGCGAGGGCCGAGCTGGAAACGTGAAGGCAGAGACTTTGCCAGTTTCGCTGTCATTTGTCTTTGTGAGCACGGTGGCATCGCTGCTGCCGCCTTGTCGGGCTCTAGGTGCCCTTGTCTGATTCACTGCTGTGACAGTACGAGGAGAGACAGGTCTGTCGAGATGAGTATCAGCCATGGCAACTTGATTGGCATGTGTCGAATCCTGCCAGCCAGCTGAAATTACGGCAAGCGGAGGCGATTTCCTGTTTACAGCGAAAGTCGCATCTTGAAGTGGAGGCAGAGGATTGGCGGCAAGATCTGGTTTCTGCAAGACGCTGATGGGACTGGAAATGGACTTTCTGCGTCCAAAGAGCCTGGCGAATCGTCCAGATGATGTGCTTGTCGCTGCATTGACTTCGGTGGTCGATTCGGAAGTGCTATTTGGTACGCTCGCTCGGCTTGCCACTATGACAGGAGGAGCCGGACTGCTAGTGACGGTTGTAGAATCGGCAGCGGGTGTAGTAGATGCCATCTGCTGCACGATCTTCTCGGAGTGCGAGGCAGTGGAATCGCTCGAGCCATTGCGACGACGCATGCTTGGTCTTCGAAAGATAGAGCTGCCCATATTGGAACGATCTCGATGGGTGCTGCTCGTGCCTGTGGAAGCCGAAGCGGGTGGAAATGGCGAGCGAGTCTTTGTGCTTTTTCTTCTGAGAAGAGTATTGGTTGAGGGAGTATTAGCTGTCGAGGCCGGCTCGTTGGGTGCTTGACTTGTGCTTGCCGACTGGGTATGTTGATGCACCGGCGTAGAAGTGATGGATCGTGACGAAGACGATGTTGGCAGTGTTGGTCGAGATAGTGGAGGGTTGGCAAGAGGAATGGTGGGTCGGCGTGGAGAGATAGAAGCAGAATCACCTGGGAGACCAAAAAGTCGATCGTATTGATTGACCTGTGAGGTGATGGTAGTAGATGCAGGAGCGGTCGAGGTGGTGGATGTGCTTAGCAAAGAAGATGGGTGTGGAAGCGGAGAAATGGAGGGTGAAGCTGGAGCAGAAGGTCGTTCAGATAATGGAGCGTTGAGACTGTGAGCATGGGATGGCGCTTCGCCGATGCTGTGACCGTCTGCGGTTGAGTAATGCGAGCCTCGATTACTGTTGGTGTTGGTTGTCAAGAGTTGCTGAGCAGAGTAAAGCAAGTCGCCGCCAGCGTCTGAAGAGGTGCGTGTTTTGTGAGAACGACCAAAAGTGAATCGGTCGCGAGTTGAGGCAGATCGTCGAAGCTTTGATGACGAAGATGGAGCGTTGGATGCTGATCCGTGGTAAGATGTTGAGGCTACCGAAGATTGGGTATCGTGCGCCACTTGAGGCGCCGAGCGCCTGAGAAGATCGGCAAACGGCATGACGAAGGACGACTGGCGAGACAAGGGGAAACCGTACGTTTCTATTGCTTGCTTCAACACATGACCGACTTGTCTGGATGACTACGAATGAGGAAGTGCGATTGCCCGTCTTGATACTCGATGCATATAGCCGCCAGATAGGTAAGCGAGGGCCGGGCTGAATGTCGGAGTTATGACCAGAGGGATGGTAGCGCCACCAAAAGATGCCGGAAAGAGACGTAGCGGGATGATCGTAATGTGGTTGAGAGGGAAGGGAAGGGAAGGGAAGGAACAATGACGGAAAGGGAACAGTCTGGGCGTCAAAGGGATTACAATAGCTCGTCCTGCAAAGACCGGGTCGAACAAGGATGAAGAAGCAGCAAACTTTGAACTGGTGAACGCTCAAGCTGCTTTCAGGTAGGCAGAAGGTTTCAGCTTTGGACGATCCAAAACGATCCGAAGTGGTAAAGGTGAGACATCAACGTAGACCTGAGAGACGATGATGATTGCATTTCTCTTGCCATACACTAGACACGTCAAGAAGCTTGCACAGTTGTGAGTCTGCTGAGGCTGCTGCTGGTGCAGCTACGCTTAACCGACCTGCGAGTCAAGTCAAGTCAAGTGGAGAAGCACAATTGTGTGAGAGCTGTGCAGCTGCCAACGACAGTTGTTCTGCAATAAATTCAGGGTCAGGGTTCGTCGCTGGCGTTGGCGTTTCTTGCAGGCGGCAAGGCGGAACGAGCAGCATCGGGCTAAGCCTGCTTGGAGAGGGCTTTCCTGTCTGTGCCTGAGAGAAGAAGGGGGGAAAAAAATTGCGCCGAAGTGTCTCAGCTTTGAAAAAGATCGGTTTCATGCTTGAATTTTCAAGGTCACGAGCGCGCGACCGTGCACCTCAACACCACTCAAAATACAATTTCAGGCAGATCTTTTACCGCGCGACCACAAACTAGGTTTTCGGCACCCTTTGCCAGGCAGAAGGCAGCCCCCGGTATTGAAGCAGAACATACAGGACAGCGCAGCACAGCACAGTTTGCTACGTGTTTGCATCCTGCAGCGCTTCATGAGATCCCTAACGTATCGACTGTACAGAAGTGTACCACCATTGATTACGTTGCAGGCCTCGAAAGAAGCGGCACTCAACTTGACCGACAGAAAAGATTTGGGTGACCGGTTCAAGTCTGAGACAGTTGAGGGTTCTCCTATCGAACCGATGGTGAAGAAGGAAAAAAACTCTCGAGTTGCCTTTCAAAAACTGGACCCCACCCCTGCTAACCTGTGTTGCTGCTGTGCCATGTGCACCTCGCGTAAAATTTCGTTGACTTGTCAACGCAATCCAACTCGAACGATGCTTTACCGACGATCTTTTCTGCATTGCTCAAACCTTTTCGTCTCCAAATTGAAGGGAGGCGCCTAAGCTGATTCTTATGCTCACGACGACGATGAATGTGTTTGCTTGAGCTGTCAGCAGGTGTCGGTGAATAGTGTAAGGCAGAACAAGTTGTGTGTGTCGGATTTCGATTTCTAAGAGTTCCCGCATCCGTCGCGAGGGGGCATACGAGTGTCACCCTCTCCAATACATCGGAGCCTTAAAAAATTTCGAGGGCGGTGGCCTCAAAAATCTCCACTTGTCCTCCAATCCTCAAGAACCACCCTGGCACCTCAATAGCAGAAAGTCGGGGCTCGTCTCTCGGATGGTAGCATAAGTAGAAGGGAAGGAGTTTCATGAAGAGGATGTCTGCCAATCGCATCAGAGTGGAGCTTCAATGATCTCGTGCAGGCTTTGCTTTGAGATGGCCGGATAGAACAAAGCTGACTTGGCATCTGATCTTGAATAACTCAGCTAGACATAGAAGCGCATACCCGAACACACATATGCACTCAGCCCCGCCATCCTGTCTGTCTCTTTCCGTTGTCGTGATCCTAATTCTAGCGTCACGGGTTCTACAGGGGATCGAGGTTGTCATTAGAGACCAACACTGATCACCGATTCGGGACTGCCTTGATCGATCCGATGGCATTCCTCCTGCAGCTTCGTCTCTCAATCAACTCACACAAACAGGCACCATTGCACGCACCCAAGAGCAAAAGCGGAACGAAAATCATATTTATACGAACTAACTAAGAATCAAGATCGAGTTTCTACCAGCAGCCAAGCTACCCTAAGCTGTCAGAAGCGATGGCTGTCTAGAGAAGCATGCTGGGCATGTCCTCAATGTACTGCTTCAACTTGACCAAGAATGTAACCGCCTCACGACCGTCAAGCAGTCGGTGATCATAAGTGAGAGCCACAACCATGATAGGTCGGATCTCGACCTTGCCGTTGACAACCCAAGCCTTCTCCTTAACAGCATGCATACCCAAGATGGCCGAACCGGGCAAGTTCAAGATGGGAGTGCCGAATAGCGAGCCGAACACACCACCGTTGCTGATGGTGAAAGTACCGCCGCTCATGTCCTCGAGCGTCAACTTGTTGTCACGTGCCTTCTTGCCAAGGTCAGCAATGGCCTGTTCGATCTCGATGAGCGACATGGTCTCCAGGTTTCGTACAACAGGTGTGACCAGACCCTTGTCCGTCGAGACGGCAACGGAAAGGTCCACAAAGTCACGGTAGACGATCGTGTCACCAAGACCGGCACCCTCAATGCTGGCGTTGGCGGCGGGTACATCCTTGAGCGCCATGGCGGAAGCCTTGGCGAAGGCAGACATGAATCCAAGCTTGACACCCTTCTCCTTGAGGATGCGGTCCTTGTGTCGTGCACGGAAGGCCATGAGGTTGGACATGTCGATCTCGTTGAATGTGGTCAGCGAAGCAGCGGTGTTCTGCGACTGCTTCAAGCGCTCAGCGATTCTGAGACGCATGCGCGACATCTTGACGCGGTTCTCCTCTCGGCTGCCAGCGGCAGGTTTTGTGGAAGAAGAAGACGAGGAGGAGCTGGACGAAGACGACTTAGATGACGAAGAGGATGAAGATGCCGACGGCTTGGAAGGAGGAGGTGTCGAGTTGGCAGGCGAAGGACGTGCCTCAGGATCAGCCGAAGGAGCGGGCTTCTTGTCGCCGCCGCTGCTCTTCTTCTCGGGCTGCTTGTTTTCATCTGCCTTAGGCTTCTCCTCCTGCTTAGGCTTCTCCTCCTGCTTGGGCTTCTCCTCCTTCTTTTCGGACTGCTTGTCACCGGAGCTGGCACCGCCAGCGGGAGCCTCTCCAGGCTCGAGCTTGAAAAGATCCTTCCCGACCTCAACAGTGTCCTCCTCGTTGGCGAAGACCTCGACGATGGTACCAGATTGGGGAGCATTGACCGAGACGTCGATCTTGTCAGTCTCGATGGTAGCAACCTCCTCGTCGGCGTTAACAAAGTCGCCGACCTTCTTGTTCCACTGTTTCAAGGTACCCTCGGTGATGGACTCGGCCATCTGGGGAACCTTGACGATCTCCTTGCGGCTCGAAGAGGACGAGAAGTTCCTGTGAGTGATGCGATCAAATGCGAAAAGCGGGGTCGTAGTGGTCGAGTTAGAGCAGAAGAATGTGATACAGAGAAATTGCACCAGAGCGTGACAAGATCCGAGATAAAAGAGTTAGTCATCGTTCGCGCTACCTAGATTGTCAGGACGGGAGAGAAGCGCAATGCTGTCTGCAGGCTTGATTGTGCAAACTTACCTCTGAACAGGAAGCTTCTGGGCGCCGATGGCAAAGGACCTCTGAGCGGCCGAAGTGATAAGGGTTCGTCGAGCGACAGCGGGTGTGACCATGCGAACGGAGCCGGTTCGGAGTGCCAGGCTCCTGGCGGCGCGAGCGCCAGTCTGGGCGACGGATCGAGCGAGCATTGCGATGACGACGTGAATCCGGTGAGGCGTTTAGGTTTTCGTGGATGTGATTCGTAAATCGGTCTCCAAAGGAATATCTTGTCGAAGCAAGGGATTTGACTCGACGAAGAAGAAGGATGATGGAAGAGAAGGCGAGGGAGGAAGGAGAGAAAGAGAGAGAAAGGTGTTGTGGAGAAGGATAGTAAGTGTATTTCGATTGTGACACGGATGAACGAGTCTGTCTACGGTCTACGGTCCACAGTCCACGGTCCAACACCAAAGCACAGACAGAAAGAGAAGGCACTGCAGGGCCAAGGGTGTCGAGAAGAATTTCCAATCCACGAGCCAAGAAGCACAGAAACCAACCAACGGACGAGCCAGCAAAATGACGACGGGACGATCCGTCATCATCATCTTCAACTTGGCAGCCAAAAAGCGAATTCCCAAGCCATTTTTCTCTTCTATTGTGTCTCTGTCTCTGTCAAGTCCGGCCTTACCGAAAAGAAAAACAGTCTTTCTGGCTGCTCTGATGCACATTCAAAGTGGAGATATTCGGATTCTACTTCAGCGATCGCAATTTGAACAACTCATCTTCTTTGTTAGATACAAAAACAGCAGTCTCAAATACAATCTGGCTGCGGGTCTTGTATTGGAAGCATGCTTCTGATTACAGACCTCTCCTCCGCGAAAATTCACCGGCACGCAGCTCCCAACACCTCCTCCTGTCCCTCTCAATGGAACGCCATACTGTTCATCCAGATTGATAAGCAGCATGGAGTGGTACCACCAGCTCGCCTTTCATTGAAGCCAGAACGGACTTGAGACTGAACAGTTGTAATTGGTGGGAGGTCGACGTGGGGAAGAGCGGGTAGAGAGCAAGTGTGTTAGGATTGGAAGCTGCAGACCGGATTTGAAGCCGCGGATCTTTCCGCGTCATGCTATCCGGCAGAGACGGCAAAGTTCATGTTGTTGCCCTTAGCCTAGCCTGCGTCTTGGGATTGGCCGGTGCCAGTCTTACCCCCGCTTCATCCCTGCTACTTTGCGCCTCTCAAGGTTGGTCAGGAGATCTAACTTCCTGATACTTCCGATGAAATTGACCGACAGGGTCTCGTGGACAGGATGTCACACGTTGTTAAGAACCTCTCTTCCTTCAAGTCCGAGTCGTGCGCACGCTGTGGAAGCGGTCGCGCCGGTAACAACATTCGGAACTGGCACTCTCGCACGCACACACTCGTGCACATACGCTCTTCTTCACAGCTGCAACTTCAGATTATGTGAGACTGGAAACAAATGATATCAAGATTAGAGAAGCAGATACAAACAGAACGTCACCTTCGTCTTCATCAACCCACGACGGCGCCGAGTCTATAGTCCTTTCCGCTGCGGCCATTTCAACTACGCCTTATCAGTACGCCAATTGAAGATGTCCAATCCACCCAATTTACCGTTTTCCGAAGCTGGGGTTCCGCTACTGCTCTGACGCATTGCCAGGCTGCCCGTCATCGAAACGCTTCCTGGCCCCGTCGTCGAGCCACCACCTCCACCACCAGCCTTACTACCCGCCCTTGGCTCGAGCAACAGACTGCGTCTATACAGATCATCAGCACCCCTCCCACCTCCTGCGCCTTGTACATCATCCAATGCGCCTTTGAGGAACTTTTGCATCTCTGGCACTTCCACCAAGTTGTACGGCACCTGGAACCTCTGCACCTCGCCGACGATCCGACTGATCTTGATATACTTGTCAAAGTTGAGCAGCTTCTTTTCCGGGTTCGAAGGACACGGCCGCGTCGGTGCATTACCCTCATGGCAGAATGTCAAGTCAGTCAAGAAGAGACCCAAGAACGGAATCGCGGGCGGAGTCGTATTCCTTAACCGAGCTCGATAGCCAGCGTAGTTGCGCGTATGCTCCACTGCACGACGCTGCTGCTCCATCATTCCACGGTACTTGGTCGACAGTCCATCCCACGTTTTCTTCAGTCGTGCGATCGTCGAAGAGTTGAGCGCACACTGGATTGCCATCAGCGTATGAAAGTTGTTGAGCTGTTCGCACCGATCACCCAGCTTGATAAAGAACTTGAGTAGCTGTGTGCGTTTCCTTGCATCTGCTTCACCCAGAATGCACTCGCTGATCCAACCAGTGATCCTTGTCGACATCGACGACATGCTCTTGACATGCACATCTTCGCTGACGCCAGCTGCTTTGGTCTCCTTGGTGAATTTGGAACCTAGCAGCTCTTCGGGCTGGATGGCGCAGTAGAGCTTGCTATCGAGGATCGTCAGCTGTCGGGCCAGCTCGAGTGGGTCGAAATCCAGTATGCTGATTCGGTCAAAGTTCTCGTTTCGAAGGTTGGAGAGGAGCGTTTTGGACACCACGGAGGTGGGCGGCAGAGTGCCACCTTTCGAGAACGCGGAAGGCGCGTACATCTGAGAGGCGTCGGTCATGGCTAGACCGAAACCGCCCTTCATACGCTCGGAAGAGATGACACGCTGCAAGCTACCGGGACCACGGCTGTTGCCGACGAGGACAGTAGTCTTCTGTGTCGCCCCATCGAGACGCTTGCGTGCCAGCTCGGCAAGTCGATGCGCTGGCCCAGCGATCGCACCTGCCTTAGCCCATCGTTCAGCCAAAGGAATCAATTGCTGCAAGATGATCCGGTCGCTAGCGGGATTCCAATGGTTCTCGAGCCAGCTCTTGAGCAGATTGAGCACACGCAGGCGAACGGGCACCAGCTTCTTGTCGTTCCATCTCGTCATATCTGCTTCGCTCATGGCAAGGTCGGCAGGCGGCTTCAAATCGAAGCGTGCCACTAAAGCATCGAGGAGTTCCTGCGGCGAGGTGAACATGCGGAAACACAAGAAGAAAGCGGTTGAGAAGGTCGCTTCGATCATCGTGTCGTGAGGTGTCATCTTTTCGACGAGCGCTTTCAACGTCGCTCCTGTCACCTGACCTTCAGAGTTGCACACCACATCTGAAGGATCATAGTCTGGCGCCATGTAGCGCGATTCGATCGAAATGGCGGGACCCCTCTGTTCTCTGTACATCGACTGTCGATCAACGACGCCGCCGGCCAGTTGCTTGGCAGCCGACTGCGCGGTAGTGTGTGCATCTGGCACTGCACCAGTAGCATGTTGCTGCTGCTGCTGCTGCTGCTGTTGTTGTTGTTGTTGTTGTTGTTGTTGCAGTTGCAGTTGCTGTTGCTGCTGCTGTTGCAGTTCGAGCGACGGACGCGCAGAGGTCTCGCCAGTAACTTCGGATCGAATGGACTGGATCGTCGAGCGCGAAGTTCGGGCTGCATCCTGCGAAAGTTGTTCAGCCGAGGAACCGGTGCCAGACCCTCTGCTGCTGGTCACCGAAGCGCTCTTGGGATCACTAAACCTGCCGTCTGTGTTGCGGAAATTAGCAGAAGCACTGGCGGCATCTTGAAGAGAGGAGGTTCTGTCCATTGCAGCGTGGGGAGGACGCGAAGCATGCTGTGTAGATTCATTGCTGAACTCCTCATCACCCTGCTCGTTCTCGTCGATGTCGTCAAATCCATTCTGGTGCTCGTCTCCTCTTTCGTACTTCTGCATGAGACATGATAAGCTGGTTGCTTTACGGCCAAGGAACGAAAGGGTGTGCTTTCTGCGGATATCTCGCAGTGCTCCCGCATCGGCATCAGCATCATCACTGCCGCTCGGGAACTGCTGGTCAGCCTCGCCGCCGCCGCCGTCGTGCTGCTGTCCGTCCTGCTCAGGGTCCATGGACGCAGGAAGCTGTGACGTGGCTCGAGGGCGCCGAGCACGAGATGGCTCGGGAAGTGCGATGGTGAAGGTAGGCTCGAGACGGTCAATGCAGAGACGCACAGCTCCCACACATTCGCCTCCAGTCCGCAAAACACTGGTAGCTGCTTGAAGCAGGCGCGACTTGTCTTCGGCTTCAGCAGCCGAGCCTGCGGTGATGGAGGCAGAGGGAGCCGAAGTGACGATGCGTGCTGCTGTGACGAGCTGAGTGGTGGCTTCGTACAGATTTTCGCGCGTTTCCCACAGGATCGACGTCTCACGTGGTCGGAGCTGTTGCAGCACCACATTGTTGTTGACAGCCTCGACTACGAGCAAAAGGTTGCGCACGCCAACGACCGCCTCGCGTGTCATGTCGATTAGATATGCATAGCTGGAAGCATGACTCTCGGAGGTGTGAGTGTGGACATGACCGATGAAAGCAGCGATGATAGACAGAAGCTGATCGTTGGTCATGCTGAGGCGATGCATGACCTCGTATGGAGTGCGCTCGACAGGACTCGGAGGACCTTCGTCGTCGCCAGAGCCAATGGAGCCATGTTGCGAGCCAGTGTCGTGACCAGAAGCTGATTCTGGCGATTCGGAGCTGGAGTCAGAGCGTGAACGAGCCATGCCAAGATGACTGGCGACGACAGCTGCCACGACTCCGGCACGGCCATCGAGCTGGCGCTGGGTGAGGGAACGCGCTTGAGCAATGGCTTGAGCACCGCCGTCGGACGAATCGACGGAGCCATCTGAAGGATGGCGACGTTGAGCGTAGGGACGTCGCATATCCGCTTGACTGCGAGAAGCGTCCTGAGAGTCGGTGTGATTGTGAGTGTACTGCAAGTGGCGCGCCGAAGGATGCGAGGCGTGTCCTCTGGCTGCTGAATTACGAGCATTCGGATAGTCAGGCGTGGGCGTCTTGTCGAGTTCTTGGCGGCTCAAGGTGGAGCGTAAGTGAATGTGCGAGGCTGGAGGTGCACGATTAGCATAGAGGTCGTCGTAGACGGAAGAGCGACGATCAGGTACGGGAACCCCACAGTCTACCGCAACGGCAAGGAAGTTGCGCACGTTTGCGAGCACCTGTTCGGCGAGATTCAGCATGGCATCCATCTCTTCTGGCCTTTGAGTCTCGTCGACCATGGGTGCTGAAGCCCTGCGCGCCTGAGCGACAAGCTTGCTGAGTTCGGAAAGAATGGCTTTGCGCTCGCGAGCAAGATGCGGATTCGCCTTGAGCACGCTCGATTCACGGGTGAGGCAATCTGTGGCAGAGAGGACCGACCTGACGGACGAGATGACGCAAGCGGTGGATGGCTGGAAGTGGGCGACACGATGAGCGCGAACAGCGTTGCGAAGGAGTGAGATGGCATGCAAGATGGGATCGAGAACACCAGCGTCTCCGCGATCCGCAAGAGGTGTGGATGTGGGTGTGGAGGAGCGGGAGCCATTGGCGGAAAAGTAACGCTCACGCTGCACGGCGGTTGAGCCTAAAGATCGATAGTCGGCAACATGGTCAAAGTCGGAAGAGTTCTGGCTGTTGGTAGAGTTGCGGAGATGGTGGTCGTCATCATACGAGTAGCTATCATCCTGTGCTCCATCCGATACATAGACGGCTTCTTGGTCAACATAGTTGCTTGGGAACCAGCCTCGTTGTCCATCGAGTTCGCCATCCCACCAACCGGAAGGATCGCGGTTGTAGACTTTGATCACTTGGCCAGCCTGGAAGGAGAGACACGTAGCATTGTTGGAGTTGAAGTCGTGGAGTGCTACGACGTGCTCCTCAGGCTGAATCTCGAGCTCGTCATCGTTATCGGCGTAAGCTGGGACGAAGCTGGATTCAGCATGGGCTGATGAGGAAGAAGCCCAGGAAGACATGTTGGGGTCTGCGGAAGTGTCGAAGGGATCGACGTCGGAGGACGCGGCGCGTTCGAAGCGAGAGGAGAAGGGGCTATCGAGGCTGTTGGCAGAGTCGGTGGAAGGTAGGAAGGATTGCTGAGCAAAGTGGTGATGGTGATTGCGGGATGCTATTGTATGGCGTGAGGATAGATCGGCATTCGCGTAGGCCGCGCTCGACGAAGACATGTCTCGAGAGGCAGGGAGTTAAGCAGCCGCTATTATGGTATGTGGAAGTGAAATGGTGTCGAAGCTCGTGATAGACAGAGCGATGGCATCACAGAGGTCGAGTGTACATGTTCAGTTCGTTGACAGACGCCTTGTCCGACAAGGAGGCGGGGATGGTACAGCTATCGACCGGGTGCGTAGCAAACAATGCGGTTCGAAGCCCAAAACGAATGTGGTGCGGGATGGTGATGAGGAAAAGAAGGAGAAGGAGGAAGAGGAGGATGGAGGAAAGGCGATGGGGAAGGTCAAGGTCAAAGTGAAGGTCAAGGTGAAGGGGAAGACAGATGATAGCAGAGATGATGATGATGATGATGACTGAAACAAAAAGTTACTTGACGAGCGAGAGCGTGTCTGTTGTGTGTGTGTGTGTGTGTGTGTGTGTGTGTGTGTGTGTTAGTGTGCGTGTTAGTAGTAGTGTGTGTCTATCCGAGTTTGCTTTGGACGGGCTATGGAGCATGGATTTCCCTCGCGACCACGGAAAGGAGCACAGGGAGAGAGAGAGAGAGAGAGAGAGAGGAACGACAGAGACCGACACCACACGGCAGCTGTGCTGCTTTCTGTTGCTTCGGCGGTGCGGGGCAGGCACGGTGTGTAGAGAGAGAAAAGGGAAAGAGCTGTACTGTATTTTTAAAATTCCACTCTTAGACTTTCCAGTCCGAAATTCATCACAAGCAAGCAAGTGGGTGTCAAAAGAAGACTTTTGTTGGAGCTAATTTCGCGCTTAGCATCTCAGCCGAGCTCGACTTGTTTGTCAAATACAGTAAGTTAACGGAAGAGCGTTCTGACAGCGCGGCAAAGCCCAAACATCCCAAGGTGACAGATGGCGAGCGAAGTGGAAACAAGGGTACAAGCGACGCACAAAGAGTGAGAGAGAGAGAAAGAAACGGGGACACGGCGGTGGGGAAGAGGCATCAGAAGCGCTGTGTAGGAACGAAGGTGTTTATTTTTCTTGTTTTTGTTTTCATTTATTATTAAATATTTCTTTTTGTTCTGGCGTGTCGACGCTCTGCTGTTGCTGCACCGTTGTGCGTGTGCGTGTGCGTGTGCGTGTGAAGGTCCCTTGTCGTGGGTTCCCGCTGTATAGCGTCAGAGAGCGCGAATCTTTCGAGCTGTTCCCTTCGTTACGGTCTCACCTCTACCCATGATGTCTCTCCGTGAATGTGATGAGCACACTCTCTGTCCGTACTTCCGAACCGCAGAAGTTGGACGATGATCAAATGAGAAGCCTAGGGACATTGCGGTGAGAAAATGATGGCAACCTTAAACCCACTTGATCATTGTGAACAGCGTAATTGAATCCTAGTCGCCGGACTGCGACGAGAGCATGCAGCATCCTGCATTGTTCTTCACTTCGAGCCTTCTGTGCTAGACACCAAGCTCCGCATGTTCATCGTCCACAAGATTATTACCACACAGTGGACTAGTTGGTCAGCATCGGTTGCTTCGAATGATGCAAAGACGTTCCTGACACCTTCTGGTCGCTTCGTCGATGGGCTACGACAAATGCTTCGTGTTTGCGATCCCAGGCTAAAAGCCGTCCGTTGCGACCAGCGTAGTGTTGACGCATTACCGGTAATGATGCTCGCGAATCTTTGCCGGACGAACCAAGCGGGCGGTGCAGCGTCGAATTGCTCGTCATGTCAGGCTAACACCTAAAAACGCCTCCTGAAAGTCTAAGCCGGTGGCTGACCCTTACACTGTCCGACCATGTTGCCATTACATCACGAGCTGCTCTTCATTGTCTCAGATTGGCCTTTCGCGAGCAAGCGCCACCACGGATCTCAAATATACCCGATTGAATAAGCTTGCACATTTCCCACTGCCCTGCTCAGTTCCATCCCGCAAACGCAACGACGCTCGACAACCTTTGTGACAGAAATGGAGGTGCATGCGAAAAACAAAGTTTGCCCGTTTCAGGGTCTGCTGGCGCTGTCATTGTTGTTGTTATTGTTGTTGCGTTGGTGGTGTTGCTCCCCTCCTTCAAGGGGTCTTTATGCAGCTGTCACGATTTGCTTGGCTTTGTCACAGTCAGGGTCGTGAGAATTTCAGGGCCCATTGTCCTGTTTTCATGGCAACCGCCGCGGCCTTCCTGCTGGCGGCAACAAGAAAAACAACGTGCTTTTTCCGAGATCCGCTGCAATCACCACACCAGTCGATGCGAGACCTTTGATGGTTTCACCTTGACTCATTCACGCTATCTTGTCTGATCGAGATCTCAGGTACTTACAATGCACTGGTCTTAGCAATTTTGACTTGTCCAACAGCCGAGTTTTCAAGCGATGCTAAACAAGCTTTCGAAGTCTGCATACAGAATCGGTACGTTTTCAGGGTCGGAAATTGACCGGTACTCTGCAACCCGACTTGACCGTCCGACAACGATAGTGACAACAACGCACAGCTTTCGGGTAACACCTCGCAGACACAGCATCGAGCAAGCTCTTTCATATCATATCGGCTGTTCAACCGCCGCCTCGTATCATCACACTCGGTATTGTAGCCTGGACAGCATGAAGGAGTGCGCTAGTCTGGGCCTCCTGTGCGAGCGTCTGCGATGCTTTGAATGAGCTATCGTCGGCACCTTCAATATCTCACTCACTCGACCCCCGAAATGCAGAGCAATGAGGAGCAACTGAGATGAACAGAACCTCGACAGCACATTCAGAACAGTTCATGAGCGTATGAAGTAATTGAAAGCTTGTAGCCTCTACACACAATCTCGAAAATATTGTGCGTAATGATGACATTGCGAGAGTCACGAGCTGCTTGAGACATTGGCACTAGTTACAACCACTAGTCGTCCAAAGGAATCATGTGAGGCAACGGCCCCCTAGGCTCAATCCCCTTATTAGCTCCAACACCAGAATATCCCTTCTTGATGTGATCAAAGTTCGTCCACTTCTTGAACGCCTCCTCCTTCCAGTACAGTCTCCTCAAGTACTGATGGATGTGAGGATAGTCATGTCGGATCATCTTGACGTTGCATCTGAACAGCGTATGGTAAGCAACATCGAACCTCGCCAAGGTCGGATATAGCCTGATATCAGCATCGCTAAGCCCCATCTCTGGCACCAAGTAGTCCCTACCATCTGACAAGAGCTTCTCGAGCCTGTCCAGAGATGCAAAGAGCTTATCTACCTCCTTGTCATACACCTCTTGAGTGGTTGCAAATCCAGTCTTGTAGACGCCGTTATTGATACCGTCGTAGATCCACTCGTTGAGTTCGTCAATTTTCTTCACTGCCTCGATGTTGTCTGTAGGATAGTACGTCTTGCCTTTAGCAGGACTGGCATCAGGCAAGAGATCGTCGAAAGCAGAGTAGAGGATTCGAATGATCTCTGAAGATTCATTGTTGACGATCGTGCCTAGCTTCTTGTCCCAGAGGATGGGGACCGTATAGCGAGCCGTGTAGTTGGGATCCGCTTTCAGGTAGAGTTGCTTGGTGTTTTCAAAGTCGTAGAGAGGATCGCCGGTTTCGACGTCATCTGTGCGGTCGAAGGGCCAGCCATTGGGTGTAAGAGAGTAATGGACGATAGCGACATCGATAATGCCTTCAACTTGCTTGAGTGCTCGCGTGTGGAGCGTTCGACATGCCCAGGGACAGATGAGGGCCACATAGAGCAGATAGCGTCCCTTCTCTGGTTGATGGGGGCCATCTTTGGAGATTGTGTTGCGGAAGGAAGATGTTTGGCGACGGAAGCTGCCGTCTTTGTCCGCGTGGACACTGACACTGTGCTCAACCATGATCGATCAGATAGCGCCGCCGGTACTTGGCGGCCTGCCTGTTGCGGTGTTTAGTATCGTTGATTTTGTCGCGCAAGAGAACGATTGCGAACCCGGAGAGAGCTGGGAGTATGCATGTGTAGATGTCGGAAGGTAACAGAATTCGGCCCTCATATACGGCTCAGTATGATGAACCTGTTAGCCAGGATTGCGCGCACGGTCTCCGGTTTGAAGAACCATGAAGAGTGTGAACATGAGAGCCGTTCTGCATCGGCAGTGGAGGCGGTGATGTGATTTTCGCTGCAGCTTAACTCCGCGTCAAGGGTCTTTTGCCAGGCCGCGGCTACAGTGTTCCGGCTGTCGAATTGCATGCTCACTCGTTGCAATCTGATCAATTATCAAGAGCAAACTCAAGCTCATCCTCGTTCCCTGCTCACACTCCTGCACGCTGTTTGATATGCATTTGAACTCAGAGGTTGTCGCCGAGCTTTCGGTAGGCCCGAGACTCGACTCAATCAACCGTGAGAAAGATGGTCGGAAAATTGTGCACTAGGAATCAGCCAGTTCGGTCTAGCCGATGGTCTGAAGAGACAAGAAAGACACAGACAAGAAACAGAGTATGTTGAGATTGTTATTGGAAGACATGTGGCTGAGCAAGACAATCACAAACGCTACTCTACTTCATCGCATCGACCCATCCTTGCAAGTCGACCTTGGCAGCGTCTGCCTCGATCACATACCGATGCTTGGTCAGATCCTTGGGTGTCGGCCGCTTCGCAGGATCCTTGACCAGACACAGGTTGACAAACTCCTCCATCAACTTGGGGAATCTCCCTTCTGGTAGCTTGGGCGGTGGCTCATTGACAATGTGTTGCAAGAGATCCAAGATTGACATCTGATGACTGGATCCTTCCAAACTGACTCCGGCTGCTTTCGACTTTCTGCGATTTTGCTTCTCCTTCTTAGCGATCTGCAGCTTTGGCGCAGGTTTCGTAGGTGAGAGGGTGCCGCTGAGATCGTCGTTGAGCAGATCGCTGGCATCGTCATCATCCGAATCAGAGTCGTCCCCATTCTCTGCAAACGGGAAACGTCCCAAAGCCAACTCGATGATAGAGACACCCAAACTCCAGACGTCTGACTTGACACTGTATTGATCACCCTGGATTCGTTCCGGTGACATGTACGTGCTCGTGCCGACAAACGTGTCTGCGATACTGTTGATGAGCTCGCCGCTGACGCCAAAGTCGCAAATTTTGATCTGACCGGCGCCGTTGACGAGAATGTTGCTTGGCTTGACGTCGCGGTGAATGATACGATGCACGTCGTACAGGTAGGTAAGACCGTGTGCTACGACCACTGCAATCTTGCCGCAGATCTCGGGAGCGATGGGACCGTACTTCTTGTAGATGCCATCGAGCGAGTCCTTCTCCATGAACTCCATGCACATGCAGATATGTGGTTCGCTAAGGTAGGCGCCGTAGAACGAGACTATGTATGGCGAGTTGCACTCGTGCAGGATCTGTAGCTCTCTCAAGATTTGCTTTCGTACACTTGGCTTGGCGTCGATGAAAACGACCTTCTTGGCCATAACTGTCCCGCTCTTCTCGTGAAGCACCTTGGTAACGGTACCGCCATTCCCTGCTCCCAGCTCTGATAGTGTCTTGAGATCCTCGTTCTTCAAGTCGAGCTTGTATTCGACGCCCAGCTCCAAGTTGGCCAGCTGCTGCGTCAACTTGTTGTGGTAATTGGCGCCCGAGTTGGGCTCGGTGTCGAGACCGTTCTTTGCTGTGAGAGACAGAGAGCCTCCTGGTGTTACGGCTGATGACTTGCCAATGGTTGATGCATTCGAAGTAGCTGATCCTTCACCTGTGCTTTGAGATGGCGTTGTAGCACCTGCTGGGCTCGACAAAGGCGACTCAGCCAGTTGTAGCCCCTTGAAGTTGCGCTTCTTGCGTATGGATGAACCTGCGCTGGAGGAAAGCATTGTGAGCGAGTGTAAGTCTGGGCCTGGTGAGCAAGGTTGTACGGATGGTAGGCTCTATCCTTTCACGGCCGGAGAAATGCGCAATGTGCGTCGCTGATAGCGCCTAACGCGAGAGAAAGTCGAGCTGAATGTGAGACTGGCGGAGCTTTCTTGCGGAGTATGGGCTGAATAGGGAAGGCAGCCTCTGTGTAAGTGCTGAGTCGCCAGCGATGAAGGATGCGTGATGTTGGAAGATGCAAGTGATGATGTATCCGGACAGGTCGTGGTTATTGGTGGTAGTAAATGCGGCGCTTTTTGGTTGCAAAGGAGGGCCAGGTATCAGAAGTGGTTGTACCGTTATGATAAGTTAAGAATGCTGGAGAAGGGGGCTGGGTTTGCTTATTCAATCCGACGATGAGTCCGGAGCGTAAAACAGGGTGCAAGTGCGTGTCACTCGGGAGCGGGATTGGCCCCGCGGTCAAGGAGGTGTTCTAGATTGGAGGACTGGTGATGCTGTTGATGGTTGTAGGAAAGACGATGAGAGGTGTTTCGAATGTATAAGAGAAACGAAAAAGAGACAGAGTCCGGAACGGTCTTCGTTGCAAGAAGGTGAAGCGAGTTGGACACTTCTGTCACTTTCAGACTTCAAAGGAGCTGTTCGCCTCAGCAGCTCTACACAAGAGGCGCGTGCGTGTGCGTGTGCGTGTGTGGATGTGTGTGTGTGGGTGTGTGTCGGTCTCTTGCGTGTGTATGTGTGTGTGTGTCTTTCTGCGTGTGTCGGTCTCCCGCGCGTTTATTTTCTTCGAGGCCCTGAGCTCGCCTCTGCAAGACTCACAGCAAATTCAGAGGCAGCAGCAACAGAAAAAGAAAAGAAAAATAGAGCAGCATGCGTCTTCTGCTTTCGGAACCCTTTCTTCCAGCAGCGAGCTGAATCCGGCTCACATTCAAGAAGAAGATCTCTGTGAAATCTGAGCCTCGTGGAACCAAGCAACTCCATCCCGCTCATGGTGTGATGTTTCAACATGCACTCGATGAAGCTTGACCCCACGTCTTGACTCCTGCGAGACACTCTCAGGGAATCGGCTGACACCAGCATAGGAAGCCACTGAAATCAGGCAGACGGGGCACCTATGTGTGGTGTGTGAATTAGCACAGCAACTCCTTTCTCCTCTCACACCCTCCGGCTTGACGAGCTGCTACAACAGTATCACACTCGAGCCAGCATCAGCTCTTGCAGAGCAAGGTGATACCGACATCCGAATGTGCATTCTGGTGTGATTGTAGTCATCTCACAGAAGGCGTCTCAGTAGCGAGAAAGTGTAAAATTTGTAGGACTCATTTTAGCAAACGTCGGACAGTCAAATAGAACATTCATAGATAAAGGGGCGAAGATCATAGCATTGCAACAAGAAACAAACAAACAGAGAACGAAGACGACGACAACTACAAAACTACAACTGCAAATGTGACCAAATTCCTGGCAAGACAGGGTCTATCAGAAACGAGCGGCCAACCCTCCCTCGGAGCTCAGGAACAAGCTCCCACTTAAGGTCGCAAGCCATGTTGCTCCTCGGGCAAAGGTCCTCGGCGGGCGGCTAGAATCGTCCTCAACCACACGAGGTGGAAGAGGAACGACAAGGCCCTTGAAATAGCCTCACTGTCGTAAAGGGCGGCAACACTCGGGTTTCATCTACTAGACTGAATAAGGTGACATGCAATTGAGCATGTAGAATCGGATATCGACTTTATTAAGTGATTCCGTAAAGCTGGAAGAGGCGGAAGGAGAACGAGCGCAGATGGGCGATGGGAACAAGAGTCAGTGAAACCGAACGGATGGATGCGTTGGAAGGAGATATGGATGTCGATGAGAGCACTGGCGACCGTTGCAGATCGATGGTGATGCGAGCGGCAGCGTCGACCAGGATAGGATGTATATAGAGACGGAGAGGGGAGCGGAAAGGGGAAGGTAGGGGGTAGGAGGAATACTCACTATGATCTTGGAGAGAAGAGAAGAGGGATGCGTGAATCTCGCAGGTTTATATATGTTTCTGGCCGGCTGCTCTCACCAACGAGCTTCCAACTCAGCGAAATTTTTCCTTCCTTCGTTCAAGCTGAGCTTTGAAATTTTGCCGCTGCTGCTGCGCAACCATGAAATTTCGAGAAGAAAAAAATTCGCAGCGCAGATCTAAAAAAAACTGCGGCGGACTGTTGTTGACTCTCTCAACCCTCTCAACCCACCTTTTGGCCTTCTGACGGCCGACAGCGTTCGATAGATTCAGACTTTGCTTGGCCGACTTGCCAACACGAGGAGACGAACAACATGACACCCGCTCAATAATTCATTCAGACAGAATGCAGATCTACGACAGGGGTAAGAAGCCTGCTGAAGATGGTGCTTCTTCGGCTTCACGAAAGGATCATCTTGAAGGGTCAAGAGTCAGGGTCTTCCGATTTGTTTGGGATTCCAAGCCCGATGCCTCTGATACAGATCGGGATCGGTAGCGAGTCTGAGACCGATCCGATTTGAGCTTAGCCTCTATCACTTTTGGACAGCCTAACCTGAAGCAAGATGAGGTGCTGCTTTTCACCATCGTTCTGTGTGACTCTCGCTCAGAACGTACGCTTGTTGGACGCAATTGTGCCGATCGACTGAAGTCTGCAGAATGGCCTGCGGTTGACTCTTGGCTCAGGAGGCTGTGTCACCGTATGACTGCGAGCTCCTCTGACCATGCGGTGGCCCTCTTTACAGCTTTGAATGGCGTTGCCATGTTCCTGGCTCATTATGCTGCGGCCGCAAGAGATCACGCTGCAATGCGAATGACGGAACACCGCGACAGCCATCTGGCATGTCTATGCTAGACGCGATCAGATCATACAGCATACCCTTGCCGATAGGTGCGACCTCAAGCCTCTCTTGTGCCTCCATTCAAAATCGTACAGGCATGTCGGTTCAAACCAGCATTGGCTCAGGCTGAGAATCAACACCTGCAATCTTGACAGCATTCGTCGCTGTTCCGCCTCGCTATGAGGTCTGTTTCAGTCTGCATTTGATATGTAGAATCGGTCACATCGGGATCATGACCACGCCGATGCGTACCTGGATCGATTGCTGATCTTGAGCAGAACAGGTCGGACGTCTGAATCGAGAGAGGAGATGCCAAGAGGAAGATGTCCGAGGGATGCTGTAGTGTAAAGACCTGGGCATCTTGCGAGAGAAATAGAGCTCACCATTTCGAACACCGACCTTTGAACTGCTGCTGGCGATTCCGACACGTCGGGGGACGAGGAGGAAGCAAAAAAATGGAAATCAGCAGGCAGAGTGTTGGTCTCAGATCATTATTTCCCTTCTGCTGGCCAACTGCTGTCAGGGTCGTGAACGCCAGCGAAGCACAACTCACAGACTCATGCATCAAGCACCCTTTGTCTGTGTAACACTGCCTTTGTTCTCTCAGAACGGTGTGATCGCAGAGCGATTCTTCGCATCCCTTGGATCCCTCGATGCTGGCTGCGAACGATCGAAGATCATGGCTGCTGCCCCCCCTTGAGGTCCTTCCTTCTGTGCTAAGGGCGGACCAACCATTCAGCGCCCAGGAACAGGCGTCCCAAGCGTGGGCAACTAAAGCAGCATCCACCTCGGTCAGACTATCGCCGGTCAGTGCCACACGAAAAGGAAGCAACTCGCCGAGGGAGCCGGAGCAACGGGATCGAGGGCGACCTTGCCATGCCCTTGAAGCACGAATGCATGCTGCTGCCTCTAGCGGCACACTTGGCATTGTCCTACAGTATTTCAAACGAATCGCTTGCCTCTGCCCGAAGCAAGCCAAGAGCGCAGGCCCTCCTTCGAAGCGTTGTTGCCCTCAAATCCCGCGTGTTCATTCAACCCAGCCTGTCACTACACTGTGTACTGCACAGCGTCAGCAGAGTTGCCACGATGCCTTTTCTTCTGGTCACGGTCGCGAGTTTGTGCAACCACGTCGCGAAACTTCCCTACTCGATTCAGCTTCTTCGTGTGGTCGTTAGAAGACATGCGGAAAGCATGCTGCTGTCGGCGACTGTATTCTGATACCGAACTCGCAACTGCAGGAGCTGATCTTAGCATGGTTACACCTTTTACTTGCAGACAAGAAGAAGGGAGTGCTTAGCGAGAGGCAAGGGGCGAAAGAAGGAGACATGAATTTGCGTATTGGTACAATTGAGAACAGCGGAAATCCTGCGAGCTCGCTGTTCCTCGCTTGCTGGCTGCGTTCTACGCCATCGAAACATTGAACACGCAGTTTCCGAATGGCTGTTGCCGAAGATGCACATCACTGCACCTCTTGCAGCTCTGTTTCGTTGGCACTTTTTGTCTTCCACGCCGTTTCCGCTCTATCGAGGACGCCGTTACCCTCTTCTTTGGCTCTTGCCTGTCTGTCAACGTTTTGACAGATGGCTTCTGTCTCACTCGCGATCGCCACTAGTGTCGACTGGAACTCGCTCATCACATCTGTGATTTCTCTCAATCGCAGCATCAATGTAATGAGGTAGCGATGTGATCAGTGATGGTGTGCGACGTAGCCACGGTGCTAACTTGACGTTGCTTCTGTGCATCCTGAATGAATGTCGCTCGCTTAGCTTGGAAGTTAGGCGCTGAATGGCATACGGAACAACGCTGCCGCGCATGCAGTCACTCGACCCTCTTTGTCGTGGTACAGCACCCCTTTTCTCGCTGCTTACAATCAAGCAATCGATGGTGCTTTCACTGCCGGTCTCGCTGTGGTGTCCCTTTGAGAACCTAGTCCGCCTCCCCCTTCCCTGCTGCAGCCGCGCTCGCCTTATGTTCCCTCAGCTTGCTCGCGTTTGCTTCTTTCTTCCTCTTCCTTGCTTCCGTCCCTCATTCTTTCTTCCTTTCCGTCCTCATTCATCCTTTCTCCTCCCCTTGTCGAACCACGTTCCTGCCTAGCGCACATTGTATTCTCGAGTTGCTGGTCTTCTTCGGATACTTTGCCCTTCTGCACACCTACTCTTGCTCGTTCCAAGCTTTCTGCTGAGCAGATCTTGATCAACATATACACACCTTTCTCTCACCTTCTTCTCACCTTTCTCTCACCTTTCTCTCACCTTTCTCTCACCTTTCTCTTCCCAGCTCTATCTCCTCGTCCCGTAGATCCTTGTGGTTCGACATTGCCATCTTCTCTTTCTCCTGCGTCTCGACATCGCTTGACCCGATACTTTTGACAAGTTATCCTAATCAGCACCAATCCTCATCTTTTGCATAAGCCCCGCAGTTTCCCCATAGCATCTCTCTTCGTTGCATTTCACATCCAACCTCTGCATCTTTCCCATAAGCCTTTCAGCATCCCTTAGTACTTCTTTCGACATCATGGCTCCCATCGCTAAGACCGTCTGCATGGCCCTTGCGGCCATTGCCATCGCCGCCGCAGGCACCCAGCCCGCCGAGGCTCACCAGCTCAACTCTCGTCACGCCGCTGCTGGCAGCAACGTGTACCACAACCTTCACTCTCACTCTCGTCGTATGGAGCGCAAGGTTCGACGCGGTGATTCCTTCTCCATCTCTGGCGCTGGCAGCATTTCCGGATCCGCTGCCTCCAACGGCGGTTCAGCCTCGGCATCGATTTCTGGCGCTGGCTCCATCTCTGGCTCTACCTCCGACGATGGTTCCAAGTCATCGTCCGAGTCGCATGCCCAATCTGGTGCTGACTCCAGCGCCAACGCCCAGTCTGGTGCCCAGTCCAACGCTCAATCCAGCGCTCAGTCCAGCGCTCAGTCCAGTGCTCAGTCCAGTGCCCAATCTAGTGCCCAATCCGGTTCGGGTCCCTCGAGCTCCCAGTCTAGTTCTCAAGCTAGCTCGCAGGCAAGCTCGCAATCAAGCGCCCAGTCGAGCTCTCAGTCCAGCTCGGAATCCAGCGCACACTCTAGCTCCAACAGTCAGGCTGACGCCGGCGCCAGTTCCAGCTCGAGCTCCAACTCCAGTGCCAACTCGAGCGCTAGTTCTAGCGCCAACTCGAGCTCTAACTCCAGCGCCAACTCGAGCTCTCACTCTGAGTCTCACTCCGGCTCTGATGCCAGCTCGGGCTCCTCGTCCGATGACAACAACGGCGGCGACAAGGAAGGATCGAACTCAAGCTCCTCTTCTTCGTCGTCTGCCCCTACCTCGACCGCCTCTTCGTCGGGCTCCGCTGCCTCCGCTGCCTCGGCTGCCTCTAGCACTCCATGCACTAGCGACCACAAGTCTGGCGCTGCTGCTGCTGCCACTGGCACCGCCTCCGGTTCTCACTCCGGTAGCGCTTCTGTTGCTTCTGCTACTTCGACCAATTCGGCTAGTGCCGCTGCTGCCACTACCACCATTGCCAGCGGTTCTCACTCGTCCAGCGCCAGCGCCGCCTCCTCCACCCCTTGCACCGAGGGTCAGGGTAAGGGCACCTCAACTGCCTCGGCTGCTTCTGCTCAGCAGACTTCTACCGGCTCCAACTCCTCCGACTCGTCCAACTCCAACGCGTCATCCGGCAGCGAGGCCGCTTCCGAGTCTTCGTCGCAGTCTGACTCTAACGCCAACGCCTCCTCGAACTCGGACTCGAGCTCGAGTGCCGATGCCTCGACCTCTTCCACCGGTGACGATGAGGACTGTGATGACGACGAGGGAGAAGCCTCGTCCACCTCGACTGGTGCCGCCAACTCTGGTGCCAACTCGTCGGGCAACAGTGGTGCCTCGAGCTCCTCGGGTTCCAGTGCCGCTGCCAACTCCTCTGGTCAGTCCAGCGGAAGCCAGTCTGGCTCCAGTGGCGCTTCCCAGTCTGGCTCGAAGGGCTCCTCTTCAGGCGGTTCGTCCAGCGGATCTTCTGGTTCGTCTGGTTCGTCCGGCTCAGTCTCTAGCTCCGGATCCAACGGCTCCAACTCCGGCGCTGCTTCCTCCTCGTCGTCGGCTGCCAACTCCGGCTCATCGTCTTCGGGCTCTTCTCAGGGCAACAACAGTGCTGACGATGACGACTGTAATGATGATGAGGCCGGCGCTACCGACAATGACGACGACGACGACTGCGAGGACGATGAGGCTGATTCTACTTCCAACGACGATGACGAGGACTGCGATGAGGATGACAACAGCGGCTCTTCTGCTGCTGCCGCCGCCGCTTCTGCTTCTTCGTCTGCTAACTCTGGCTCGTCTGCTTCCACTAACAACCAGCAGCAGTCCACCCCTGCTTCGGCCGCTTCGTCCTCCGCCACCCCTTCGCCCGCTCCTCAGGCTGCTGACAACAACAGCAACAAGGGCGGCTCCTCCTCGTCCTCCTCGTCGTCATCGTCGGCAGCTGCTTCCTCAAGCTCTTCGTCGTCGGCTGCCGCTGCTTCTGCCTCCGCTTCTTCGTCCTCCTCATCGTCCTCGTCCTCTTCCTCGTCATCTTCGTCTTCGGGCAGCCTCGCCAACGCCATCACTGGCGGATACGCAACCTACTTCTGGCAGAACGGCAACCCCGGCCACTGTGGCCAGTACAACAACGACAACACTCCTATTGTGGCACTCCAATCCAGCTTGTATGCCGGTGGGTCTCACTGTGGAAAGAAGGTCAAGATCGTTCGTGCCGATGACCCAAGCAAGACGGTCGTAGCCACTGTCGCAGACTCCTGCCCTTCGTGCACCAATGCCCAGTCGCTCGACCTCTCTTGGGGTGCCTTCCAGCAGATCGCTACTGCCGCTGAGGGTATGGTTGCTATCAAGTGGGCCTGGGTGTGAGATGATTGCTTCGACGTAGACAACAATGTCAAGCCTTGATGGCGAATCGAGACAGCTCTCCGGCAGACATGCTTCATCTCGAGTTCCCGGTGGGCTCGTCTCCGCTTACTACAGTAAAGCTACCCCCTCTTCTATTTCTTCTTCCCACATTTCATTTGCATCGCGCGAGTTCCTCTGCTTGGATTGGAGACCACACCGACGATGAATCAGGCCACCAATAGTATCTTGTACAGCGAGCAGGTCTCGCTGGACAGTCTGTTGTGACTGGCCGATCGTCAGTCGAGATGGGTCGCAATCTTCGATAGTCTACTCAGCTTTGCATAGAAACAATCTGCTTCTTTTGTCACCTTCCCAATCCTTGCAAGGGTCTAGCATTCTTTCTTTCCCGCTGCGTTCGGGGTTTTTGCTGCGCAGAGGCCCTGGATCCGTGGCTTACACCGCCTTTCTTTCCTACCGAAACGGAACTGTCACTTTGAGACCATCTGGAAATGGAATACAATGAATTCTTCCCTTTATTTACGCTGCTTGCCATGCTGTCTGTGAAAAGTTACCTCGTGCTCAACACACATGCGGTCGGGACTCCACGCATCCTAGTGCTCTGTACAGCAAAGACCCCAAAAGAAGGTGGAAGAAACGAAGGCTGGACCTGCTAAGTCCTTGTAAGGATTGGTGAACATGAGTGTCGGGCAATGTTTGACACGTGAGAAGAAACGCCCAGCGTAAGTGTTGCGGAAGTCGACGTGGAGAATTTTAAGAAAGCGACGCTCAGGCCACCGCCGGCACACAGCTTCATTTCTTCCAGACCTCACACCACCTCATCGTGGGCTTCGATCCCTCACACTACCACCTTTTCGATTCTGGTTTCTCGCTCGAACCCGAAGTTCAGGGTGCAGGGACGGTTTTCTGTCCCAGGAGTAGGCAGCCTTGGCCTTTAGCCTCTGATCGAGCGAGCGCTGTCAAGAAAGCGACCCGAAGATGCGAGCACTGCCTATTCTCAGCCTAGGCTGGGCATGGCTCACCCTCGCCCTCACACTCACAAGTCCTGCGCACCTGGCAAGAGCGGACTCGCCCCCAGTCAAAGTCCAACTCCGTGCCTCCTGGTCCAAGGTTCAGCTGCATAGCAACGGCTCTCCATTTCTTCTCGAGCTTTTAGAAGCCGCACGAGCACAGCGTCCATCGAGCTTCTTTCCTCTCATCGATCTGCTGACTAGCGAGTACTCAGCAGCGCAATTACGCAACGCATCCGATAAATGGCTAGCTCAGACTGTCGAAGAGCTCATCAAGTCGCGAAAGCTATTTGGCACAGCTACAAGCCAAATGAATGAAGCATTGGACACTTGGCGGATGTCTCTGGCGCTCAAGAACAACAGTCCGAGGATTCAAGCCTTTGTGCAGATGTACGAGACTTTGAAACTTGACGATGTGTGGAAGACGAGGTCGGACAGCACTTCGTGCATTAGTTGGATCCACAGACGAGGGAAAGTGCTATGCTCTGCCGAAGAGTTGCGCCAGGCTTTGCAGGACAACGCCTCCTCTTCGTCGGTCACAGCAAGCTCGCGAAATCAGGTCGCATTTGGTCATCCTCGTAGCGCTGGCGAAGCAAGCTATGTAGTGGGAGCTCCCAGCTCGCAGGCCTTCGAGCTCTACGCAGACCCGTTCTCAGATAACTTCCGAGAACTCTTCTCGACGCTAGAGGAGCATGCGAGCAACGCAGAGGGAGACTTCAAATACATTCTTCGTTGGAGACCATCCTTCAGCAACCCCCTCGCGAATGAATCTACAAGCGACCAAACCACCCTCCTTTCCGGCTACGGCGCGATTCTCGACCTCAAGAAGGTAGACTACCTCGTCATTGACGATCGCAAGCTCAAAGATGACAGTGACATTAGCGATCTCGGCATCTCCACCAATACTCACGACGAGGAAGCAGGCGCCACTCAACGAGCTTCTGCCGACTTGCGTCGGCTTCAAGAAGAGATCGGAGCCGACCTGAATTCTGCCTCAACAAGTCTTTCCTCATTGACCGACAACGAGATCGCTGATCTCGGCATCAAAGCAACTCGTCTTATTATGTCTTCCTCTGATCCCTTGCGTGCACTGCAGGAGCTCTCGCAGAACTTCCCGTCGCATGCAGCAGCGCTGGCTAGCTCGACCAAGTTTGACGACGGGGATGCCTCCGCAGCGCTCGTCGAAGCTGTACTTGGTCTGAGCAGCATGCGCATTGAGCCTGGAGCCTCAGACCTGTGGCTAAACGGTAAAACAACGCCGGCGAAAGAGTTCATGCCGATGACATTGTTGGAGACACTCAAGCAGGAGCGTAAGTGGTCTTATGCGCTGCAGCACCCACTTGCAGGCGGAGGTTTGAATGTGACCGAAGCAGGCGATCTCATCGCGTCCAGCCTTGTGGGTCGTGCATTCGTGGCGCAAGCAGAAGGCGGAGGTGCGGCGGCGATCTTCGACGCCAGCGATCGGATCGAAGTCAAGAACGCACCCGAGGGTAGTGAGCAGGGAGCGATCACGTGGCTGAACGACCTGGAGAATGATGATGAGACAAAGGACTGGTCGAGCGATTTGATGGATTTGTTGCGTCCCATGTGGCCTGGCAAATTCCCTCGTCTTTCATTGAACCTGTTCAATGTAGTACTGGTGCTAGACCTGAGTCAGAGGGAGAGCTGTCGCTTCCTTTCCGATACCGTCATACAAAGTCTGGGTCGGGTAGGATTGCACTGGGGTCTCGTTCCTGGTGGATTGGAGGACCAAGCGAACAACGACTCGATCCGCATGGCTCGGCTCTTCTGGTTCCTGCTCGAAGAGGCTAGCCCTCAGCTTCTGTCAGACATTCTTCGGAAAGCGGCAGCAAGCCGAGCAGGCACAGCTGAACACCTCGACGTTTCTCTCGCCATCAAGGAAGCCCAATTCGCTCTGAAAGCCCTCGATGCTGACGGCACCCTCGCAGCCAGGCTGAACAGTGCCCTCGCCGGCCAAGACGCAGCTTTGACCCAGCGAGAGGGATTGAGCAAGGCATACATCAATCGTCTCCGTGCAACGCGAAAAGAGAGCCCAACCGGTCATGTCTTTGTCAACGGCCAGCACCAGCCTTTCCACCCGCAAATCGTTCATCTTCTTCATCAATCGATTCAAGAGCAGATCCAATTCCTTGCACCGCAGATCTACTATGGCCAGCTCAGTAGCTCTAGCCCGGGACTTAGCACATTCTTCTATGACTCGGTTGGAGCGCTTAGCTTCCGTTCTGCTCTTGTGCCCGGTTCAGGTGCAGTTGCGGAAGCAGAGGAGGATGGAGTGCAGCATGAAGCCGTGGACCTCTTTTTTGCGCTTGCGGACGAAGATGTGCCTTTAGCAACATCGGAAGGGCTCTTCAACTTTTTCTATCCATCGTCGGTGCTGGCAAAGGGAGAGAAAGGAGAGGAGTCAGGAGTCTTGCTGAACTCAACTGTGTGGGTGCTTGCGGATCTGGATAGCGTGGACGGGCAGAAGTTGTTGACAAGAAGCTTCGAAGCGCTTGCAAAGGACGATGCCAAATTCCGGCTTGGTGTCGTCAATGTTCCATCGCTAGCATCACCACATCCGGTTCGTGAACATCTCATGTCGACAACCTTCCATCGTCTCCTCACGGACCCAGAGGTATCGCGTCCTTCTGCAACTCGAATTCTAGAAGCTCTGCGCCAACCAGATCATCTGAACAGTGTGCTAGGACTCTCAAAGAGCTCGCGATCCGATAACAAAGCAGCTTCCCGCTTCTGGGCCAGCATTGCACCTTCCATTGCCTCGAAGCTCGAACCCGCCTCTAGTGCATCACTCATTGTCGACGGCCATCTAGTCTCCAATTTCGATCCGAACACCATTGAAGCGCGCGACATCACAGCATTGGTCGAATTTGAAGCTGGCCAAAAGCTTCCTTACATCACCCAAGCTCTCACTCTTCTTAGAGAAGACGTTGACTCCATGGATCCTGTCCAGCGACAGAATCTGATCTTTGCAGCCCTATCCGTGATGAACGGTGTCTACGATTCTCGTCGACAAAACGCGTTTTCAACCAAACTCGCTTCGCGATCAGGACTGCCCGAACAGTTGGGTACTCGAGAGCACGTCTTTGAGGTCGGTGATAAGCTCAACGCCGATATTCGCATCACGCTGCTACTCAATCCTCTGTCGGAGTCTGCACAGAGATGGTCCAGTATCTTGCTGATGCTGAGGGAGCTGGAAGGAGTTTATCTGCGAATCATCCTCAATCCGGAGATCAAGTTGCGCGAGCTTCCGCTGAAGCGATTCTACCGGTTCAGTGCACCACACAAGTTGAGCTTCGACCGTACCGGTAAAGTGACCTCGGAAGAGTTGCGGTTCTTTGACATGCCTGAAGAAGCGGTTTTGACGCTAGGACTGGATGCTCCAGCGCCTTGGTTGACTATGCCTATGGAAGCCGTCTATGACTTGGACAATATTCGTCTGAGTGACGTGCCGACGATTTCGCGCGGGAAAGGCGTAAAGGCGGTGTACGAGCTCAAACATATCCTTATCGAAGGACATGCTAGAGAAGAGAGTGCAAACAGCTTGCAAGTAGCAGTGCCCAGGGGATTGCAACTGTTGTTGGAGACACCGGATGGAGGTACGAGCTTGGATACGATTGTTATGGCGAACTTGGCGTATTTCCAATTTAAGGCTCAACCGGGATTGTGGAAGTTGAGGATTCGACCGGGAAGAAGTGACGAGCTCTACGAGATGCAAAGTGTTGGAAGCGCCGGATGGAACAGTCCTTCGATTGACGTGACAGGGAATTTGATGACGCTCGACACGCTTTCTGGGCTGACCATCTATCCTCGTGTGTCCAAACGTAAGGGTAAAGAGCAAGAGCAGCTGCTTGAGGAACTCGATGCTCAAGGCCGACCTGTCAAGAAGTCTCGCACCGTTTCGTCTAGTGCGGCTGAAGGTGTGGTCGCTTCTGCAAGCAACTTCTTCTCCTCAGCCAAAGATAAGATCGCTTCCCTCGCCAGTCAAATCACCTCCACCGCCGGTACCAGCAACGCTGTGGCAACGCGCAAACATGCCGACATCAACATCTTCACCGTCGCTAGTGGCCATCTTTACGAACGCATGACATACATCATGATCCTTTCTGTCCTCAAGCATACCTCCAGCAGTGTCAAGTTCTGGTTCATCGAGAACTTCCTCTCTCCATCCTTCAAAGAGTTCATCCCCCATCTTGCGAAAGAATACGGATTCGAATACGAGCTGGTCACCTATGCATGGCCTCACTGGCTTCGAGCACAGCGCGAGAAACAAAGAACGATCTGGGGCTACAAAATTCTTTTCCTCGACACCCTCTTCCCCCTCGACCTATCAAAAGTGATCTTTGTCGACGCAGATCAAGTTGTACGAACCGATCTCAAAGAGTTAGTAGACCTGGATCTACAGGGTAAAGTGTACGGCTATCCACCCATGGGTGATGATTCTGAAGACATGGACGGATTCAGATTCTGGAAACGAGGTTACTGGAAAGACTACCTCCGTGGACGGCCCTATCACATCTCTGCCCTCTACGTCGTCGATCTCAACCGTTTCCGTCTATTTGCTGCCGGTGATCGTCTTCGAGGTCAATACCAAGCTCTTTCCGCAGATCCCAATTCACTTAGCAACCTCGACCAAGATTTACCCAACAACATGCAAGCTAGCCTACCTATTTTTACTTTGGACAAAGAATGGCTTTGGTGCGAAACTTGGTGCTCGAACGATTGGCTGGATAGGGCGAAAACTATCGATCTGTGTTCAAATCCAAAGACAAAAGAACCTAAATTGGATAGAGCAAAAAGACAAATTCCAGAATGGACACTTTACGATCAGGAAGTGGCGAAATTGGCTCAGAGATTGGTGGAGGAAAAGGTTGTGGGAAAGAGCGTCGTCGCTCCGGAAAGTCAGGTCGAGAAAGTCCCGCAACAGACGAAGGCTCAAGTTGATAAGCCGGGATCAGAAGATGAAGATATGCCCGTTCATGACGAGCTCTAGTCTCATTCACACTTCTCTCAGACACGATAGTACGCACGATTCGATGTCGTAACTCTCACTAGAAAGTTTTCGAACAAGTCCAGACCGTGTGAAAGACGCAGACACTCAAAAGAGTGAGATCGGTTGAGCAAGTTTAGGGCACAGCTTGTGAGCCCAAGGTGACGTTGATTGCGATGTTACAAAAAGGTATACAAAATGCTGAGGGGTATTCGGTGACATAAACGAGCAATGCATGTGTGATACTGAGAACAAGACCAGCTTGCAAGATAAAGATGCAAAAGTGTGCTTAGAACCCGGGGCTGCTGTCCGATCCATTATCTGTGACGAGCATCGCCTCAGGATCAGAATTGGAGATTGGAGACTCGGACGCTTCTGCGTCGGTGTCTTGTTTGAGTGAATGCGCCTGAGAGGGAAGCGGAATCTCGGCCATCATTGGCTGGCGGCGTCGTTCGATGGTGAAGGAACCACCGCCTGTTGCGACAGTCATCCTTTTGATCCGGTAGGCACTATCTCTTGAGTCCGGCTCACCTGGATCCTCGGAGGACGGTTCGGAAAGGCTGTACGTCGGCGACGGGATGTGATTTGGCGGCACTTCGAGCGGCTCAAGCAGTTCGAGAAAGGATTGTGCGTCTTCGTCGTCATCCTCGAGAACGCTGTCCGTCTCGAAGCCCGAAACCTTCCCGTCATCGGCGTCGTCGCCCTGCGGCACTTCCAATGGATGGATTGTGCCGTTCGGCATTGCGGTCAGGATCTGTTGGGACGAAGATGAAGCCGGTGCTTCCGATATGTGAGCGACTTGTGCGAGACTTGCTGACAGATGACTTGCGGTGTTCAGATCTTGTTCTTGAAGCTTACCGGATGCAGACCCGATGGGCTCGTTAGGCTGAGACAGAAGTTCTTCTACCGTCTCAGCATCGACGTCCATGTCAGAATCAGCGCAAGGAGCTTGTTGCGCATCTCTAACGACAGTTTTGTGGAACGATCGCTTTGGAGACGACTGCCATGGATCCAGGCTCCCACTTGGTGGCTTCGATTCAGCGTCATCAGAGCCGGCGACCGTTTTGTACCTCTTCAAGTCAGGGCTTCCGTCTCCTTCTTCGGCCTCTGCCGACTTTCGCTTAAGCTCCGCAGAGACCTCGCGAGATTCTGACCTGCGATGCATCTTGACAAGATCTAGCAAAGACCTCGTAGTCGTTTGTGCCCCAAAGAGGCTGGACGTGCCGTTCTTGTTCGGTGCTGACAGACGCTGAGCAAGCTTGGAGGGAGCGAATTGCTGAGTTTGAGGCAAGCTGGGACTGCCGAGTCCAATATCTGACCCTTCGGACTCGAACGAAATATCGTTGTCCCGAGAGGCCCTTCGCTCACGAGATTTCTGAAGAGCCTTGATCGGACTCTTCCGAGGACTGGCTGAAGCCGATATCGACGCAAAGACCTGCTCGGCGGATACACGAGGAAGCTGATTCGTCTCATCGGCGGCTCCATTGTCATATCCGAAGCCACTGCCTGCATTTGATGTCAAAGTGCGAGGTTTTGCTTTCCTCGGAGTGGACAGTAGGGGATCCTCGAAGTGATTCGCGATGGCATCCGTGTCAACTTGACCCTGTTCAGCTTCTTCACGCTGACCGGGGCTAATCGACTTCGCTGACGTGGTGGCAGTGGCCTCACCAAAGAGCTGGTCGGCAACGCTGCGAGCCAAGAGCTTCGCCTCTTGGGCGCTGATCAGGTTCTTACCAGTAGGATGTGCGGCGACTGTCTCACTCGAAGAGTGATGCTCAGAGATCAGCAAGGGTGTCTTTGTAGCTCGCTTGATGGCCTTCTTTGTCATGACAGAGTCCTTGCCGCGCTTCTTTGGGGAAGCTTCGATTTGACTCGCCCTACCTTCGTGCAGCACAATGTCGGCATCTTGGACCACTTCCTGAAAGACGGTACGATCATCTCTAGCCTTCCTTTTGGCCTCTTCGTCACGGTTGTAGGCGTTGCGAATGTCGGAAACCAAGACGTCGAATGCTGCTTTGGATTGAGTGATGCCATGGAGGGGAGCACAGAGAGACAGATGTTGCTGCTTGACTTTGGCTGCAGCCGATTTGGTGAATGAACCAGCGCAGAAGGAGCAGCGGTTGATGAGACGAAAGCCTTGCGCCGAGACTTTCGAGAGATCCAAAGGTTCAATCCCAGCCTCGCTGGCTTGTTCAATCGTCTTTTTCGGTTTGATAGTGAGGTCTTTGACCGGCTTGACAGCTTTCCCGGCCTTGGCTTTCTTCGGTGAGCGCTTTGGCATTGAGTCTGTCGAGGTGGACGCGGAGGTGACTTCTTCGATAGCGCTTGACCTTGATATGATAGAAGAAGATGCAGATGCAGAGGATTGCTGCTCCAGATCCACATTCCGTTTGAGCGATTCGAGCCTCGTATGTGTCGAGTCTCCGCTACGACTGGCTCGAGACTTTGTGGGACTCTCGTATTTGAATCTACGTGCAAGGCTCTGCAAAGGGGCTGAGCTGTCGGGAGATTCGTCGGCAGGTGGAGGTTCCCCGTCTTCATCGACTCCATAGCTAGCCTCGTCGCGATCCCTGTTCTCGTCTTCGTCATCGTCCGAGATCACAATTGGAGCGGATGCATTCGATCCATTGGTGTTGTTGGATCTCAACTGTACCAGTGAGCTCGCTGAAGGACTAGCCGGGCGGTCGTCTCGAGCCGCTCTGGACTCGAGCCTAGGTCTCTTAGAGCCTTTCGGCATGCTTTGCAGACCGTCCTTCGCAACCTGATCGGCGTTCAAGTAGGATATGCCTCGCTTGTGTGTGGTGGGATTGATGTCATCGAGACTGCGGTGCAGCGGGTCGTAGTTCTGTCGATGTGAGCGTGTTAAGGGTAGAACGTCTTTCTCACTGCTGCCGAAGAAGAATGGGGATACTGCCGCTGTGACGCGGGCAGCCCTGTCTTTGCGTGGTGACAGGGTCAGCGCGTTGGTGGCCTCAAGGAGGTCCTCGTTCATCCCAGATCCAAGGATGTATGCTGAGATGCAAGATGCCGAGCTGCGCCATGGAAGAAGATTGGATGAACGCTTCTTTAGTCAAAGAGAGCAAATAACGTAGAAGATCGGCTAAGCGTGGTGAGATGAAGGGCGACAGAGGAAGAGATGCGGATTTCCAAAGCGTTGCCCACTTGACGAGATGAAAGAGAGAGAACATGAACAGTCTTGATTGGATTTCTGAAGTATACTTCTTCTCGCAAGCAGGGGCAGGGCGCGGCAGGGCGCAGTCATATCAATCATGGCCTCGAAGTCGTAAGTTCACGCAAGGTCAAGAGAGCTCCACCTTTTTGTTGCGCTGAGAAGACGCAGCTCCAAGAAGCGGAGTGGAGAAAAAAGTGACAGAGAAAGTCACGTGTGTGCCTCTTTTTAGAAAGGTTCAAATCGACGCAGGGTCAGCAGCAGGCGTGTGTTGTTTGTTGGTGTTGGTCTCTTTACGGCGCGTCGCAGGAATTCCAATCGCGTACTGTATTGAGGCGCTGCAGCTGAACCTTTTTTGGTGACTTGCATCGTCAACTTACAACAACCAACTCCTGTCACACATTCAGACCACCACCATCTCGATATTGACTTCTACGCAAATCCTTTCAGTATGGCAGTCCCTAGCTCGAGACGCGGCTCACGAGGCCGCGCTTCGGCCGCAGCAGAAGAACCGTCAAAGCCTCGAAAGGTGGCATTCGGTGGGGCCGAAGATGATGATAATGACAACAGCAACGTCCACGAGTCGATTGATCTCAACGCTGATACCGTGAAGACGGTCATCAATGAGGCAAGAAGGTAAGTCTGTCCATCTTGATATAGTGAATTGTCAAGCTAGACGCTTAGAAGCTAACGTCTCCGTGTTTCACTTTCGCTTTCTACGCTGCTCTGCACCAAAACAGTATCCTCGCCGACTTGGGACCCCAACTCTCAGCTCGATCGCCTACCAAATTGGCGACCAACGCTTTCGAAATTTCTCCAGACAACCTGTCACTGCATACACTTCGGGATCAGCTGCTGTCAAAAGCGGACCGCAGCAATCAAAGGCGACTCTTTGGAGACAATGCCTCACCTGCCAAACGCAGACGCAGCAGCATGTCGCAATTCGCTGGTGAAGGCGAGCTCGACATCAACTGGGCCGTCTACAAAGAATGGCCTGAAGGATTGAACGAAGAAGAGAGGCTATTGCTGGTGAGTATCAGCAACGAACAGCTCGCCAAAGGAGTGCGGCAGATCGCTGACAGTCAACTACTTCCTGCTTTGTTTGCTTCGATTCTTCCTCTCTGACTTACAGGACTACTTCAAGAAGCTCAAGTTCATCTACCTCGAGCAAGAGACCAAGATGCGATTCATGGCTGACATTCAGGACGATCTCGAGTCTGGCAAAGAGGCGACCGTCTACTCTGCCGCCGAAGTTGCCGAACGCGAGAAAGTTGCAAAGACGCTCAAGAATCAACTCACGGAAGCCAAAGCAGAAGTTCGTGGACTCAGAAAGGAGGTGGATGCAGCAGCTGACGAGCTATTCGAGCCATGGCAGGAAGTTGAAAGGGACAGCCGTGAGGCTGAAGTTCTTATCAAGGAAATCGGCGATATGGAGCTCGAACTCGCCAAGATTCGTGCACAGAACCATGGCAAGGGTGGTAGTGTCGCTGCTATCGCAGGACGTGACGGACCGCTGACGACCACCGAAGCAGAAGAGTACTGCGACACACAGATTCAGGAGATGACGACGCTCGAAGGCAAGACAGCCAACGTCAAGAAGGCCCTTGAGAACACCAAGAAGGACCTAGTGTCATCGTTGAGGGCGCTCGACAGGATCAACGCCGAGCGCTCGCTGGCGGAGAAGTTCGCTAACGAAGCCAAGATGGGTATGGGCGTCGATGGCGGTCGAGACCTCGAAACGGAGAGACTCTGTGCCAGCCATGCAGCTACGATCAGCTTGTTGCGATCGCTGTTAGGCATCGATGAGATCGAGGCCATCTCGGCGAACGAGATTCGCATCACCTACAAGTTGCCACTCGACTCGGTTCTCAACACACAACAACAGCAGCAGCAGCAGCAACAACAGGCTTCTTCGACGCGACGCAAGCGAAAGTCGATCGCACTACCGGATCAGTCGCTTGTCTACGTCAACTTGCGCTTCAAAGATGTTGGTGGACGCATCGAAGATGTCACAGTGACTTCGTCCAAGGGAGAGCAGTACGACATGCCAGAAGCTTCGATGGCGAGGCTAAGAGCGCTGCAGAAGGCCAACGATGTTCCCCTGATTGTTCAAGAGGTCTTGGCCGCCTTCTGAAAGAGCTCACGGCTAGCTCGACTATTTGGTCTGCTCTCAACACTTTCCTCGCTGTACTGTACCTTTATGATACCCTTTTCTCGCGCTTCTGCCGCTTAAGTTTTGCGTTTAAACCTTCAAATAAAGCGAATGGTCCGTGTGTCGTCTGAACAGCTCGCTCTCTCTATGATCACACAGGCACTCGTGTGGCTTGCATCTATCTCGCACAAGTCACGGTGCGGAGATCGCCACTGAGATCCTGCCAATGGTCTAATCATGAGCATGAGAACAGAGTTTCGTACAGGAATGGAGCAGTGATTAAGTCAAATTGCAAAGATCTCTGAGTCATCTTGAAAGGCTGACCGCTTGGTCTTGGCCATGGATTTTCATGCTGAAAAGAAAAGCCCTTGCTCTCTTACTGTATGCAGGGTCCTTTTGATTCGGATCACTTCCGAAAAGGTTGCTTTTCATTTGCAGCCCCACGCTACAGGTACAGGCACAATCGAGGCTGCTTCTGTCGTTGCAGCATCCGTGTGTGCGTGTTGCATGTGTCAAAAGGCTCATCATCAACTGCTTGAGCCAAAAATCGAGATTTCCGCTGCGCATCTCTTTGACAAAAGGTTGAAGTTACTCCACTTTGCCACTCATCGCAATTCTTCCTTGCTTCTAATCTCTCACAACAGCACCTCTGCAGCTTGCTCTAGCAGGCAGGCTATTTGCAGGGAACAAGATCGGTTCTCAGCGCAATCGCAGTCGGACTCGCTTGGCGCAGGCATTGGAGTCGACCTTCAACTCACCAATTTTGCTGTCTCCACCTCACCCTTTCGTAGCTTCAAAAGCACACAAGAGCCATCATCGCACCTTCCCCTCACACCCGACAAACGCACCGCAAGATCTTCCTCACTTCGTGCAAACACCGTTACAAGAACACTCTCTCCCTTTCACACGAACGACGCTCGCGTGCACATCTTCCTGACTGATCGTTGCATGATCCTCAAAACAAAGCAAGATGCCGAGGACCGACGACGATGATGACTGCATCATCACTGATGCCAGAGGTCCCGGTGTTCCACCAGCCGTACGAGCTTCGACTCGCAATGCTGCCCGTGGTAAGCTGCCGCCAATCCCTAAAGCTGCGCCTCACGGGGATGCCAGCTCTGGTAACGGCAACAACGAGCCCGAGTCAACATCTTCGATCAAGAAACGCAGAAAATCGATCGGCAGTGCTAGTCGATCTCCTGCCCGCTCTTCTTCTTCCGAAGAGCGTGATGAGCTTGAGGAAGGACCCAGTCGCAAGTATGCAAGGCCATCCTCCTCGACCCGGTCTCCTGCTAAAGGTGCCAAAGCGAAGAAGCCGAGTACCAAGGAGAAGAAGGAGAAGGAAGTGAAGCCCAAGAAACCAAGCAAAGCTGCAATGGAACGAGCCAAGCTGGACGAACTCCGCAACGATGAGCATTTCGGCAAGCTCAACGAGGACACCATCAAGCGCATTGCCAAAGTCCACTTGGAACGCATGTATCTCATCCATCGATTCCGCAAAGATGACAACACGCTTCACGAGACATTCGACGTCAGTGGATCCACCGGCAATGTGTACAAGGTCACCGTGGCTCGCCAGGTGAATTGCAGCTGCATGGATTTTCATCTGCGTCGTAAGGTCTGTAAGCATCTTCTTTTTGTTTACCTCAAGGTGCTGCGCCTCCCAGGCAGCCTTCCGGTTTATTCCAGCGTCCGCCTGTCCGAGGACCAAGTGGCTCAAGTCTTCGCTGAAGCCCTTCAGAATCCTGTTGCTGAGGTCATGGCGAGACCCGAGCTTCGCAAAGCCTGGGAAACTGCGGTTGGCTTCCAGCCATCCGACGCCAACGGCGACGAACCGGCTGCTCCGGAAGGAAGACGTCTCATTCCGAGTGAGGGCGACGTCTGCGGTGTCTGCTACGAAGATCTGGAACCCGGCAGCATTGAAGGTCTCGAATTCTGCCTCAAGTCTTGTGGACGACCGATCCACACCGACTGTCTCGAGACGTGGTTCAAGACGCGAGGTTTCGACCGAACCTGCATTTGGTGTCGAGCCAAGTGGCATGTAGCCGACCTTCACAACAGTCCCACTACAAATGGCTACGGCGTTGGTTTGGGCCATCGCGGAGCTGTTGTTGATAGGGCAACAGGTAGACAGCTCAATCTTGCTGCGGTACTTCAAGCAGAGCCCGCTCAAATTGAGCAAGTCGAGGCTGCTGCCGAAGAAGCACCAGAGGAAGCAGCAGCAGCCCCAGTCGAAGCAGTCGCAGCCGAGGCTGATACTTCCGGTTGGGACTGATCATACGATAGCAAGAAGCTTTGTGAGCTCTCCTCATTCCCCCATTCTGTCTCTATGAACGCACGCAAAGCAAGCCAAAACCGACGACAAGCAAACAGCCAGCATATCCATCATCGATACCCAATCAATCCTTTCATACCCACTCGTGCACTTCCATCACCGATATCGGTCAAATTTGCTTCTAGCAGCAGCAGTCACAACTTTCAACGATCCGTAATTCGAAGTATCTGTCCCCATTTCTTTGTTAGTGTTTGCCTCGGCTCGGTCATCGAGCAGTACACTCATACGTTGTGTCGTGGTCGTGTGTGAATGTGAGTGATGTGAGAAGTTGATCGTTCCCAGCCTGTTGAAAGGTTATTGCTGGCAACAGCAGCGGCAGCACCGGATTTCGGAATTTGTTCCGCTTCGCCATGATATGCCACGCAACACATGTGCCCACACGCACACGGCAAAGTGTTGATCTCGAAATTCCAACTTTCGGCCTCGGCCTCGGCCTTGATTGGTCCCCCACACCTTTCGCTTCTCCTCTTTGCTTGCTACTTGCATCTACCTCGCCGAGCTCGCGCTGTCACCAACCAGCGCTGCTTCTGCTCGCCCAACACAACCGTCACATCGAATTGTCATCACTACGTTCGCAATTACAGACACATTTCAAGCAAGTTGCTTGAGTGAAGCTGGTGAAGATGGCATCCTTCCTCAGTCAAGCGTCCTCCTACTTTGGTCGAACCAACATTTCGGTCAATTACACCATTGACGAATCGCAATCACCAGCGCATTGTGGACTTTGGAAGATCTACAAAGCTACCCGCAATGCCTCTTCTTCCTCCACTACCTCCGCAGCTGGACCGTCTAGTTCGGCAGGAGCGACAAAGAACACCGTTTCAATATGGATGCATTCTTTCTCCACTCGTGGGCAGGTCCGACAACGAATCATGGATCAGCTGAAGAAAGAGGCCTCTTCGCTCACTCGTCTTCGCCACCCATGCATTCTCGAAGTGGTTGAACCGTTGGAAGAGTCTCGAAACGATGTAGCTTTTGCAACAGAACAGGTCTTTGCGAGTCTTTCAGAAGCGCTCGTTTCAGATCACAGGCAAGACGTACAATTGGACGAAGTAGAGATTCAAAAAGGCTTACTGCAGGTTGCAAGAGGATTGGAGTTTCTACACGGCGCAAAGATGGTGCATCAGAATCTTTCACCCGAATCGATCTTGATCAATGCGAAGGGAGATTGGAAGCTTGCCGGGTTTTCGTTCTTGACGCCGTTGGAGCAACCGGGTGGTGGAGGTGCCACGCAGTGGAGTTTCCCGGACTACGATCCGAGCTTGCCACCAGCAATGAGTAGGAACTTTGACTATATGGCGCCGGAGTATGCATTGGATGAAAAGTTGGGTCCGGAGAATGATATGTACAGCTTGGGATGTGTTGTCTATGCAGTGCACAACAAGGGTTCTCCTCCATTCCGCAATCGGAACTCTCTACCGAACTTACGAGGAAATGCGGATCAGCTGTCAACGGTTATCGGCAGTCAAAGTTGGTCTCGAATGGGTAGAGATGTTCTCGATCTTCTCAGCAATCTCCTCACGCGCTACCCTGGCGCACGACTAACGGCAACCAGCTTCCAACAATCGAGCTACTTCAACTCAATCCTTGTCTCTACACTCAAGTTCATGGAAAGGGACAATTTCGCCGGACGGACAAAGGAAGAAAGAGTACAGTATTTGAAAGGATTGTTGAAGATCTTGCCTCAATTTTCGGATCGATTGTTGAGGAGAAAAGTGTTACCTGCGGTGTTGGAGTTGATGACGGATCGAAGTTTGTTACCGTTCATCCTACCGAATGTGTTTCACATTTCGAAAGGATTGTCGAGTTTGGAGTTTACCAATTCGGTACTGCCGAAGTTGAAGCCGTTGTTCGCGGTACAGGACCCACCACAGAACATGTTGTTGTTGTTGGATCAAATCGAGCCGCTGTTCGTACCCAAGGTTGCACCCACCATTTTTAGGGAAGAAGTTACACCACTACTTTACGCAGCGTTGGAAGCAGAAAACGTCATGGTGCAAGAAAAAGCGCTCCGTACAGTTCCTCGGCTTGCCGAGATCCTCGAATATGCACATGTCAAAGAAGTGCTCTTTCCCAAACTCGCCTCGCTCTTCGCAAAGACAAAAGTACTCTCGGTCAAAGTCAATTGTCTTATCTGCTTTCATGCCATGGTTTCCATCCTCGACAAGTATACACTTACGGAGAAACTCGTACCCATCTTGGCGAGGATCAAGACGAAGGAACCAAGTGTAATGGTGGCAACCTTGGCAGTGCATGAGGCGATGTCGAGCAAGGTTGATAGGGAGACATTGGCCACCGCGATTATTCCGCAATTGTGGGTGATGAGTATGGGTCCGATGTTGAACGCGGAGCAGTTTGGAAGGTTTATGAAGGCGGTGAAAGAGATGAGTGGGAGGGTGGAGAAGGAACATACGGCTCATTTGAGGGATGTGAAGCGGATGCAGGAGCATACGGATTCGTACACTTCTACGTCGGCAGCGGGTGCAGCAGGAGGGGGAGGGTTGGGAGGTGGAGTGACGGGAATTGGTGCAGGGGGTGAGATCGATTTTGCTACTTTGGTCGGACAGACAAAGACGGGAGGTGGTGGGGAGAAGGCGGTCAAGACGGATGATCCATTTGGATTGGCGGATGACTTTGACGGATTAGGAGTGGCATCCGATATCTCACCTGCTGTTTCAGGTGCTCAGACGCCAGTGGTTGGATTAACGCCAACCCATACTGGTAGATCCAGCATCACAACAAAAACAAACGGATCAACTTCTTCCATCTTGCGTCCCGCATCCTCTACACCAGCAGCTGCTTCGAGCACAATTCCATCTCTAGCACCTCCTCCCTCATTCACCCGTCCAACACTAAGCCCCACTTCATCCACCTCAACAGCTCCTCCTCCAGGTTGGAACTCGGTCCTCTCACCTTCCTCCTCTTCCACCCCCAAATCCTCGACGAGCACTTCAGGACCGAATTACAACATTTCCCTTCCCCCCGCCACTGGATCTAATTGGTCCTCCAACGCCACTTTGCCTCCACTAGGTGGAGTACCAGCTATTGAACCAACCCCCACAACCCTCAGCACCTCGTCATTACCACCTCTAGCACCTACAAACCCACCAGGTTGGGGCGGTAGCGTATTGCAACCCAGCAAACCAGCCGGTTCTGCTGCTGGTTCGGGCAATACTGGGAACAATAAAGATGCGTGGAAGGACTTCGATCCTTTTGCTTAAACGCCCATTTCAGTACTACTGCATGATGTTGTGGAGATTTAGGGCGGCGGTAATTTACTTTCTATCATTGCCTCTGCTTAAAGCTGCTGTGTCGAGAGGTGTGTGATAGTCATGCATTCGAGTGTGATAGTGAAATGGGTATGATTAATGCATGAGAGATAGAAAAATGATAACAGAAGGTAGCGGTTACGAACTTGAGAGGCAAGCTTTCACTTCGGGCCACGTTCATAAGCATTAGGTCTAACTCTCTCCTCTCCACTACTCTCCTCACTTTCCTCTGTCGGTTTTGGTTGTTCAGTGATGGTTTGAGTACCACTCGATGACTTGGACTTCGACTTCTTATGAGAACGAGCTTGGCACTGCTTGCCATGTTCGTGATGATGGTGGTGGTGATGTCTTTGTTTCTGCTTCATCTTCTCTTTTACTGCTTGACTGAGGTTTGGACCGTCGGTGTTGGGACTGCTGTCGCTTTCTGTTTCGCTCGAATCGGATTCTGAAGAGCTGCTGTTGGAGGAAGATTCATCCGAACTCTCATCAAATGCTTTGGGCTTGTGATAGATGCAACAGACTACTCCCGCAGTGCAAGCCTGATTAGTATCAATGCAATCAAGTTTTGAGGGGAGGAAGAGTGGGGAGGGGGAGACTTACTCTTAGACTTTTTCCGACCCAGACCTTCATTATCGACCGTATTGTCGGTCCAAACTACCCTGCGACTGGAGGATTCGGTGCGTTGCTGCGGTCGAAGACGAAGGATCCCGGTTGCTTCGTCGTAGGAAGGTGGTAGGTCGGGATGGGTAGCTGTGAGAGTGATTGTTTGGGATGATGATGAGGCTGCTGCATTGGGTGGTTGTCTGTTGCTCATGGTTAAGATATGCGATTTGGGATGTGCTTTGATGATACGCTTGTGAATTTGAGTTGACGTTGAGACAGAAAGAGTGAGAAGTTGATGTGAGAAGCAGCTGGAAAGGTAGAAGGTGGTTGGAAAGTGAGGGTATGGATAGGAGTGGTGGTGATGGGGAGAGCCAGAGAGCGGCGTGGAAAAGGCTGAGCTTTAACCATGATAAATTTGTGGAGTAAAAGTGACACGCGAGAGTGTGTTCTCGCCCATAACCGTATGCCGAGAAATACTAGCCTTCACCTTTTCTCTCGCTGGACTGCTCACTACATATAGCACACTGTTGCTCGACAGCATAGCACGATTGAACTCACTACGAGTGCATGCAAATGAGAAACAACCTATTGGAACGATGCAATGCGAACTTCTAATCTATAGTGCATTTCTGGAAACGTGATTAAGCGTCTTCAGTCTCAACCTCCTCTTGCTGTAGAGAACCGTACCCGTCGTAGCCTCTCACCAGCTTCGGTCTGTTCACCGGACTATCCAGTCCAGTGTACAGGAACGTATCGTACGCAGCTGCACCCGCAATCCCACCTAGGATACTGCTCAACCAAGGATTCCAAGCCCAATACCATATATCGTGTGTCCATACTTCCCTACCGTACCCTACCAGCCAAAGTGCGATTCTAGGGCCTGTATCTCTCGCGCCGTTAATCGCGTAGCCTGTGTTGTACCCCAATGACGAGCCAATCCCAAGCAAAACGATAAACATTGCAAATGGTTGTACACCCTTCGGTGGCTTAAGATTTGCTGTATCTGCCAGAGCAAAGACCATAAACAGCAGTATCGCCGTTGCAAAAAACTCTGAGGAGAACGCTGAAGAGTAAGACAGCTCCGAAGCAGGAAGAGTGAAGAACATCCCCGCTGTACTACCCTTTCCCGTAACCGTCCTTGCGCCCTCTCCACCTTGAAAAGCTTCAATAGCACTGACGTTATTCGCATACACCAGCAAGCTCGCCAACGTTGCACCTAAAGTCTGAGCTATCACAAACGGCAAAATCTTTCGCTTCGGAAACCCCCTAAACAAAGCCAAAGCAACAGTGACAGAAGGATTACAATGCCCACCACTTATCCCACCAGCTACCCAAACCGCCATAGCAACTCCAGCAGCCCATGCTAGTCTACCCTCGAAATAGCTTCCAAACGCCGCAACTTGTCTGGTAGCAGAAGCATGGTAGTGAAGGTTGACTTGACATTCTACACCAGCGCCAAAGATGAGGATGATGAAAGTTCCGAAGAATTCGGCTAGTTCTTCGCGGTAGAGGTAGCGGAGTTTGGCCCACGTGTTGGGTTCGCGTTGCAGACCGGAGAGGTGGAGTGGAGAAGAAGGGGAGCTGTGAGATGGATGGTAGGGGGAGGAAGGATGACGCCACCAGCGAGGAGGTTTGTGAAGAGGAGTGGACTCGTGTGGAAGCGGTGCTGAGGCGGGGAGAAGCGGGGCGAGAGAGGAAGGGTCGGGATGGACTTGATGCTCCGAGAGCTGCGTGCGGTTTGTGAGACGACTCATCACCGCGCAGCCTCGTCGATGAGGGGGAGTGGGGGGCGCAAGCAGGTAAGATGGTGGTGAGGAGAAGGGAGGAAAGAAGAAGTTGGAGTCGAGCTCTCTAGATAAGGACTCGGACTGAGTGAATAACAAGAAGGTCTGGGATGTCAAACGAGAACAACACTTAGACCCTTTCACACAATAAGCGAACTGTCGTGACACGCACACACAACGCAGCGTCGAACCCTTGAACCCAACACCCCCTATCTCACCAGCTGTACGACCCACTTGAACGCTCAATCCTCTCCGACGAGCTAATCCCCTTTCTATCCTCCCTTCGACTTTCGAGCCCACCATGACGTTGAAAGGGTCCTAGATTCGAGTCTGCCCCAACACTTGAGCCAGAGCTTGTACATATCAGATGCTTTCGAGAGTGAATGTTTGAGCCATAGAAGGTGCGAGCGAGATTGTTACAGTGAGCGTTCAGCTATGACGCGCGAAGCTGCCGGCGACTTCTTTTTGTTCTTTGGTGATCCTCACTTTGCATTAAACGCCGACATTCACCTTGCTCCTTCACTTCCTTGCAAGCTCCCAGCCACATCTAGCTGAGCTCTCACATGCACACACTCGCACAAGCCGGAAAATGATAGAACGGCAAGAAGAATGATGATATTAGGGTATCCTGACCACGCTCTAAAGATCAAAGCTTAATTACGGGCACTAGCGATTGGTATATCCTCCAAACTTGCCCGTGTTCGAAGAAGGTTTCAACGCCCTCCCTCGATCCAATACACTGATCCCCTTCAATACCGCTGCCTCGTTGATACTCTGCAGCCGTCTTTGCTCGGCACATCCACAGCCACAAGCAGGACAGTCAGTAACAACACTGCGTTCCTTGTCACCGACCTCCTCGGTTGGCTTGAAGTTGGGTGCAACGCCCTGACCCACATGCTTGACACGAAGGTCGTGAAGTTCGTTGCTGAGTTCCTGGATTTGAGCCTCGATTTCGCGTGCGCGTTGCCGAACCTCCTCTGGGATAGGGATCTGCGGGCTGGCTGGTGGTGAGAGTGCGATTGCTGCTTCCGTCTCTACCGACTGTGAGAGTGCTTCGTTGGGAGGAGGATGGACGGAGTGGTGGAATGAAGGAGTGAGGGGAGAGTTGATGGGAGAGTGAAACTGCGATTGCGTGTCGGAGTTGCTCGCTCCCGCATCGAGACTTGGCAGACGACTTGCCCCGCTAGCACCACCGTGACCGCTCCAGTTGCTATCGGCAGAGTCTGGTACCCTGGGACCAGGCAAGACGGTTCCGTGCGGGGTGGCTCGGATCTCGGCCAGCTTGGGTTTGTAAGGTGACGACGAAGTGGTTGCAAAACGACCAGATTCCGAGATGACAGGCGAAGGTGTTCGGAACGAAGGTGTCGCTGGACTATGCGGTGCCAGAAGACCTGTCGAGCTGGCTGTAGATCCACCCGATGCCTCACGCAAGTGGCCTTCAGAAAGAGCAGAAGCATCCAAAAAGTCGGCAGCGAAGCCCGAGAACATCGACGAGACAGGTCGAATCTGCAAAGCAGGCTTCTCGGTCATAACCAGTGGCTTGAGCTGGTCACTCTCCTCATCCTGCAGAGAAAATGAAGGCATCGGCGACTTGCTCGATCGCGCCAAATCTTTGCTGCTGCCACTCTGTGGGAAAGTTGAGACGCCATCGTAATCAACACTAACACCCTTCTCTTTCTTGAGCTTACGAAGCAGGAAGCCACTCTTCTTGTTCTTGAGCAGACGCATGCTCGACTGACCGCCGTCGCTCGAAGGATCCCTTGACATGGCAACCTCGTCGTGGCTCGATTCGCCGGCTGCTAGATAAGGCGACGTCTTCGGTGCATTTGACGAGCCAGTAGACGCGAGCCACTCAGACTGCTTCTGTCGTGCTTGTTCTCGAGCTTGTTCCAGCGAGATGAGCTTGTAGGGAACGCCCTCGATGTTGCCAGGGAGCGGCAGACCGCCAGAAGTCTGACTGGAAGAAGCCGACATCATACCGGCTTGCGGCACTCCTGTTGGCGAGCCATTTCGACCACGCGCAGCTGCCAGAGCCTCGGGCGTGACTTTGCCGACCGGGGTAGACTCTCCCTCTGCCGGTGTTGATGTCATCCTGTTCTCGTCCTCGAGGCTGCTTGTGCGCCGCGTGTGGTCTTCGCCACTCACGTCAGAGCGAGAGGTGACACTCATTTCACGCATCGGAGGCGTACGAGATCTAGACTGCTCCAACGAGAACGAGCTCGAGCGTTGACCTTGTTCGCTGGCGAAGCTGATGCTATCCGTTGGGCTCAGAGTGTCCTTTTTGTATGCCAAGGAACGGACGCCGCCCAGGCGTGGCGAGGGCAGTGTTCCATTGGCATGCTTTGGCGATGGGATGGGCGGAGATCTTGCTTGTTCCCTGAATTTGGCGTTGGTAGACATGATCATGTTGGCGAGTTCAGCTTGATTCTTAGTGACAGGTGGCATGAAGTTGCCACTGTTGATGGTCCGGGTGGATCGACTTTGAGGCAGTTCAGCAGCGAAGCCCATGGGTGGTAGAGGACTGGAGCTGGCGTGGTTGGAGTTGACTGCAGAGGGAAGTTCCTGGAGCGGCACAGACGGGGGATGAGACGGACGACGCTCGTCGTTGCCGCCACCGCCGCCTACCAAGCGCAACGCTTTTGTGAGCTTGCCCTTCTTGGAGGCGGGAGCTGCAGCGCCCGCCAGACCGAGACCCTTCAACATACCAACAGCACTACTCGAAACGCTCTTGGACCGCGAGCGTTGCGTCGCGAACGTTGAGGTTACGTCATCCTCTTTCTGAGCCTCTTGCTCGAGCGAGTCTGCGTTGCTAGGATGAGAGCTGAGGCCAAGGCCCGAAGGAGCGTGAATCGGATTAGGACTCTTTGGGCCATTGTGGGAGCTCTCGACAGATGGTCTCGACTTGAACCTCGAAAATGGCTTCTCAAACGTCTCAGCACTCGGACGAAGGGTTTCGCGCAGAGATGGACGACCCGCACTTGTTGCAATGTCCTCCCCACCAAGCTCCCATGGTGCAGGCGCATTCTTCTTGACCTTGGGACCAAGCGTGCTGATCCTGCGTGCATCACTTGCGAGCTTGTCTTGGAGTGCGACGAGCATCCTCTCCTCCTCGGCTGCTCCGCCGTCGAAGGAAAGAATGGGTGAATGGTCGCGTCGTGCTTTTGCCCGGCGTGGAAGCGAGAGATCGCTGGTCTGTGGAACGGGAGGCATCTTGGGAACAATGGTGCCGTCGGCGAGTCTTACCGGGCTGCTCTTCGTCAGAGAGCCGGCAGAATGGTTTCGGCTCGTTCCGGACCCGGTGTCGTTGCGATGCACAGACTCGTTGCTGTTGCGTGAAGCAGCTTTGACGGGGATAGGAGGTGGCATTCTAGAAGAGTTGCGAGACGGTACGGAGTGTGAGCTTCGATCTGCTTCGAGGGTGTCGTCATGATCATCATCCGTGGTGATCCGAGGGGTGCGAATCTTGTGTGCGGTAGGTTGAATGTCAAATCCATCGGCAAGATCGCTCTCGTATGTCCGGTCGTCTTTGCCATCGTAGCCGCTATATTGGCTGCTGCTCTCGAAGCCGCTAGCATCACTGCGTGGACTGAGCATGCTCTGAGCAGAGGGACTCAGGAGGCCGGCTGCGTCGCTGCCGAGATACTGATTGTGCTGCTGGTAGGGACTGGAGGCGGACATGTTGGGAAGAGGTGGAGGAGCCTCTCTGCGCCTTGCGTTGGACTGAGCACCTCGTCCAGCGAAGATGGAGCTGCCGATGCTGGTGGGACGTACGTGACCGTAGACACTGGCAGTGGCGTCGTGTCCGCCGATGGTGGCTGCATGGGAGCCTGCTTGTGTTTCGCCGTCCCAACTCTCTGCGTCGGAGAATTGATCATCGTTGGTCTCGGGATTCTGCTCTTGCTCTCCGCTCCATACAACGTCATGATGACTTGAACGCTGTGTCCAGTTGCTGGGCGGACGGAATGAGGGAACGTGATTCTGCCTTTCTCTACCGATGGCACGAGCGAGCTCGCTTGTCTTGTTGGTAGGCTCGATGCTGGGCCTGCCTTCAGAGTCGTAGAACGAGTTGGCTATCGAAGTGGGTCTTGAAGCGACGGCAGACATGGTGTCATATGATCGTTTGAGCTGATGTATCTATGGGTATCTTTGTTGTATGGAATGGCGTACGTTAATCTGCTCAAGTCTAGAGAGAGATCATCTTCTGGCCGACCTTGCAAAGTCGTATTTGGGTCGGGCTATGGTGATGGATGATAGGTCGATACGATGGCAGGGAGCCTGGAGAGGTGACAGCGTTCGGACGAAGGTGGTGCAGTAGGAGAAAGATGTTTGTCGAATCTTGCGAAGATGTGGGTTTGACGACAGATGTGCGAGGAGCGAGGAGGGAGCCGGCTAAGATGTGCGAGGAGGGGGCCGGCTAAGATGTGTGAGTGTGTGCAGCGCTGCAAGTCGAGGATGCAGAAGGGAAAAGGTGGCGAACAGAAGATGCAGGTATCCAGGTTCTTGTTGATGCGATAGGTGAGGTGGAAGCGGGATGCTAAGCGCGTAAATATGACCGTTGCTGGCAGACGGTGGCAATGAAAGTGAGAAAGAAGAGCAAGCAAGGGGCGGAAGGGTACGAAATGCTGGCGAATGCTAATGGAGAATAGACCGGTAGGAGGTTGAGATAGGATTGACTGGGCTCTATGAGATGGTGAGAGAGCGAGACCCGAAAGCTGGGCGAGACAGCAAGCGATGAAGTGAGCAAGCAGGATCAGGAAGAGTGCAGTATTTTGGTGGAGTGCAAGAGCGTAGGTATGTGTGTGTGTGTGTGTGAAGGAGACGCCGGTAAGGAGCCATCGCTTGTTGGAGAGGCGAGGCAAAGGGGGTTCAGACCAAACAAGCAAGCAAGCAAGAATTGCAAGGCGTGTGTGTCAAGTAGGAAGGACAGCTGAGCTGAGCTGCGCTGCGCTGATCTGCACAAATGTCAGGATAGGCAAGTGTTTGAAGCAGGCACGCTCTCCGAGCGCATTCGGAGAAGCAAGTGTGATGCAAAGCAGAAGTGACACGGTGGAAGAGTGAAAAGAGAGCATGAATTGCGGCTTCACCAAGCGAGCGTGCCCCTTTGCAGAGCACACAGGAATGGACAGCAGCGGAGCCAAAGAGCAACACAAGGGTTCAACAGAAAAAGTACTGTAAGGAGCAACAGAGTCGAAATGTGCCTGCAGAGATCAAGAGAGCACGCGTTTCTTTCTTTCTTCCTTCCTCTTATACGTGGGGAATCAACTCCGAAAGAGACTCAACCGAACGTTTCCAAAGCAAAAAGAGTAAGGGAACAAAATGTGCATACACCCACATCATCAATTTGCATTGCCCGAGCGCCAACACGAGCACAAGCATGAGCACACCGTATACGCACGCAAATCAGTGACAGAAAGCTTGCTCAATTCCGAGTCTAAATCGTGACAACAGCCGACCGTGAGCGTGACACTGTAAGTACAAAAGCAAGAGATGGGAGAAAGGCCCATTCTCGATCGATGCTGGACGTAGGGCGCGCACAAAGCGGGGCAAGATGGGCTCGATCATCATGATTCGCGAGCACAGCTAGGACGGAGGATCAAGGATGAGCTTGCTTCAGCGCTGGTACACCTTCCAACGGCAATCCTTGCGAAAATCATCTCACCAGCCAATTGTTTGCAGCCCGATGTGTTTAAGGAGCCCCAGGAGCCTTTCGGATGCTGTATCTGTTCACAGCCGAGGTGCGGGTCGAGGCAGGGTCTTGACTTCTCTTGCTGCACGTTTCCATTCCTGTCCCCGTACGCCATCTCGCTTCTCGCATTCACCCTCATCGCTTCTCTTTTCCTCTCTCGAGCACTGACCAGTAACGAAAGAACGCCCTTTGAGGGGCGTTCGCCATCTTCGACGGAGCAAAGGGTTGCGGCAGGTGAAGTCTGCGTGAGCGTCTGGTTCTGTCTTCGCGCTTATGTGATGCAAAGAAATTCTTGCGTCTGATCTCGAAGAGCGGCAAAAAAAGATCGTCGGTCTGCATCTTGCCTGTTGTTTTTCTTCTGTGCGGAATGTCTCACATTAGAACGTGAGATCGTCGACCCTTGGATCTTTGCCAGCGGGATTGAGCGCGTGCCGAGAACTCTGACGCGTCGCGCGTTCTTCTTCCCTGCCGAAACAACACATTGAAGCAAGCAACCTACTTCCTTGGAGGCTACAGTATTCAGATGGACCGGCCTCGTAGTGTAGTACTTCGTTCTGGTCAGATCGATGGTCATCAGTGCTACACCTGAGCACAAGAAGGCTATGAAGTCGTCCCGACGGCGTCGAAAGTGGCGTCTTTCGTGTCTCTTGCGCCTGTCCCACATCTATGCTGGGCTGCAGGAATAAGGTTCTGGTCAACCACAACGCCGAGCCGTTGCACAATTGTGAGCCGTGGCTGTGAGGCAAGTTGATTGGCAGCAGAGACAATGATGTCAACGCCACGCAAATGGCTTGCTGTCGGCGTCATTGTCGGCCGTGATGCCTCCCATCCCTACAACGGATGCTGGTGCTGACAGCCGATATTAATGGCTGGCTGTTAGGTTGGAGCGACTTACAGCTTGAAATTCGGCGTTTTTAACACCATCTTTTCTTGACCCTTTTTTTGAGTCGGTTCACAAAATTGCAAAGAAACGTCCACAATTTAGAGACCTCATCAGCTCGCACTTACAACGCACACCTCGTTCTCCCTCTCGGAGGATTACTCTGGCCTGAGACTTGCAGAGACTATGTAGAGCCTAGCACGATGTACTACAACACTGAACGAAAGTCACTGTGAGACAGCATGAAGAGCGGCAGAATAGCAAGGTCTGGTACCGCGCGAGAGAGCAATATGGCACAGCCTCTGCTCCGAAATCCGAATCCGGGGTCCACGATTCTTTACGCAGTCGTGCATGCGCACACACCTCTCGCTCGCGATTACGAGGGTCCAACTCCACCTCGGCAGCAACCATCGAACCCTTTCCCATCCAATCTCGTTTCACCGCCTCGAAAGGACATCTGTGCAATACTCTTTAACACTCTCAAATCCCAACCACGAAGTAGCACGCTGTGCGACAAGACGAATACACGGCATCACTGCCAGCAACGAGAGACAATTGCCATTTTAAAAGAAGGAAGACCGTGACCAACGGGGTATACATCCACAATGCAGGCTGTTTCCAAGTTTATATTTGGCCCGAGCCAGGAAGGTAAGCAACACAGCATGCAGAGCAGCACGTAGAAGAAGAAAGGATGGATCGCGCACGATGCTAGATGGAGAGCTGACAGGCATCATCGTGCTTACTTTTGAACAGAGAGGGTAAAGAAAGTTCAATCGCAGCTACGATCCGAGCAGCGTTCACTCGATCGAGAAATGCGACAGATCGACCAAGGTTCAAGCAAGACAAAGGCTGAGATCAAGAAGCTTGCCAAGAAGGGTGATGTCAAAAACGCAAAGATCTTGGCAAGGGAAGTTGTTCGTGCCCAAAAGCAGAAGAACAGGCTCGCAGTATCCAAAGCAAGACTCAATAGTATACATATGCAGTTGCAACATCAGCTCGGTAAGTGAGCGGACTCTACTTATCTGCCGAATAGCAGCCGGAAAACGAAGTGGAGAAAGCTAACATCTCGAGCTTGTTGCTTTGTGATGGTCAACGTAGCGATGTACAAAGTGACAGGAAGCATGCAAAAGTCGACCGAGATCATGAAGCTGTCAAATCAGCTCGTCAAATTACCAGAAGTTTCAGCAGTCATGCGACAGATGTCTGCCGAGATGACCAAGGTAAGCACTCTCCTCCCCTTCCACGCTTTCGCATTTCATTCCGACAAGTCTCACTCACACCCAATTCTCCTTACTTATCTGCGATTCGATAGGCGGGAATCATGGAAGAACTCATGGAAGACACTCTAGACTCTGGCGTTCTCGGTGAAGACGAAGATGAGATGGAGGAAGAGGCACAAGCAGAAGTCGACAAAGTCCTCTATCAACTCACCGACGGCAAGTTGGGTCAAGCAACCACAACAGATGGCCTACCAGAGCTGGCTATGGAAGATCCAAAACTCAACGAAGAAGAGGAACAGGCAGATATGCAACGAATGCAGGCTGCTTTAGATGGTCTGATCAGAGGATGATCTCATCGCATCATATCATTTCTTCATCAAAACACTTCCAACAACGTGTTTGAGATACGAACAGGCTCTCATCCTCCGACCGCCTTATCTGGTTGCCCCGTTCTTCACGTTCTTACACTTGTATTTGTACCAGTTGCACCTTTTCTTGATTTCACACCATTAACCACATCATGTCGATCCAGTCAAGTTAGAAACGCCCGACCTGAGAGATGGTGCATTACGTCTCGACCGTGAACGCCATCGGGAATGGAGCCGATGCTTCTGGTCTGAGAAGTACAACGAGCAATAGACCCGATTCAACAGTTGCACATAGCGGCGCCTGTTCACACCAGATCTTCAAACGCGTCGTACAAGATCAAATCAAACTCAGCAAGACGAGGGGTCGCACAAATCACAGAAACACAGAACGAAAAAGGTTGTTTTGAGACCGATATGCTCAGATTGCTGCTGGATATATCTGAGGGGAAGATGCTAGCGCTGGCGGTAAAAGTACAGAAGAGATACAAAGCGACCAAGAGAAAAAAAGAGATCGAAAAAAGGGGATGTTGGGCTACACAAGGACTACGAAGGCCACATGCGGGAGGACACCACGACGCGCTGCACCGAACGCGTCGGGCCGAAGGGTAGAATGGAACAGAAACCGAATCACAAGTTGCGCGACATCGTTTACTTGGACGAGGAGAACTTGGTGACCGACTTGGTACCTTCGGAGATGGCGTGCTTGGAAAGCTCACCGGGGAGGATGAGACGGACGGCGGTCTGGATCTCTCGGGAAGAGATGGTGGACTTCTTGTTGTAGGAAGCGAGCTTGGAGGCCTCGGTAGCGATGCGCTCGAAGATGTCCTGAACGAAGGAGTTAAGAATGGCCATAGCCTTGTTGGAGATACCAGTGTCGGGGTGAACCTGCTTAAGAACACGGTAGATGTAGGTGGAGTAGGTCTCCTTGCGGACCTTGGTGGCCTTCTTCTTGTCACCAGACTTGGCGGGAGCCTTGGAGGTCTTCTTGGCAGCCTCGGCGGGAGCCTTACCAGCGGAAGAGGCGGGGGCCTTACCGGCGGTGGAGGAGGGCTTCTTCTCAGCGGGCTTGGGGGGCATGTTGAATAGAGTAAAGTGGGGGTTAGTTGTTGGAAAGAGAGAGAGAGTTGGTTGGATAACTTGACGGATGAGGAGAAGAGAAAAGAAAGAAGAGGGTCCAAAGGTAGCAGCGTGTCGAAAGGGTTGGGTTATAAACCAAATTGGGGAGCGTTGGACTCGGCGCGTCTCTGGTCTCTGTGGGTGTGTGTGTGTGAGTGTCTGTGTGCGTTGAGTCAATGCGCTTTTCCGCTTGAGACGAGCAGACACGCATGAGACGTAGACGCGCAGTCGTGCCAATTCCACTGCGCTGGAGCGCACCACAGCAACAGCGGTAGCTGAGCGCGAACGCGTTGTTCCAACTGTTTCCTGCGTAAAAATGCAGAGCTAGAGGTGGAGAGGAATTTCGTGTGATTTTGCAGAAATCAGAAAATCCAGAAAATCAAGGGCCACCGTCAGCTGGCTGAAACTTGCGTGCTGTGCTGTGCTGAGTTGGTAGGTGGGCCCGAACGTTGATTTTCTGATCTTATGAAGGCGACGAAGCCCTTAATTATTTGATCTCCCTAGTTCAGACAGCTTCGACTGCAGTTGAGTGACTGTGTCGCATTCCTCGGCTGCATTCAAGACCGTATTTCGTGTATTTGCAGCCTTCGAAGCCTCGATTATTCTTCCACCTTCTACAGTCACATCACATCACATCTTCACCTCGTCCTGCCCTTTACTTGCTGCCCTCATTCTGCCTTTCTTGTGTTTTCGGGATGTCCGTTACTTGGTCTTAGCTTGACATCGTGGATTGAGCTGGCTTAGCACTCGACGATGCGATGGAAATGAGCGGCTGAGATAGACCATACACTGGGGAGCGTTGAGTGGTGTAGAGCGGATACACCGTTGAGTTGATTTGAAGAACGTGTTTGGACTGCCGAAAGTGGGTGAAGGATCAATTTAGGGCTTCGAAGCCTCCAATGTTGCTGGCAGTGAGTCAGCCCCGGTTTCGAAGGCTTCAATTGGCGAAATGGGATACTCCGTTCGCCGATTTTTGAGACTTGCGGATCAACGCGTTTTTTTGGTGTTGTGCGTCACCTCCACGCAGATGGCCTCTTTGCAGCTTTGCAGCTGCAGCAAATGCAGAGACTGTGTTTCGAAGCAGAATTGTGTGCCGATTTTCCAAGCTTTCGCTGGCCAACTGCCTGTCGGTCGCGTCGCGCTTCCAACACTCTGGAGTGAATGTGCACACAAACGCACACACACTTTCAGAGCCTTGAGCATTTGCCTAGGCCACGGTGCGCTGCTCTGGCAATGACCGACCGAAAGATGATAAAACCCTTGGTCCGAATCGGCTGCATTCACCACAGTCTCCCCTCTCTTCTTCTCTTCTTTCTCCTCCATCGTCTATTCGCTCCTCAAGTCTTACGACAACCTTCCAACTCTCAACCAAACCCCAACCCCTTCTAATCTATCTTAGCAACAATGTCTTCCGGTGGTAAATCTGGTGGTAAGGCTGGTGACGCCTCTTCCAAGGCCCAGTCCCGATCGGCCAAGGCTGGTCTTCAGTTCCCCGTTGGTCGTATCCACCGTCTCTTGCGAAAGGGCAACTACGCTCAGCGTGTCGGTGCCGGTGCTCCTGGTAAGTTTCCATTGCGCTCTCCTTTCTATCTATCGTCTTGAATAGTAAACTAACGCCTCGTCCTTCTTCTCTCGTTCTTCTAATCGAATAGTCTACCTCGCTGCCGTTCTCGAGTACTTGGCTGCCGAGATCCTCGAGCTCGCTGGTAACGCTGCCCGCGACAACAAGAAGTCCCGTATCATTCCCCGTCACCTTCAGCTCGCCATCCGCAACGACGAGGAGCTCAACAAGCTCCTTGGCGGTGTTACCATCTCCCAGGGTGGTGTCTTGCCCTTCATCCAGTCCGAGCTCCTTCCCGCCAAGTCCGGCAAGCCCAAGAAGGCTGGTGGCTCCCAGGACATCTAAGCGTTTCCTTCTTGGTTACGCTTCCGTTGTTCCGCATCGACTCCACTGTACTATCATCTTTGCATCTTAATCTCGGTCGTTGTATTGCTTCAATACTCGGCCTTCGCTTAGGACTGTCTCGATAGAGGTTCGTTCAGCTTCCGCTGGTCTGCCACTATCCTCGCTCTTTCCCTCCCCATATCTCCCCCCCTCTTCGTCGTGTTTCTTTCTCGTTTTTCTCTTCTTTGTGTTCATCCTTGTACTACTACTACTACCACCATGGGCTCGGCGGTCAGAACAGGGCTCCGCCAGCTACGCAACATCAGGCATCATACCAACCTGTGCTTATAGACTGTCTCGACGTGTTTGTGTTTCGCGTGCGTCGGTTCTGAACGTGTGAATGCCATCGTATTGGTGGAGTGTTTCTGCTCGAATGTTGATCTGCTGCCAATGATCCGGGCTCAGTTCTTGTACCTTCCCCCTCGAATCAGGAAGCTGCGTTGGTGGCAGGGTCATGACGTCTAGTGAGCTTGGAATGTCTGCGAGACCAGGGTTGAAGCTGGCTGTTGGGTACGCTTCTGAGGCATCTGGAAACCATTCTTCGTACCAGGTATTTGGGTACTGGCGCGAATCAAATCGGGAATGGCCACAAGAATTGAGGTCACAAAAATGGCCTTTTTCAATGATATCCCTTTGTGGTCCATGTGATTCGAGTTGAATTTGCTCACAGCTGTTTCAGTGGCCGTGAAGTCTCTGCGACGCAGCTTCTGGCTCAAATCACCGTCGCTCGAACGATCTTGATCTCTTCTCGAGGCCTGTTTGGGAGAAGACGAAGACGATTATGCAGAGAGACACCGTGGTGTTAGATAGCGGTTTGTGGGACGTGAGGTCTCAGAAGCTTGATTGAGTGGAGACTTACCTATCATCCTTGGTCTCTGCCACGCCGATTTCTCGCACAGTATGCAAGCCATCTGATACTCGGCCAAAGATAGTATGCTTGCCGTCCAAGAACGGTGTTGGTGCCAATGTAACGAAGAATTGACTGCGATTTGTGTTTGGTCCTGCATTTGCCATTGCCAAGATACCGGCTCCCACAAAGCGGAGCTCGGGGTGAAGCTCGTCCTCGAAATTCCCACCATAGATCGAAGCCCCACCGGAACCTGTTCCTGTAGGATCGCCTGTCTGAATCATAAAGTCACTAATGACACGATGAAAGATGATGCCATCGTAGAAGCCTTGCTTAGCGAGTTGGTAGAAGTTGGCACATGTCTTGGGTGCGTGCTTCCAGTAGAGCTCGAAGACGATGCGACCCATCGAGGTCTCCAGCACCACGGCGCCGCTGTCTTTGCCTGGTATGGACATAGTTGAGCCTGGGTCTCCGTATTGTTCAACAGAAATGAGAGGGGATGGTGGAGAATCAGCTGCCCGTTTGCATCTCTGAATGCTGTTTTTGGCCTTCTCTTTTCAGGGTCCAACCAAAATCGGAACCGAGTCAACGCACAGACACACGCAACAACAAATATTCCACATGAAAGCAACACTACACACCGTTTCTTCTCAACCTCATCGTCATTATCATCACCTCATCCACGACGCATTCGGTCTACTCACGTCCCAGCACCTCGAGCGGGTGAGCCCTGGTGTGAGCTTCCTTCTTACAGGCAAGGGCACAATGTCGGCGACATCACATCGACCGTCAGAAGGCGTTAGCCGTGTCAACGGAACAACTCCATCGTCAGACCCTTCAACTTCCGCTACCACCACGCCAGGGAGACATGGCCGCGCAAGACATGCTCGCACCAATGCATCGTTAACATCGCGCGTCACAGGCAGTAGCGTCGGCGCCAGCATTGATACTCCCTTTCCGACAGACAGGCTGCCGCGGCGCACCTCGGTGCCTAATGAAGCTGGCCGTATCTTCCAGGCTACAGGCTTCGACCCGTTCGGCACTGAGCCAGACATACTTTTCCGCTCGTTGACTGTCAAGGAAGTCGAGGCATACGAGCGGGCAGTACGGAGTACAGCGCAAGGAAAGCAGGAGGAGCTTAGAGGACTGGTCGGGCAGCGTTATGAGGACCTGCTCGGCACAGCCAATACCATCATCGACATGGCCGGCAGCTCCAGTCAACTCTCACAACGACTACACGAGCTCTCACAAGGCGTCAATGCCGTATCAAGTGTAGAACAGAAGCCAGAAACTTCCAATAAAGCGAGCCGACGCAAGAGCTTTCTCCCTGCCCAGATCTCATCATCAGGCGTGTCAGACTTGCAAGCGTCTTCGCTGCATCAGGAGGCCATCTACGTGCTTGGCGCCTCCTTGCGCCTGATCATGGACGCGCCAGAATACGTCTACAAGTCGATCGAGAAGGGGAAGACGTTGCAAGCCGCCTGGGCATTCATGCTTGCCAGAGCGACTTGGTGGGATCTCAACGAGACGGGGTTGCCATCCGACCGCCAGTCGGCACTCACAACCGAAGGCGAAGAAGGGATCTCATCGGCATCTGAGGCTGTATCTCTGCTAAGAGTCAACGTCAAGAAAGCTTTCCCTTTCATCGAAAAGCAGTGGCAGAGCATGCTGCCGATGCGCAAGCAGATAGTACACCGTGCTGTTGCCCTTCTCTCGGATGACGAGATCGAGTCGATGGCTGTAGTGGACCAGCTTGCTGCGTTGATGCTGATCGATGGGACCAAGCTCGACCAGGCCGTCCATCTCCTCCTCTCGCAGAGACTGACGGCGCTGCGGCGCATGGTGCAACGACAGCGACGGTCAGGAGCCGCGTCACGTCATCACACAGCGAGTCGTGACGCGAACGAGCACGAACATGCCGACAAAGCAACACAAACATCAAAAGCAATAGCTCAACTAGTCACACTCTTTGCAAGGACTTTGCAGCATGCCGTACAGATCTTTGCGCTTCCAGCGAGGAGGGATACCGCATCAATATCACGGCGGCCCCTATTGCTAGACTTGCTGACTACCATCACAGACTCGACAAAGTTCACCGTAGGTGCACCCGCAGCTACTTCACCGGCACAAGAACGCGCTTCCTTCATCCCACATTCACCAACGGCGACAAATTTGGACGTTTCGACAGCAAGACAGAGTGCCGCTGCTCTTCGAGCGCTTCGAAGAAGGTCAAGTCACGGATTGCCGACTAACGAAGCAGCACACAGCGTGGGGAGTGAAGCAACGGCAGCACCGGATCGTTCTAGGCCAGCTCAAGGACAAGCGTTGCGAGTGTCGACGGTCAGCGTTGTGCAGGCTCTACCAAGCTCGCGCGTCCTCCTGCGGCTTCTTCCTCCATCACTGTGGAACTTTGTTCCCTTCCTCGACCTCGAAAGCTCGGAGCAACGAAGCGCGGATGACACCCTGGCCGAAATGTCTTCATGGTCAACCAAAGCGCGCGAGGTCCTCATTGACGAGCATGCAGAAGCGAACAAGGGTCATGCATCGTTCGAGACCTTACGTACCTTGCTTTCAGAATTGGTAGACCTCAGCGAGCTCGCGCTCGTGCGAAGATCGCTCCGAACCGCTCTGCATCGCGCGAGACGCATTGTTGCTCGCAAACTCACGGCGTCTGATTCATCGATTGACGAACGCAGCCAGGAAGCGATAGCAAAAGTTGACTCTGAGCTACAGAAGCTCGAAGAAGCCATTGACTCTATCTTGCAAGAACATCTGCTACACCTTGTGGAGCAAAAGCTTCAGCATGCCGCCAAAGAGCTGCTCTCGGAGACCGTCAAAGTCGTGAGCTCCTTGCAGAGCATTTCAGAACATGTTGACACGCCTCTCGATGCACTCTTCCATCCTGTTGGGGCCGATGTAGCATTGGCTGAAGGTCGCATTATCGGAAACTCGACAAGCTCAAGTCGTACTTTCGCTGCCGCACTGCAAGACCATGTCTGCGGTCGGTCGGAGCAGGTAGACCGTCTGGCGAGCTTGTACGAGGAGCCACTGGCGAGGCTCTCACAAGAGCTCAAATTGTACCAGGCAGAGCTTGCAGCTGACGACAAGTTTGCGAGTGCAAGCACGTCCATCCGGGCGAGGTTCGACGCCATCCTAGCCAGCTCGAGGATGGAGATAGAAAAGGGTTTGATGGACCTCCTTGAACAGCAGCAATCCAGACCAACAGCTCCGAAGGCCGTATCGGATGGGCGTTCGACAGCAGTCTCAATGCCAACTGCGCTGATCATGCGCCTGATTGCTGTGCTTGCATTTCCAGATGCTTCACGTTCAGCAGGCTCGAAAAGCTTCCGTCTACCCGTCAGAACAGCATTGGAACGATTCTGGAGACCCGAGATTGAGCAACAGGTCTCTTCGATCATGCAAGGCAGCGATGCTTCAGACTCATCAGAGCCGTCCGTGTCTGCTTCTCTGCTTTGTGCGCTAACCACACTCTCAGAGTCGATCGTTCAGCTCGGACCAGCCCTCGCTGGGCTCGAATTGGCAGGACAAGTTCGAACCATACTCGAAAGTTTGCTCGCGCAGCGAAGCGCAAATAGCGATGCTGCGGCGGGACACGACACGGAGACACTCAAGGCTTTGCTAGCAAGTGATGCTGCCAGTCTGAGCACGGTTGTTGCCAAGGACAGCAGCTTGCATCGCGTTCGTCTGGCGCTTTCACCGTTGTTGTTAGCACTTGGTACCACAGCATCAGGAGAAGGTAAAATGACAGCAGAGATGGTATTGGCGCGTGCAGAGCCAGCTTCTGCGGGTGGACAGGTGCAGCCTATCCTACCAGTATCGAGAAAGAAGGTGGAGCGCTTCTCGATGCTACCAGTCCGCTAGACGTGTGATACGGATGGAAGATGTGGGCTCGCTTGTATTTCTGCAAAGATGCCTTCGCAGACTGGAGGGCTGGGCAAGACTCAAACATCCCACTAGCTGCTGATGACGAGAGCATTCTGCAAAGCCGGTAACATGGAATGCATGGTGATGATGCAGCGTGTATATTCCCACCTTGTACGAGTGGAATGGTTGGCTTCGATGATGTTCTATTCAGTGAGACGCTTGAAGACGCGCACGGGCGTAGCGGATCTTGTTGAGGTATGGCTGCAATTCGCGATCCAGATACTTTGAGCTTTCTATTCCTGTGTGCCTGCTGTCTATCCGTCTGTGTGTCTTGCAACCGCAAGGTAAGCGACTGTGTGCGTGGCTGACCATCTGACTTTCGCGCTCCGTCTTGTGTGTCGCTTCCTTATGCTCATTTTCGCGTCTGTCAAGGCGCGCTTAGAGAGAAAGAAACAGAGAACGAGAGCGAGAGAGCGAGCCGGAAATCGGGGTCCAAAAAAATCCCAAAGCCTCACAACAGAACGCGAGCGAGCTAAGTTGAAGCTCACTCACCAACTTCAAAGTCCAAGCTGTTACTGCCACATACACTCCACACCATCTCTCTTTCGGGACATCGCGCGTCGCAACGCGAGCCATCCTACCCAATAGCCCATATCGACGCTTGAGCAGCTAGCACGAAGGATATACTTCTCCAAGGACGGAACGAAGCCGGAACGAGTCCACTGCTCGCTCACTTCACAGGTTGGAACCCTCGGACGAACGGACGAAAGAACGCGGAGACACCTATTCTCGACCGCCCTCGTCAATCACAGACCATCACACGAAGGAACGAACTTGGATCTTGAGTCCTAGAAACCCAGCGGAACGCAGCCGGTGAAATCGGACGCAGAATCCTCGACTCCTCGCATACATCTGTGCGCTGACGTCGGAGACAGGTGGACGCGCTTTTGGCTGGAACCGGAGGAAGACTTCAACGAGGAGCGAGGCCGTTACTCGCGTCACGTGGTATCCAGCGGGAGGTCACGAAGTGTGCATGATAGCCTGATCGCCTAGTCCTTGGGCTACATCTCCACGATTGCAAGTTGAAGATTATGCACCCTGTCCCTTTCGGATCTCAAATAGACGAAGACAAGGATAGATCCAAAGAGCATAGAGCAGGGAGGCACATAGAAGATCACAGGCTTGGTAAAGCACAGAAAGGTAGCAAGCTAGGATTCCACGCGCTTGACGAGGATCGTGAAAACAACAACATCGAATTGTTCGGAAAAACGAACGCACACGGCGTCGGCGGCTCTCCCGATCGACAGAGGTCACGCCAATCGAGAGACGTGCTCCAAGGGGGCATCCATTCATCCATGACGCCGACAGGCCTCGTATCGACGTCTGCTTCGTCTCTACCGTCCAATTGGGTCGAGCTTGCCCTAAAAGGACGCACTGAAGCTTTACGCGAGAGACAACGCAAGATGTCGAATCAATCTTCTCAACCTGCAGAACAAGCACTTGCTTCTGCTACAGCGGGGTCACAGTCCGAGCAACAACCTGCAGCAAGTCAGCAAGCTTCGACGAGCCAGGTAGAGCCAGCAGTCAAGATCGAGCCCACCGCCGAGCCGTTATTGCCACCGCACACATCGCAACCTGATGATATAGCCGAACCGACATCGGCGAGCGCTCCGGTACCCCAGGCTGGCGGTCTCGTTGCTTCATCCCGCAGCACGGCATCTGAGCCCAGAGCAACAGATACTGTCTCTGCTCCTCCGGCACCATCAACGCCAACACCGGCATCAATACCAGCTTCGTCAACAATCACAGCTCTATCAGCCGCTAGCTCAAGTCAAAGTGCTAGGTCAGAGGCCGATGCATTACGGACAGAGATCATGGGTCCGCCTCCATCTTTGCCCATCGATCCCGGTTATCCTCCGCTCAATCCTGTCTTGACTGACACACCCGTGCCAGCACCGAATCCTAAACGACGTGCACCCGTGACCGCAGCCAACGGCACATCACGCAAGCCCGCACCATTGCAAGCACCGGACGACTTTGTTCCTCCCACCAATATCAACGGCAAGATGCCTTACGCACTTTTTCAGACAGTCAGAAAGACACCAGCAGCAGGCACCAAGGATTCATCACATAGGTATGTACATTGTCTTCTACCCGTCAGCGACGACCGACTCTGTTCATCCGGCACACACCGACTTTGCGGGCACACACACAATGGGAGAAGGTGAGATGATGGAGTGAAAGGTGGGGGACTTCGCCCATTCACCTCGATTCGACCGCGCATTCTCGCGGCTGTTTCGCTGTGCTGATGCTGTGGTGGGATTCTGTTGTGGTGCCACCGCATGGGAAGACGATGAGAAAGGATGCACAGCAGCCGAGGACAAAGGCATTGACCAACGGATTTGCGCGCCCGGCCAATGTCCGAGAAGGGTAAAAAGCGAGGAGAGCGGAAAGAAACTCAACCAGCCATCGCGAAGCGGAAAGTGGGAAAAATCGAGCGAAATTCAATCTCGACCTCGTGAAGGCGCGGATTGGCTCCTCTTTTGTCCGCTTGTCATCCACCGACTTCGATCGCTTTTCGTCGGTCAAAGCCAGAGGAAGTCACCAGCCCAGTCCAAGCTTTATCTCTTTCTTCCACGATCAGCTGCCTAAAATCAATTCTGCCGCCCAAAAGGTTCGCTTTTCCATGCTTTCTTTGTACTGATCACTGACGCCGCGCTCTTCCCGCACCTTGCCCTCCCGTGTCTCTCTTTCCAACACCCTTCTGTTGCACTTCATACCGTGCGATGTGAACTTTCATCTTGATATCGTAGCGCATCAACATCCGTGGATGCACCATCTGTTGCTGATCAAACTCGTGCGCTCTCTGCCGAGACAACGACTTCTGCGGCTGCCATTGAACACAACAGCACCAGCAACAACTCTGGGAATAATAGCACTAGCAACGTCGTGGATCCGCTCGTTACAGACGTTCTGACGGATGCGGACTCCATCGCCACAGCGACAGCTACCCGCGAGACCAGTCCCGAAAGCTCAGTGGCACCTGAGCCTGTGTCAAACGTCGCTACAGAAGGAAGCACGTCTGCACCGGCACTTGCAACAAGTTCGACGGCGAACCGGCTATTGACTACGCCATCCAAGCCTACTTCGGTCGAAGCAGCAGAATCAACGTCGGTACCTGAAACACCCACCGGCGAGACTGGTTTTGACGCGTCTCCCTCTGTCGCTCTACGTCGCAACCCTTCCAGCCGAGGTGCATCGATGCAGGCTTCACAATCCATCTCCAGCTCGTACACTGATCCACTGGGACTCAAAAAGCATCGTGAAATGCAGCTGCAGGATGAGGCACGGAGTCGCAGATCGCCATCAGCTAGCAGCATCGGTGGCTCACCTGCTGCAGTCACAACTGCGGCTGGTGGCAAGAAGAACAATGCTGCTCGCACGATTGTGCCGCCGAACTTAGTGGAGCCTCCGCCTGGAATGATGCACACACCAGAGGGCCGACTTCGGACCATCCCAGGCATCCCAGGAGCTCTTGTGCCACCTGGACCCAACTCGACTTCGACCGACACCAACTTGACGCCTAGGCTTGAAGACAAGGGAAGCGCCAACAACGACTTCTGCGAGACTTGTGGCGGTCACGGCCGATTTGTGTGCTGCGATGGTTGTCCTCGCAGTTTCCACTTCTTCTGCATGAACCCGCCGCTCGATATTGACGAGATGCCGCCCTCGAACGCGGCACAGGTGCTCGGTCCAGCAAAGGAGAAGGGCAAAGGCAAAGCGGGCCCACATGGCACCGAGGCTGAGCTGAATATGGACGAGATGTGGTTCTGCAATGTTTGCGTCGCTGAACGCAAGCCTAAGGCTGTATCGAAGCCGAAAGGATTGGGCCCGTTTGGATTCTTGCTTCCGGTATTGTCGCAGCAGAACCCGAAAAGCTTCCAGTTGCCAGCTGATGTTCGGACGTACTTTAAGGATGTGGCTACAGCCAACGATGGAGACTATATCAACGGGGCAATGGTCCGGCCGGTCAAGCCAAACAAGCATGGACAGATCGAGGCGCGCGACCCGTACAGATTGAAGGACAAGAATGGCGATGCTGTTCTGTGCTATCGCTGCGGTGGGACGGCGCTACCATCCGGGTCAGAGCAGCAAAACGCAGCTGCTTCGAAGTCACGCAACGGTACTCATTCGGCACTCGGCGTCGATGCAGCAGCAGCCTCACCAGCAGATCACACAATACGCGAGGGCACAGGCTGGCGCAAAATCATCAGCTGCGATTTCTGCCCTCTCCACTGGCATATTGACTGCGTCGATCCGCCGATGCTTGGCATGCCAAGCAACCTTCGTAAGTGGATGTGTCCTGCACACAGCGACCACGTCAACGATCGTCGTCGAGTAGCCCGCATCGGCACAGCAGTGCCCAAGACGCTCGACCTTCCGCTCCCATCCGCGAGGACTATCGGCCCAGGCAAGCACTTCCGCACTCGCGTCCTGAACAACGGCGATATCGATATCATCCCTGATCCCATGGAAGAGTTGATGGGAGCCAACGGTATTACCGGCAGTCTTCAATCGGGTATCAAGGAGATTTCCATTGTGCCAGGTGTGGTCGATTCACCGGCTCTGACAGTGGGCGGGTCCAAGCTCAGTTCGAAAATCAGGTATCGATTCCCGGAGAAGGTGATCAGGACTGATTTCTGGAGCAAGCTGAGAGCAGACGAATCGAGTAGTATCGGGACGGTGTTTTATGTTGCTGCTGACGAAGTGACCGGGCGCACGCCGATGCGATTGATTGCTGCTGAGGATGGAGCCAAGCCCGACGCGATGACGAGGTACAGGCCATTTGGAAGGAGGGATTATCCAAGGTCTGGGCTTGATTCATTGGCAGATATCGCCGCTGCTAGGCTGGCAGGTGACGAGCTGGCCAAGAAGCAAGATGCGAGCTTGGTCAGACCGTCAAGGACGAGGCAGTTGGTCATGACCGCTTTGGGAATCGATTTGCAGAATGAGGATGTGCCAGAGTCCGGCTTAAGATCGTCGCTGGCAGATGAAGCGGATGTGGGCAGCGAGGAGAGCTCGCTCGAGTCTCCTTTATCGAGTTTGTCCGAGAGCGAGGTTGAGGCTGAAAACACGGCCGCTCCTGCTGACCCTGCTCCTGTTGCTCCTCAAACGGTCGTTGCTCCTGCTTCAGCTCCTCTTCCTGCTCCTGCTCCCGCCGCTGCAGCACCAGCGCTTTCTGAAGAAGAACTCATCAAGCGGATCGCAATGCAAGCAAGCCAGGGAGTCTCCAGTGGCTCTCCGATCCGTCTTTCGAAACGCAAAGCAGCAGTCGCAGCCGAATCAGCACTCACAACCACTCCTTCCAACAAGAAAGTTCGATCCGCTTCCCCCGCAACTGGCACACCTACTCCTGCAACTCGAACTGCTCCTTCTTCCACCACCGCCGCCCCCGCTACGACCGTCCCTAGTGTTGTGGTGGAGGTCAGGCCTGCAACTTCCGTCAAGAAGATCACGCTGAAGAGCAACGGCACTGGCAAGCAGGCCGAGTCAAAGGAGTTGTCGGAAGGACAGGCGGCGCTTAGGATGGCTTATCATTTGTCAGAACAGTATGCGGATGAGAGGAAAGAGATCGAACAATTGAGAGCTATCAGGGAGTTGATGCGGTTGAAGGGGCCTGATAGGTTGTTGGAGTTTTTGTTGTCTCCGAATGAGGATGACTCTGTGGCATTACAGCAGGGAGAGGATGGACAGAGGGAGTAAGGCGCACCAAGTGTGGACTTTTGCAGGTTTCGTAGCACAGACAATCAATCCACATTGCTCGCTCAATTCACTCTGCTTTATTGTTGAATGATGTTTTGCTTGCGTGTGAGCGTACAAGATTGCGACAAGAAGCTACCACGAGTTGTGCTGTGAGAAATTGGGCTAGTCTAATCGTACTGTTGCTTCAGCACGTCAGGATTGGTCTGTTCAACGTGTCTCACAGCCTCTCCGAACAATCCATTCGCCCAACCGAACCAGGGTCGAGTAAAGTCGGTAGCATTCTTGACATTGATGCTCTCGTGAATCAAGCCTGTGCCTGCTGTTGTATTTCTTAGTAGGCTCAAAGCTTGTTGTTGCTCCTGTGCGTCGGTGCTGGTGAGGATTTGCATGATTCGAGACATGGGCCAAGCGTAACCGGTACCTACGTGTGGACCACCGATACCTGAGAAATCTTTTCCGGTGTAATACCATTTGGAGCTGGAAGGGTTAAGGACGAAGGTACGGGTTCGTTGGTATACTGGATCTGAAGCGTTAACGTAGCCTAGGTAGGGAAGGGAGAGGAGAGAGGGTACGTTGGCATCGTCCATGAAGTAGCTACTGCCATAACCGTCGATTTCGTATGCATAGATGTCGCCATCTGCAAGACGATTGGGAAGGATAGCTTGGGAGGCGATTGCGGATCGAATTTCAGAGGCAAAGTTGCGTGCATTCTCTGCAACATCTGACATAGCAGGGGTGTTGGAAAGTAAGGGGACAAGGTGTTCAAGTGCAACTGCAAGTTGTGCATTACTTGGGATGAGATGTGGGAAAACGGTCGCATCGTCAGAAGGACGAAAGCCTGATTTCACCAGTCCGTTGTAATTGGCAGGTTCACCCCAACCTTTATCCGCCTTTGTTTCCGATGCTGATCGGTCAAGACGTTGAAATCGATAGACTCCACCTTGAAGCGACCCAAACCTTTGCGCCCATTCACTCCTCTGCGTTAGATTAGCAGGAAGAATAGTGGTGGTATTACTTGCTTCATACGCATCCACTTCCTCGCGCGAGCCACGTTGTTGAGAACGAAGCGTGTCGATTGCAATGCGAACCGCTCGTTGCCAGGTAGGGTTGTTGAGGAAATCAGTACGGTTGGAATATTCAGCAATGAGGGAGGGAAGTCGAAGATGCGCAGCGAGAGAATCAACTTCCCATTTGGTTTCCCAGAGGTAAACTCCATCAGTGCCTTTCACACTTGTGTAGTTCGAGGGTGGTTGAGGAAGGTAGTGCGCTTTAGTGTAGGGCACGGGAGGCTGAACCCAGTCTGCGTCTTCACCGTCACCGACAGCAGGGTTCTTTTTGTTGGTGATGGTAGCGCTTTTTGGTGGACCGAACGAGTTTCCGAGAGGATAGGTAATGACTTGTTGACTCTGTTGGTACAACAACCCCAGAGCTAATCTGTACAGCTTTACCCAATCTTCGTCTCCAACCTTGTAGGGTGCAGGAGGATCCTTCAACAGCGGCAGATAGGTGAAAATCTGATTGCTAGAATCTCTCAACCACGCTGCAAGGATGTCTCCGGTGATAATGAACGCCCGGGGGAAAGCAGTGGTGTGGTTGGGATTGTTGAGCTGAAGATCAGTCCAGCCGACGGTAGTGTCTAGGGTATTAGGATAGGCATTTGTAAAGATGCGACGGAGAGCGGGGTCGGCGATTTGAGAAGTGATTCGTTTGATCTCTGCCTCGACGAGTTTGGAGCGGAAACGACGCTGGTGCACTGCAGGACGCGCATCAGGAAGTGAGTCGAGGGGGAGAGAAGGATTGGGTTGAGGCCAGTTGTATTCGGGATCTCCGTAGGCGTCTTCGGTCGCTCGACCATCGGCATTGCGGGAGGTAAGGGATTCGGTGGGAAGGAAGGCTTGCTGGTCTTGTACCACCGCAGCAGAGGCGGTGGACAGGGTGATAGCAAGGGTCGTGAGTGAAATGAGCGGTGATAACTTCATCTTGGAGTTGCTTGCGTGGGGATGTACGATGGAGTGGGAATACGGGGATAGCTTTGGGCGAGGTGAGGCTTATATGTGTGGAGAGTAAGAGATTCGATGCTTGGATGGAGAGAGATGGGCGGTTGCGTAACTTGATGGGGGATGCGATGGAAACGGGGCCGACTCGGACCGATGCAGTGGTTTGTTCTGGTTGATCTCGGTGTTCGGCTACTGTAGTTGAAGCATGCTCTTGTACCATACCACACCACATATCTCAAGATCTGAATGCAGTAGGAGGGGAAGGGGGGAGAAGAGGGGAATGGGGTAGCAAAAGCCGCATAACAGCACCAACGCACAGACTCGCTTCCACCTTCTTTTGCACTCTAAGCGAAGCCGATGCAGCAACGTTCCACAAGAACAAGCACAACACCATTTCGTTTTCATCTCTCATGCAGGAATTTCCCCAACCCTACCCCGGTCAATTCCATGGCGAGCAGCATACTAATCGATTGAGCTGGTGTGGGGACAATGTTCACTGGCGAAGTTATTTTGGTCAGAAGAGCTCGGCGTCTAAATCCACCGATAGACACCCGCAGACGACCTCTTCAATCACAGTGCGAACAGGACAACATGGTTTGGTTCGAGCTGCAAAAGTATGCTTTAGCGAGGAGAGGGTGAGATGCTTCGCTCTGTGTAACTTCGGTCGACGACAACGACGGCGGTGATTTGGGAGCAGTGTTGTACCAAATGCGGGGGAAAATGAAAGTGTTGAAAGATTTGCGAATCGGTCAACTTTTTCGCCGTTCTTGGATCCTGCAAAATGACCGCACCGCGAAGAAATTTCTCCATTTTGTATCAATGTGAGATCATTTCAGTACACAAAGCCTGAGATCATCGTAATGTGCGGAACCGAAACAAATTACTAATCCTGACACGGCTTCATGAAGCGCGACTGGAATTGCCGCAGCAACCTCGACTTTGGCAGGCTTCGAATTCTGGGACCCAGCGCAGCGCACTTTCAAGGCCCACACAAGTCTTTCCTGTCTGTCTGCTGTTAGTGAGAAAGTGTGAGTGGAAAGTGAGAGAGAGACTGGCATGCGGCCGGGCGAAAATTACAGGTCAGCACACCGCTTTCTGAGTGAGGGAGAGAGAGTGAGTGAGTGTGAGTGTGTGAGCGCTGGCTGAAGATCTTGGACGCTATCATAGGGCCGCCTTCCCTTCCACCAAGTCTTTGTACCTCACCCCTCATAGTATAATTCGTCAAGATGTAAGTTTTCCCCACGCAGTACAGCCGTCATGATTGTTCCGTGTACAGGTTGGAATTGGAGCTAGGTGCATGAGCATATGTTTGGATGGTGGACTTGCCACATTTTCGAGCGTAGTATGGATTGGTGTCTTGCGATAGAGTTGATAGAAATGGGACGCTATAGTTGTAGAAGGATCATGATGTTCTTGTCAGAACGTATGGTAGAGACAGATTGCTGATCGTTGTCTCCGTATCTCGACTCTCATTTCCCTACCAATTCACTGCCTCTCGACCAAATCCATACCACCACCTTAACCTTTCGACTTTTTTTCCGACCATCTTGCATCACCACCCAAACCGAAATCTCATCACACCAATCTCCCGACCATTGCCAACACCTCATACATTCGCATCAACCACCATATTCACCCAACACTCTCGACTTGCATCTCCACAGGGCCAAGTCCAAGAACTCGTCCCAGCACAACCAGGTGCGCAAGGCTCACCGTAACGGTATCAAGAAGCCCAAGACCAACAAGTACCCTTCCCTCCGTGGTGTTGACCCCAAGTTCGTTCGCAACCAGCGTTACGCCAAGCACGGAACCGAGAAGGCTCTCAAGGCTGCTCGTGCCGAGGCATAAATCAACATTCCGACATTTATGACCGGTTCCCTGTTCCACACAGCAAAAACATCTTACTGTAACATCATGGATCGAAACGTAGGCCTAGAGAGCTGATAGCTCCGGTTTGCGATCGACGCATTTCTACACCTACATCATACACACCCAAAATTTATACTGCTGCATTCAAACGCTTCCTTTGTCTTGTATCGTGTTCGACTATAGGTGCGATGTCTTCAGATGTGCGAACCAGGGATGGATCAGCGACAGGAACTTATCGGTAGCAGCACAGGAGTCAAGCAATGAAACCTAAGGCGTTGGATTCTATAATCTTGCAAGGAACAATGGCCGACACGCGCCACTCAAACCGTGGAAACAGCGACTCGCCGAACAGTCCCGGTTAAACGACCCTCGATGCGCACAAGTCAAGTCAGACGCAGACAGTGGCACGTGGTCAAGGCAGAAGTTGTCGGACATATCTTGCAGTACGACCATTCAACGAAGTAGGAAGCGGGAAAGGTTGGTGTATCGCTGTTGGTGTTGTTGCTGCTGCTGCTGCTGCTGCTGTTCCCTCCCATTCCTTCTGTTCATGAGAAATCCCGATGATGAGACGAATGTTACGTGAGATGATCTAAATGAAAGTTGGTATGTTCACTTCTTCAGCCCAGTTGACAATCACAGATGACAGTGACATAGGCTACAATTGCTAGACTTAGTGCCACATCATGAGGCGAATTCCTAATACTCAGTTCAACCTTACGGCTACACTACAATTGAACACCACCCGACAATCAGCTAGATTTGGAACCAAACAACGATCAACATTGCAAGCAAAGGGAAAACAACAATGACAAGGAGACCAAACAACCAAACAAGAGCAAAAATATACAAGTACAAAAACGAAAAAAAGATGCAAAGACAATCGACTGACTAACGGGACCAAAACCTGTGCGGGAAAGAGAGGTGTCATAGTAGGGCTGCAATCGTACGCGGCGCTATGTTGTGAAGCCTTTTGTCATTAAAGAGATCATTCCATATGATCCTTGAGGTGTTAGGGATTCGCGGGTACTTGAACGCGATCATAAAGCGGTGGAGCTTCCCAAGTAGCTCTTCTCCAATCCAAACCATCGTGTTGAAAGATATCTTCGATCTCTGGAGATTCGTTATTACTCGGTATTGAAGGCAATACCAAAGTTTGTGTTCTTCTTCTTACCGAGAAAGCTCCATCTCCCAACGCTGTAAACGTCGAAGCGGCAAGATCGTCGTTCCTAGCATCCCGTTGTGCTCTAACACTGATAGAGGTCTGCAACAGTGGAGCTGAAGCAACACTAACCGCCCTTGGCCTGATTCTATCTTCATCTCTGACCTCTATCGATTCGGAAGGTCGAGAGGAAGGACTGGAGACAGAGCTTCGACCTGAAGCAGGAGCTGTACTTGGTCGTTGAAGAGATTGAATGATGGCTTCATTCGACATCTCGTTGTAGGCGGGCAAACGTTCACCTTTAGCACGCCATTCTCGTTCGGCGGTACGGATGCGTTCGATTTCTTTGTTGTGAGCGGCAAGAGCTTTGGCTTCGTTTTTGGACAAGCGCTTGCCGTCTTCGGAGATCGGACGACCGAGCGAGTCGGTGCGAAGGGACGAATAGCCGTGCTTGCGTGACTTGCGCTTCTGGAAAAAGCGAGAGGAGGCTTTGAAGGATTCGACGGATAGCACGACCAGTAGGCCGACTGCTGCAACTGGCATCGGGTTACGGGCAGGAGATACACTGAATGAGCGAGGATAAGAGAAGGGCTAGCCGTAAGAAGAGGGTGTAGGATTCTGTGTGGGATTTGCAAATGCGCCGGTGAACAGGAGTGAGAAGCTTAGCTTCAGAAGGGCGCGTTAAGAAAGTTCGTCGTGAGTCGGAGACACGAATGTCTGCTGAAGCTAGTGAGTACGCAAAGGATGTTGATCGTGGACGTGGTCGCAGACGAAGTGAATCCGGTGGTGATGGTGATAAAATAAGGCTCTGTGAAGAGTCGAGAGGATCAAAACGTCTTCTGATATAAAGGCTAGCGCACTCAGCGGATGAGGATTGCCGTATGAGAAAGAGTCGAGCCAAGAAGGCAAAGTCGAGGCGAGGCGGCTCGAGAGTCGAGTATGCAAGGCACCTGCTATTTATCTTGGCGGTGGAAGGTCCAAGCAGCTGGGAGTGTCAGCACCCGTAGCTTATTCACGATGTCGGTAATGCAGAGGAAGGATACGATAGGTAGTTGCAACTGCTGAAATGGCTGTCGAAATCGTAGCGTCTCAAGGCAGGGAGGTGATGAAGGTGGAGAGGCAAAGTATGGAGGAGTGGAATCCGGCGGCAAAGAGGTGCAGGAAATCAGCGTGCCGAAGAAGAGCAAGGCAAGGAAACCGGAAAGCTTATGCTGCTTCTGTTGCTAGTCTTGTCAGAGCAGCGGATGCTCACGGCAGAACAGGGGGGGAAGCGTAAGACACAGTACAACCACGGTATGAGGACAAAAAGGTGAGGATCGGCAGCGCCTTAATTGGTCTTACACTCCGACGAAGATGGTGTGCCATTGTTGTACGCTTTCTTCCCATGAACACGCACTTCCACACCAGAGCAACTGAGCATCGGCCCGAGGTGTCCAATTCCCACATACCATCAGTACACACTGTCATGGGGTGGGAGTGTTATGCTGCAATTGCACAGACGAAAAAGGGATGCCGAAAGGGTAAGAAGAGATACAAGAGTGGAAATGCTTACGCTCGGCATACGTAGCAATCAACATTTCTCACGGTAACACAAGTTAAAGCTTCGGAGCGGCAGTGTTTTGCCAAGGGTCCTTACGGCAAAAGTGTCAGCAGCCATCATCATCATCGGATCTTGGCCGAAAAGGGCGAGTTCCTCAAATCACAACACGGTCCGGCGCGACAAGAGAGTGTGTGTGTGTTGTGTTGTCGAGTGGAGGTGCAAAAGGCAATCAATGCAAACGCGTGTGTGTGGTGTGTGTGTGTGTGATTTTAGCAACGGTTCCTCTGTCAGCTGTGCTGCTGCTGCTGCTGCTGCTGCAGTGCACTGCCTCTCCGCTCTGTCCCACTTGCGCGAGAAGGAATTACTTGCATCGAAGCATCGTGTGTCTGCACTTGCTGGACATGCCGAAGTCTTCCGTTTCAAGCAGTCACTTCTGACACGCGTATCTAAGGAGATGAGGCGCTGTTTTGCCAAGGAAATAGTGAAGCGGCTCCTCCCTCTTTTTTGAAATTTCAGGGACCAGAGACCAAAAAAAGGAAAGAAAAGCAAAGTCACCGTTAGATAGATGTGCACATGCCGGACAACATACCACGGTCCACCAAAAGCCAAATGCTTGGCGATTCCATTCTAGGTGCTCTTTTCACTCTTGCGCGCTCATTCTTGCGTCGAGCAGAGTTTTTACAGAGTGAAGATCGTAATGACGACGATGCTATACTGGTGAATTGTGAATGTGGCAGATAGATATGCTAAGGAAGTGATGGTGTGCCATGTGATCTCTCCTCCCGAAGCGCGTTAACGATGGGAGAATGACGTTTCTACGGCAAAAGAAGGAGTTGGGCGAAAAAGGCAAAGAAGGAGAGCAGCTATTTTTCTGCGACGGCTTTCACTTCGGGCGGAAGCGACTTTCCGCGACACGCTCCTAACCGACATCGGCATCAGATCGTCAGTGCATCTTGGGGCTGATCCCGATTGAAGCTCCCAGCTCGCAACTCACTGACGATCTCATCTCGCTCTCCGTCATGTTGGGTGGGAAGCTTCACCGGGATCTGCGGTACAGTACGGTATGCCTCAGCCTTCACATGAAGCTGGCATTCCCATCAAACACAATCGTGGGCATAACAATTGTGATTGTGGCGTGCCAAGATCTCAATGGTGGTCCTGTTCATCTTCTGATCTTCTCTTTCACGTCAGAGAGTGCCATCTACCGCAAAGAAGACCTTGTTGGCTCGGATAGCTTCGACACGATCGAACGAGGTACAGAAAGAGAAGTGTGCAATGTCAGATCTCATGAACAGTTGGGCTGAAGAATTCCCGGGCTTCTCCATGGAAGTCACGGAAAAGCCTGGCCCGATGCAACCACTGCCACTCGCGCTACCGATATCAAGATTCGATCTGCCCACCACCAGCGCAGCTGTACCAACACACCGGTCAACCATGACATCCAATATCGAGGCTTTGTACCCTGGTCTCGACTACCCCATAGACGTCACAAAGGGTGTTTGTAAAGGAATGAAGAAGCTGTCGGTGCCATGATCGTGCAGTATGGTATAATACAGTAGAGTAGAGTGGCAGAAAGTAACACAAAAACGCGACAGACACTCACGACTTACGCTCAAGAGACTGCTGACGGGAATCAGCTCATTTTGACCTGCATTTCATTTTGCTTGTTGTACAGTCGATCAACTGTAACTCGGCTATCAAATCTTCACCGTGGCAAGCAAGCAAGCAAGCAAGCTAGCTAGCCAGCCGGCCAGCCTTTGCTGCAAATCTTTAATCTCATCACAGCCCGCTGTTCCCTTCTCTTGCAGCTCGTTAAGCTGAGCAACGATATCTTTCCAATGGCGGCGTGCAGTTGAGTTACGACGCTTGCTGCTACAACTAAGTGATCTTCGGCGATAGCATGTGCCCATGCTGCTTGTGCAGGCAACACCGAAATGCAAGGAGGATCCACACGCAGAAACGTTGAACCGCTCTTCTTCTTGATTTCAAGTCTGAACTGTTGTGTTGGAAAATCGCAGATTCCGCACAATTGAGTTGCTTGTTTTTCTCTTCTTTTTCTGCTCCATCATTTCAAAGCCAATCTTTTTCTTCTTTGATGTTGCTCTCTCTCACCTCAGCAGCAGCAGAAGCGCCGAGCACAACATCGGTACTTTACCAGCGAGCGCGTCTCGTCGATCCTGCACAAACAGAGGCTAGCCCTTCTCTCTCTCTCTCTCTCTGACGTCGCTGTTGTTCTTTTTCTGTTAGCCCAGGGGAGCGCCTTATTGTTCTTCTGTTCTTCTTCTTCCTTGTTGCTGTATTTGGGCGCGTCGCTATAGTAATTATTGTCTTTCCTCCTCCTCGCCTCCTTCTTCTTCTCTCCATCGCCATACGATCCTCCTTCACGTCCTCCCTTTCGATCCGCCAACTTCGCATCGACGCATCGTTCCGTTGTTGCCAAAGATGGCCGACTCTGCTGGTCTTCGCACGCGTAGCGCTGCCGCAAAGGCCGCTGCTACCCCTAACGGCAAATCCAAATCCTCGAACGGTCGCGTCAACGGTAACGCCAACGGCGCTTCCAAGCGTGCTGCCGTTCAAGACGATGCCGACGACGTTGACGAAAAGAAGCGAAACTACGTCCCCAAACACTCGTACCTACATGTCGATCTCAACGATGAACAGATCATGGGTGGAGGCAAGCAACAGACCCTTGTCAAGTACTCGCCCGGAATCGTCATCTCCGAACAGGGTCGCGAGACTGATAAGAAGCTCGACGAACACTCTGACTGGGAATTCGGTGGTCCATGGGGTGTTACAGCCATGATGACGCTTTTCCCCTTGCTCATGTACTACCTCTGGATCTGCCTTTGGTTCTACGATGGCAAGCTCGTGATTCCCAACTCGGTCGATGACATTTGGCCGTTCCTTCAACGAATGGGTGCTCATGTCCGCGACGATGCTTTCCCCACCAAGCGCGCTTTCGCTGGCTATGGTGGTTTGATGGTCTTCCAGTTCTTGCTCGCTGTCGTCATGCCTGGATACATGCAGGAAGGCTTGCCTGTTCCTTCGTTGGGATACAAGACTTTGATGTATAAGTGCAACGCCCTCTCCTCCTTCTACGTTACCCTCGTCACCTGTGCCGTGCTCCACACAACCGGCATCTACCGTCTTACTACCATCATCGAACACTTTGGAGAGTACATGTCCGTCTCCATGATCGCTGGATACGCCGTCTCGGCTGCCACCTACTATCACGCCGTCTTCACCAACACCACCCACCGCATGTCTGGCAACTTTGCATACGACTTTTTCATGGGTGCAGCGCTCAATCCTCGTATCGGCTCGGTCGACCTCAAGATGTGGGCTGAAGTCCGCATCCCGTGGGTGCTCCTCTTCTTGATCAGCGTCAGTGGTGCCTGCAAGCAGTACGAGGTGTATGGCTACGTTACACCCAACATGGCTTTCATGGTTCTTGCCACTGGCTTGTACATCAACGCCTGTGGCAAGGGTGAAGAGTGTATCCCTCAGACTTGGGACATGTTCCACGAGAAGTGGGGTTTCATGGTCATCTTCTGGAACTTTGCAGGTGTTCCCTTCACCTACTGCTACAGCATCGTTTACATGGCTGCCCACCCACCTTCGTACTACAAGTTCAGCACTCCCACCTACGTCTTCATGTTCTCGCTGCTCATCTTTGCACACTACGTCTTCGACTCTTCCATGGCTCAAAAGTCCAGGTTCAGGATGCAGTTGCAGGGTACTTTCAAGCATCGTTGGACTTTCCCTCAGTGGCCTTGGTCCACTCTTAAGGACCCTAGGTATCTGCAGACCGAGCATGGCAATGCGCTGTTGATCGATGGCTGGTGGCAGTTCCTGCGTAAGCCTAACTACACTGCTGATTGGACTCAGGCTTTCTTGTGGGGTGCTATTGCAGGTACCAGGTCGATCATCCCTTACTACTACTCCGTATTCTTCTTGGCAGTGTTGACGCACAGGTGTGGAAGGGACTTCGAGAGATGCAGCAAGAAGTATGGAAAGGACTGGGACAAGTACTGCAGCATTGTCAAGTATGCTTTCATTCCTTTCGTCTACTAAGCGGTCAAGCCAAAGGAGACGGGATCCGTCCCTTACTTGGTTGCCTGTGATGGCAGGGACAGTGGATGCTGAAGCCAACTCGTCAGTCGAAAAGCAAACCCAACGACCCAGTTCACTCGTTCTTCACGCTTCTTCAGCTTTGGACCCCTACCCTCATTACGTCGAGACTGGCTTCAACACTCACTCCTAGCTGTGTTTGAACCATATATCAGAACTATTACTTTGTCGCTACCTAAGCCTGCGACATCCTTGTCTTTTCTTTTGTAGCCCTCCATCCTTCGAGGGTTTTCAGTTGGGATCTCTAATGTACAACATTATCCTCCTCTACAGCCTAGACTGTGAACCCAACTTTTTTTCGACTGCTGCTGCCGTCGTTCTGGTTGAAACGAACAATAGCGTAGGAATCGAAGATCGGCAGAGCAAAACACATCTGAATCAACGCTTTCCTCAGATAAGTTAAGCGATCAAAGTAACCGTTAATTGAGCCGAAAAGCGCGCGGCTAAATCTGCTTCAAGCTGTCGAGATACGCACGGCCCATTTTTTTTTCTTGCTTCGCCAGCTCGCTTCCATCAGCGCTTCGCTTCGGAGAGGAGTTGATACGTAACACAAAACACCGCTGCTATTCATGCTTGCGGTCTTAACTGAGGAATGAAGTGGGCTGGGTTTGAGTGCGGGGAAACCGAAGTTTCCATGCGAGCCGCTGTTTCGAAAAGCGGGGGAGGTTGGTGGATCTCGTGACTGGTGTCCAAGCCACTTTGTGATGAAGGTTTGAGGTCATGAGATGTGGGACGCTGAGATGCTGGGGAAAAAGTGGTGGTGGAGGTGATAGCCGACATCTTGCCGGTCAAAGCACGAATTGACTTGTGTTGCTGTTTCAACCATATCTAGCAGGGAAGATAGGGTCACGATGGGAGGAAGGATATATAGCCGTGATCCGCTATACCTGTCCCTTTTTCCTAAGCTATCTGTTCCTATGAAGACCAAGGTCGCTACTTCTCTCTACACCATCTTTCACATACACTCACTTTCACACCATCAAAGTACTCACTAGACTTGACATCACCAACAATGACAGACTACATCAAAAAATCCGAAACATATCTCGCCGAGCGCGATGCCTCCATCCCTTCCACTCTTCTTTCCGATCTCTCTTCCGCTTCCATCTCTCCCCTTCCACACGAATCACTCCCTCTTCCCTTCTCCAAGTCCGAACCGCACAAACCAGAACCTACCACCATCTACGATACTCTCAACGCCACTACGGTCCCTTCCAAACTCCTCTCTCTCGAAGACAATGCTATTACAACCACGCCCGTTGAAAAGCTCCTCGATCTTTTGACCACTGGCAAGCTTTCCTCCGTCCGTTGTACCGAGGCTTTTCTACGCAGAGCGGTATTGGCTCATCAGCTGGTCAATTGCTGTACCGATTTCTTCCCGGACTTAGCTCTAGCTAGGGCGAAGGAATGCGATGAGTATCTATCGAAACATGGCAAACCCATCGGTCCATTGCATGGTCTGCCGGTTAGTCTTAAGGATCAATTCCACATCAAGGGTACAAAGCTGACCATGGGCTATGTGGGCTGGATCGACCGTCCTCCAGCAGAGCAGCACTCTGTGATTACAGAGGTCATGCTTCGAGCGGGAGCAGTGTTGTATGTCCGTACCAACATCCCGCAGAGTTTGATGCGTTGTGAAACGCATAACCACATCTACGGTCGTAGTGTGAATCCTTTCAATCGCTCTTTTACCCCTGGAGGTTCTAGTGGAGGAGAAGGAGCATTGGTAGGAATGCACGGTAGTCCTCTGGGTTTAGGAACTGATATCGGTGGATCTGTTCGTGTGCCCTCGGCGTTTAACGGGCTGTGGGGTATGCGACCTAGTATGCATCGAATCCCGTACGAAGGAGCTGCCAACAGCTTCCTGGGTCAGGAAAGTGTCAGTAGTGTGATTGGACCAATGACGCATAGCTTGGAAGGAGTGGTAGCTTTCATGCGTGCCGTGTTGGGAGAGAGACCTTGGGAACTTGACCCCATTCTCGTTTCGATGCCTTTCAATGAAGATGCTTTCCAACTTAAGAATCTTCAACTGAAAGCCGGCACTTCAGCACCCCAAGAGTCACTGCAGAAGGGAGGGAAATTGTGCTTTGCCATTCTCTGGGACGACGGCGTGATTCACCCCCATCCACCCATCATTCGTGCTCTTCGCGAGACTAAAGCGAAACTAGAAGCTGCTGGACACACCGTTATCGACTGGAAGCCTCTCGACCATCTTCGAGCGTACGATATCATCAGTAGGATCTATACAGCAGATGGAGGTGAAGATATTCGTCGTTCTTGCGCTGAAGGAAATGAACCCGTCATGTACAATCTCATGGCTGATGGGAAGGAGCAGAAACATCTAACTACGTATGAATCCTGGCAAGTTAACCAGGAAAAGAGCGCTTATCGAAAACAGTATCTTGATTATTGGGAAGCAACCAAAGATCAGACCGGAACAGGTAGAGCTGTTGATGCGATCATTGCTCCCGTCAGTTGCTGGGCTAGTTGCAAGCATGATTTGAACGATTATGTCGGGTATACTACTCAGTGGAATTTATTGGATAGACCTTGTGTCGTGTTCCCCGTCAGCCATGTTGATCCGGCGAAGGACAAGAAGGTGGAGTTGGAACAGCCGTATACTGGTCTGGGGGAGGGTGTCGATCAGGAGTATTGGGATCGATGTAAGTTCAAACACCTTTCTTTCCCCCCATTTTGGTTTGATGAGGGAGCTTCAGTCACTGACTTTTTGTACTCTTGTTTTGGGGAATGCAGATGAACCCGAAGAATGGGCTGGACTGCCAGTCAATCTTCAAGTTGTGGGAAAACGATTGCAGGATGAAGAGTTGCTTGGTATCGCCAAAGTCATTCGTGATGCTGGTGCTACTTTGCATTAAGCCAATGAGCATCCTCGCTACCCTTGTTGCTATGCTAGGTCGATGTCGATGCCCTCTGTAACGACAAAGCAAAGATGGAGTTGTTAAATGTAGAATCGTGTGTACAGATTGAAATCGAACAATGCATAAAGAGGCAAAAATGCGGAGACAGAGAGAGCGAGAGTGTCTGGCTTTATCGCGCGTAATCGGAGTCTCGAGTCTGTGCGTGAAGCAGACAAGTCACAGTGGAGGTCTGTCTGTGTCAACTTATCGCCGCCGCTTTGCCGACTGATTTGTTCTCGTGAAACATCCTGTTCCACACCTCTTGATACATCTATCACCCATCATCGTCCCCCGGGTTCCTCAGTCCTAGGTCCAGATCGATTCAGCGTTGTACCGAGACCCTCTGCCAGACCGTAAACTATCATCTCTGTCAATCAGCAAAGAACCAACAGCAATCGACTCGGAGCATTTGACGTGGACGAATATCATAGACGAGGTCCTTGACGACATTCCCTTTTCTCGCCACCTCTTCGCTTCCCTACGAAACGGACTTGTTGCAGCGACTTGGAACGCAGCAGCAAAGTACAAAGCAAGGCTTAGCCACGAGATTTTGATATAAGCTCGTTCCAACATCCTTTGCATGACTGGCTAATCGTTATCTCTTCTCAAAGTCCACGGTTCTCTAAGCAAATCGACCTTCGACCTGGTTTCACAGATCGCTCATCCTCTGTCCTAATAAAAAGCTTCGAATATCCACCGAAGCAGCACTCAAAAAGGCAGCTCAAATCCACCGCAGGCAGCTCTTTCACACTACAGCTGCAGAGATCGAGATCTCACGCTCGATTCCCATCCCCTAGCACTATCGAAACCTTGCAAACCGGCACAAGACCTCGTTATCAGCAAAAAGCTCGCAGAGGCTTCTTCCAACTCCTCCCGCTCCCGCTTTGTCCGCCAAAAGAGTCGGTCGGTCGGTTGGGCTGAAGTAGAGGGCTTTCTGACCGGCACCTCAGCCTTGCTTGCCCGCGGTCCTTTTACTCTTTGTTTTGCGGCTACAAAAATGGTGCTCCGTTCATCCGCAATAGCAGGAGCATGTGCAGGTTTAGTCTCTTCCGTCGTAACCTGTCCTCTCGATGTAGTCAAAACTCGATTACAAGCACAAGAAGGTCGTAGAAAACCTCACCCCCCTGCACCTACAATATCCCATCCTCCTCCTCCACCACCACCATTACACCCCGCACCGGCAGCGCCACCGACGTATCTAGGCCTCAGAGCAACTTTGCGGAGTATCTACGTGAATGATGGACTTCGAGGGTTCTATCGAGGTTTAGGACCTACAATATTTGGATATCTACCGACGTGGGCTATTTACTTTACAGTTTATGACAACTGTAAAAATCTCTATCCCTCCTCTTCCTCGTCGGAAGAGTTTATCAACCATATACTGAGTGCTATGACAGCAGGTGCAGTTTCTACCATCTGCACCTCCCCACTCTGGGTGGTGAAAACACGGTTCATGCTGCAAAGTACAAAAGATAAAAACGTCACCCCTTACAAACACACTGCAGATGCCTTCATTCAGATCTTCCGCAGCGAAGGTCTCCGAGGATTCTACAAGGGTCTTCTCCCATCTTTGTTCGGTGTTAGTCATGTGGCGGTGCAGTTTCCGCTGTATGAATCGTTTAAAGGTTTAGCAAGGAGGGGGGAGGGGGATTTGGATGCAACAACGATATTGCTCTGTAGTAGTAGCGCTAAAATGATCGCTTCCGTTACCACATACCCTCACGAGGTATTGAGGACGAGGTTGCAGATGCAACCCAAAACATCTCAACCGGTAATGGGGGGAAGATATACAGGCGTAATCCAGGCGTCCCGTACAATTCTCAGAGAAGAAGGTATCAGAGGTTTCTACAAAGGAATGACGGTCAACTTGGTAAGAACAGTGCCAAGTTCAGCTCTGACCATATTGACGTATGAATTGATCATGCAACATTTAACTACCACTGGTGATTAAAGCGACGTCGAGGAGTAATAGCAATTGTAATCTATGCAAAAGTCTTCTTCCTGCTTGTGTTGGTGCGTTGAAGATTCATCATACGATGCAGAATTGATACGTAAGAGCCTGAGCAGAGACAACAAGGTTCCACTTCCTCCGTTCTCAAGTTGACTTTCATTCGAAGAAACCTTCAAGCACGCATCACTCACACACAACCGCTAACTAAATCAAAAATGCATTTGCATCAAACCTATATAAGTTCCAATAAAACCAACTCCCTCGTATCACCTCTACACACCCTGTTTATCCGCCACGAAAAGCTCCTCACTCGCTCTCTCCGCATCATACGGCGGTGGAGGAGGAGTCCTCGTAGCCTGCACTCTCCCCAACTCATTCCTCGCATCTTCCAGTGCTTGCATCACGCCCTTACCCTTCCCCCTCCCAAACTCTGGACTACCTCTACCCCCTATCAAAGGTTGTTGTTCCGCACCATTCGATCTCCAAGTATCCTCCCTCTCATCCTCCTGCGACCCTAGCGATTCTAGATCTACGCTTAACCTCGAGCGTCTTGAACCATGACTTGGAGCCGGAGAAGGACCACGCCAATTCGCCGGTAGCAAAGAACTCGCCCACTGACCCAACGATTGTCCAGCTCCAGCAACCCCAGTCCCAGAGTTTGGTCCAAAAGACGAAAGTGAAAGAGGAGACAACCCATTCACCCCACCTTGCCCCGCCGCCGCCAACTGTTGAGAAGATGCACTACTACTAGGACTCAACTGTTGACTTCCCGCACTACTTCCATCATCTCCCCTAACAAAGTACGCTGGCAGATAAAGCACACCGTTCTTCTTCTTGCTCGGACTATCACCCGAATTCGCCTCCATCTCACTTATCGCATCACCCCTACTCGAAGGTCTACTCAACGTCTGTCCCATCCAAGCCAAAACACTCTGCGGAGCACCATCCTGCCTTCCGGTCGGTTCGGGATCTTGCAACTGGAACAGCGGCAAACTGAGGCGTGTAGGTCGAGGAGCAGGCATAGAAAGTCGACTGTTCGGGTTGGCTGCAGACGTGCTACCCACTGTATCGTGTACATCCGTTAGCGGAACACTTTGATCTTCGTCCGTCGTAGATCTTCTCTTTGACCTTCTTCTCGAAAGCGAACGGCTAGAAGTACCGATGGGTAGACTGATCCAACGACCTTCACCTCGCTGACTTCTCCTTCCATTTCCTCCTCTTCCAAATCCAGCCCTGTATCCCATTCTCCACAAGAAACCCGGCAACAGAGTGCGGAAAAGCCCATAAAGAACCACGCAAACACCAAAGAAGATCAACACCCTTCCATACTTTCTCAAAAAGATTAAGAATCCCGCATCATTTGCATGCCAACTACTTCCGTAGAAGTGGCTGAAGAATGCGTCGGGTGCATCTTTCGGCTTGACATTCTTTCCGTATAGACTCTTGGGCAGCACCCTAACGCCCTTGAAACCGGCCTCAGGTTGCTTGGGCGTACTGGGGAAGGCGGGTCCATGTACATCCACGTACAAACCGTAGCTGGCGGAAACAAACATGGGTCCAGTGCTGAACATGACCGTGGGATAGTTGGTGAGGTACTGATGGTTGAAAGTGACCAAATTATGTATGAGCTGATCCATAAACGGATGCCCTTTTGCAGACAGCATCACGTCGTTCGATACACCGACTGGGATGGTCTTTGGAAGAATGACCTCGAATCGCAGCAGAGGATCAAACCTTCGCAAACATCCAATATCCAAATCCATATAGATACCACCGTAATGATGCAGCACAAAGTATCTGATCGCATCGGCTCGCTGAATAGGATACGGGTATCCATCGAAAACAGGCAAGAACCAGTCATAGTGTTCTGCAATGAATTTGCGCGAATCGGCATCGGTCCACAACTTGTACTCATAATCCGGATGCATAGCTGCACATTCATCTCGGATTGCCTGCCATCGTGGAGGTAGATGTTCGTCCTTCCAGGTTTGATGGATGATTCTTGGGATCTTTTCTTTGGGATTGCTGGGATCCCACTGTTTTGGTGTGTTGTCGCGCCAAGGTTGAGGGCGAGCGATGGTGTCATCTGCATCCACTACTGATGCTGGATGGGATGCAGTGGAGTTGGATGTGACCGAGGATGAGGCGGAGGAAGAAGAAGACGAGGAGGAATGGGTGATCTTGGCGAGCCAAGGAATGCGTGCAGCCCAACCATCTGGACCGTCAGGAGAAGCACCTGATTGAATCTCTTCCCATGTTCCTAGTTCTTCCGGAAGAATGTATGCTGAGGAGTCGATAGAGAAGTACGCATTTGCAGTGGTGAGAACGACGATAGTTCCTGCAAGGAAAAGACCAAGAAGGACAAGCAGGATGTGCGAGGTACGCCTCGACAGTAGAGAAGCCATGATTAAAAATGTGGCCCGGAGGCCTGTGAAGAAACCAAGAGCAAGTCAAGCGGATCGATGAATGGCGCGAGGCTGAGCGGCTGAGCGACTGTGATGCTGGAGCAGATGATCCAAGTTGCGAAGATAGTGATCGGGATCTAGGGGCCGAGCAACATGAGCTCAGACGATATTGTTGCGAAAGGAGGAGAAGGATGCGTCGGGAGAGCCGTGACCGTGAATGCTGGCTACCCGAAGGTTAAAGTTCGAGAAGAACTAAGGAATGAATGCGTGCGCAAGATCCGAAGACAGTCACAACTAAGCTTCCTCGAAAGTGCCAAAACGTGGTTATTGTGGGAATCTCCGAAAGTTTCACTCGTGAGGGATCGTTCGAAAGGCGGCTCGTCACCGACACAGGTCTATCGTTAGTTAGTACGTGACAGAAGCTAAAACATCCAAGCCAAGGAAGCGTGAATGATGTTTTGATGCGGAAACGAAGAGGCGATCACTGCGAGCCAGTGATGCTTCGGATGCCACTCTGCTAGGGACGGGTGGTTGAAGACGATGAAGAGGAAGGGAAAAGTAGGATGATCAAGGGACGAAGGGAGGGTCGATGGCAGATTTCAAGAATGAATAGCGACGAGAAAGCCAAGAAGTGCAAGCCATTCAACGACGCACAGAAAGAAGAGTCAACCGCACTTGACACACAACGCAGCAGCGATAGAGTACAGTAGAGCGCGAGTGGGGGGAACAGCAACAGAAGCAGCAGCGACAATCTCGTTTTTTCCCCCTTCTCTCTCTGTGTGCTGCGCTGCCTTTTGTTGATGGGAAGGGGAAAAAAAGGACAAGAAAAAAGAGACAAACACACACGCACACACGCACACACGCACGCGCAAAGAGGGAGCCGACTTGGCGCCCGGCACGATACCACGACCGAAAACACTCAAAAAAAGCTAAAATTAAAAATGAAATAGTTAAAAGTGAACCACAAGCAGAGTATGAGAGGTCTTGCAACAAGTATTTTGAATTTCAGATCCGAACGGCAGAAAAGCAGGGCCAGGAGCCAAAACAGAGCACGCGCCCTCTTTATTCAAAATGAGAGCTGCTGTTGCTCTCTTCTGTTTAGGCGAGAAGCGAAACGGAATTGCGCATGGTCCTTTCTCTCAAAGACAAGGCTTGGAACAGCAGCGTGTGTACGTTTTCCGAACTCCGACCACCACTTGCCGGTTAACAACAGACCCACAAGAAGGGAGAGAGCCTGAGGATGATCAAGGCGCGTGTCTCTTTTCTTGTCTTTCTCCGCCGCAGTTTGGATTGCATGGGCCGGCCCGATATCGATGTCCTCCATCGGACCTAAATGAGCCTCACGACTCGAACGGCTTGTCCGATCCGACCTCTTTGACTTTGTAGAGAGAATAGAAGTGATGAGAAATAGTTGGTGGATGGTTCTGCAGCAAAGGTATTACAACGCCAAGCCTCAATACCTGTGTGTATGTTCGCTCGGCAACACCATCCACGCCGCACTTCGCGTTCTCCTGTTCTGTTCTGGAACTCACACCAATGAGAAAATGAAATTGACACTCAGAAAGCTGAAAAATGAAAAAAAAAATTCCGTGAACCGCTATCCGCAATTCCGGATCTCTTTCTGCCATGTTACCAGCATGGCCTCTGCTGACGTCGGTGTTGTTGCAGCAGAATCAAGCCTCACACCGATCAAACGTCATGAATTTGAGAGCGCTGGCATCACCCCTCATCCTTTCATAGAGGAGGCACGAACGTTCATTCTTGTTAAGGAAGAATAACGAGAATATGTGAGAAGAGGGGGATTTGCGTGTTTCAGTGTCAAAGCGCCCTGTAAGGTACGCTGTGATCGCTTTGAGAAGCACTTCTTCGGCAGCTAACACGTTTTCCATTCGGAGCATTGACTGACATAGAGATGCTATGCGCTCCTATGCAAGCACCTTAAGGCCGTAGCGTGTTCCATACTGTGCTTTGAACGGCGAATTGCTGGCTCATATCAACCGAAACCAAAAAGGTGTCATCAGCATTGACCATTTTCCAATTCATAGCCACTGAGTACAACCTTGTCTTTGTTTTTCCACCCACCGGATCTCTTCATCCTTTCCAAACTTCCATCGCCGAGATCTTCGCATGCCGTGCAAGAGCGTCATTCGATGTTACTCGGCGGTAACCTGCAACCTGCAATAGAGTGCAGATGGTGATCTGCCACGGAGCTTTATAGTACCCTAGGGTTCTTTTTCTTCTCTTCTTGAAATTCTGGGCCCTCGGACATGGTTCTCCTCCAAACGGAACTCTTGTTCCGGCAAACCTTTTCCCCTGCCCTCTATACTTGTGCTACATCTTTTTCCACCAGCAAGCCTTCTATGAGGTTGAGAGTCTCAAAGGTATGGTACGCTGTCTCCTTTCCTCCAATCAAACACAGTACGAACAGCAGCGAGCATGTGGCGAGAACACACAGGACCCAAGGGTTCAATCCACACATATTCGTATCGGGCAAAATACTCTTCCCCTTCGACCCGATTCCTGAAAATCACCAAATTGTCCTGCCTCCGCCTTTTCATGTGGTCAAACAACGTCGTCACTGTGCACATTCATGCTCTCTCTTTGCTTTGCCAAGCGTCGGGGCTTGGAAAGAGGCTATGTTTCTCCCCGCCGCTGTTCCACAAACCCAAGCTGTATGCTTTCTGTTCCTGATATCTACCATCCCCTCACTGTCTGCAAAGCGAACAAGGCACGAGGAGCACCAAATAGCGACGTCATGTTGTAAACTCGCTTTCCCAACCCCGCCATCCCCCTCCGCTTTGCCCGATATCTAACACGGCCATCATCATCATCCACCGGCGTTTCCTCTGTCCAACTTCCCTTACCCCCAGATTTCGAGTTCAGGGTTGTCAGCCTCCCTTCTGTGCTTGTTCCGCCTGTTGTCGTCTTCCTGGGTTCCAACAGTTGATCCAACCACACAATTCCTGTTGCTTATTCCCGCGGAATTCTCACATGCACCATGCACCACCCAAGCTACTCTGACTCCACCGCTCACCACTTCGCCCTCTCTCTCTCTCTCTCTCTCTCTCTCTCTCTCTCTCTCTCTCTCTCTCTCTCTCGCGCGCGCACACTGTCCATCATCACGATCTACACTTTTAGAGATTGGTGTACCAAATACGAATAATTGCGAGAAGAAATGCTAACAAAACAAAAACGAAAGACAAATTGAATACTAATGAAAAATGTAGCCAAAGATAAGGCTCTACGACAAAGACAATTTCTCAGCAACCTTACTGAGAGTGTCTGCCGTCTCTTGATCTCTTTGATCCCGATCTCGATCTACGAGTTGCGAGTATGTGAGAGGATGAGCTGTTGACCCCGTCGTTGTCGTCGAGGTCCTCTGCTGCTGGTGTTGCTGGTGCTGTTCCTTCAAAGACTGTTGCTGAGGAGCTTCGAAATGTCTCGAGGTGAGAACTGAGCTTCCTAGTGGCGACGAAGAGTATGGTGAGTGATGGGGCGATCCACTAGTCGTAAGAATCGATGCAGCACCCAACAGAGGAGGCGTACTTGCACGAGGCACAGGTTGGGAAGGTGTCTTGCGAGCCAAAGTCGACTTCCTCGACAACGGTCTCGAATCAGCAGGTGCACTCGTTGTGCCCGATCCTGTCCCTGACCCTCCATCCTGCCCTCCTCCGCCCGCCTCCGTACTAATATTGCTCACCTGCGTCGGCGTGAATCCAAGCTGAGAGAGTGTAGCGCAGACATCAATCTTCTCCAACGGCTTAGCCAGCACAGCATCGAACAACGATCCAGCCGCATCGATAGGCTCGCCACGGTCGAACGAGGCCAATGCCACAATGGGCGTGGTCGAATTGACGTTACGTGTCGATTTGACCATTCGCGTCACATCCTGACCGCTCACAATTGGGAGTGTGACATCAATGAACATGACAGCAAACTTGTGGTCTCCCATCGCCAGTCGGACGGCCTCGGCACCATCGCGTACAGCAGTGCATCGACAGCCGAGCTTGACCAGGATGGTCTCGAGCATGCGAAGAGCAATGGGATTGTCTTCGGCAATCAGACATGCAATCTCGCCCGACTGTGCTGGTCCAGATGCACCTGATGTTGCTGCTGATACGGCAGGAAGAGGCGCAAATGCGTTGGTTGGCGAAATTGAAGTTGTCGGAGAGCCAGCTGTGGCACTGGAGGCAGCGGCGATACCGGAGCGAGGCAGCTTCTTCGAACCTTCTTGCTGTTGCTGTGGTGGTTGAGATGCCTGTGACTGCTGCTGCTGCTGTTGCTGCTGTTGCTGCTGATGCCAGTGAGAAGGCAAGGCCGGTCGATCAGCGATACCTGCCGACTTGGTCCGCAAGCGCGATGGCATCGAGTTGCGTCGTTCGCCACCGCCAGAAGCCTCAACAAGCTGCTGGCGTCTTCGATCAACAACACCGATAGGCAGAGCTGCGGAAGGAGATGGATGCGATCTTCCAACACTGCTGTTGCCTGCAGGATCGCTTGAAGTAGCACCACCATCTGGCGTCGTAGCAGAAGTCAACACTCCCGTCGCCGAAGCTGGCAGCTCCGAAGTACGGCGGCGATGTGCTGAGCTAACCATCTGCCCTGCTGGCGAAGTTGGTGCTGTCGAGCGAGAAGGCGTCGAGCCTTGAGATGAGGCACTCTGCGCGGGCGAAGGAGGACCTGCGATCGTTTGCGAATGGACACGCTGAGCCGGTCGACCTTTCGCTGAGAAGCTGCGATGACGCGTGTAGATAGCTGACTGCTCGAGCGCCTTGGCCAGCGCCGGCATCTGTTCTTCTCGCATCTTGCGAATCACCTCGTCGTTGGCCTGCTTGAGCACCGGCAGATTCTTGTAGCTGAAGTTGCCAAAGTCCTCGTTCTGCGGCGTTGAGCTCTGTGGCTGCAGTGCTTTCTCCAAACGCGATCGCATCCTCGTGGGAGGCAAACCAGCCGTCTGCACAAACTTGTTACCCTCGATAGCGCGGGCAAATTCGCGTGTGCTGTGGGCAGGATCATCGTCAAAGTCATGATGGCTACTGGCTCCTCGCAGATCGAAGTAATCGGTCGATTCTGGATCCGTAACTTGAGGAACGAACGGTCCTGGCTCAGCAGTGACATTGTCCCAGTCGATCCCATTGAAGAAGGGGTGGTTCTTGATCTCCTCTGGTCCGCCGGAGCCGAGACGACGTTTGGGATCTGTGCACATCAGCTGCTCCATCAGATCTCTTGCTTCGGGTGATACCTCCACTGAGTCTTCCTCCCAGTCGATGCGTCGCGACAGGATGTTGTCAAACACCTTCTCCGGCGTTTCGGCATGGAAGGGCGGTACACCGTAGAGGAACTCGTACAAGATGACTCCGAGAGCCCACCAATCGACGGCGAAGTCGTCCATGCCGATACCAAGGATACTTTCTGGTGCCAGATAGTCTGGGGTACCAACAAAGCGTTTAGGTGTGCTTGACGCTCCATCGCCCGAAGAAGGACCGAGGTTGTCGTTGAGCAGCGGATGGGCGCCGAACAAGTTACCTGGACTTTCGATGCGAGCCGAGGGCAGTGGCTTGGGAACAGCACGTTGAGAGTCAGACTCTCCCGAGTCACTGGCATCAGTCGAAGAGCTGACGACGCGTCCTCGCTGAGGAGCAGCAAAGAACGACTGGTTGCGCATCATTCCGCCAAGACTCGGCGTCATAGGTGAGAATGAAGCAGCCGTGTCGCCTGCCGTGGTACCTGCTGGTGTCGACAGAGCTGGCTGTCGTGCTTCCGATGCAAACGAAGCTGCCGAGCTCGGGAGCGATCCACTGTTCGAGTCACTTCGCGTGCCACGGCCAGCAAATCCAGAGCCTGCAGCAGATGAAGACGAGGATGTAGCGGCAGCAGCCGCTACAGCCTGACGGGTCTGACGACCCAGCAGACCGATCTTGGACAGCCCAAAGTCTGTGAGCTTGAGATGACCCTTTTGATCGATGAGCAGGTTGTCAGGCTTGAGATCTCGATGCACGACACCCTTCGAGTGCAGATGCTGCAGTCCGATCACAACTTCAGCAATGTACTGACGAGCCCATTCCTCTGTCAACCCACCGAGCATCTTGCACAACGAGGCGCAATCTCCTCCTGGTAGGTACTCCATCACCAAATACAGGAACTCGGCACTCTGGAAAGTGAAGAAGAGCTTGACCACGAAAGGGGATTGGTTCTGCGTCATCAAGATCATTCGTTCGGCCTTGACGTTGGTGATCTGGTTTTTGGCAATCATGTCAGACTTCTTGAGCACCTTGATCGCATAGTAGTCACCTGTGGTGCGCTTCTTGGCGAGGAAGACACTGCCGAAGGCGCCCTTGCTGATGGGCTTGATGATGTCAAAGTCTTTGATCGACGATGCCGTTGGTCGAGACGATGGAGCGGCCGGCGGAATTCGGGGCGACAGAGGCATCGAACCAGCCATGGGACTCTTGTGCGAGACGCTGAACTTGCGATTGTGTCGATGTGATACTCCCAGCGATTCGCCGTACAGGTGAGGTGACAGAGGCGGTGTTGATCCCATACCGTCGCCTCCTACGGAAGGCAGATGCGAAGATCGTCTAGGTCGGCTGACGGAGCGGCGCTGCGATGGCACAGCTGCCGAAGAGGACATGACAGCTGCGCTGGCTCCACTGACGGATCGAGGCACCAGCGCCTCGATTGCTGATGGCGGCGGAGCCAACGCCGTGTTGCCTCGTGGAATGGGAATGGGGGCAAGGTGAGAGGAGCCGCCCATCTTGTCGTCCACGGCAGGAATGTCGTCCTCATCAGGAGTGTTGCCACCCATGGCTGAAAACAGGGTTGAGGGAGGGATCGGGATATCTCGGTCGTCCCTTTCGAGCAACATCGATCCCGACAGCAAGCCGTCTTCTTCCTCGCCATCGTTACCGTCCTCCTTTCCTGTCTCGGCCTCGTCATCAGCAGCACTGGACGACAATGTCGATGCGAGGCGACTGTGTGAAGGCTTGACATGCATGGGCGAACCTGGCGTTCGAAGAGCAGGAGACGACAAGCCGAGAGACGAGCCGGTAGGGACCACACCACCTTGCGAAGAGAGACCCTTGCCGGAAATTGAACTCGATCCTCGCTGCATCGGAACGGCTTTGCTTGCTGTCTTCTGTTCCTGACCTGGCGAGATTTCATCGTCATTCGAGGCGAGTCCAAGCGCCTGCGTCTGCTCCGCAAGCTCTCCAATCTCCTGGTCGCTTGCTCCGTCGCTGTTGTCATCTTCGGCTCCAGACTCGGAAGCCGATCCTGACGAGCCAGGAGAGCTGCCAGTTCCCTCCTCTGCTTCCGACAAGGCAGATAGAGCTGCTTCCACCCGTTCCTCCCATTCCTGTCGCACGGTCTCGACATAGACGATGGTGTTGAGCATTCGGTTGACAGCGCTCATCTTGCCGCGCATGGCTGTCTCGACGTCGGTCATGAGCAGATCCAACGCGGTGTCTTCCACGACAGGTCGTCGCCATTGTTGCACCGTCACCACCTTGTTTTCCGAAGTAGGGGAGAGGAGGCGCTGCTTCTCGATAGGCTCGTTGGCGTACTCGTCCTTGATCGCAGGCGTCGAGATCTCGCAGGCAGTCTGCAGCACCTCGATGGCCGAGTCAAGGGCACGCAAATGCTGCTTACGGATGGCAGCCGGAGGTGGCTGACGTGGTGAGATGGAACGGTTCAGACCTTCCAGGGCAGAAGGCGGCTGGTTCGAAGCAGGAGGCGTCGTGATGGCGACACCACGATACTCGAGCGCAGGCTCTGCAGTCTGGCCTGTAAAGGCTTCAAGTCGATTGTGAAGGTCCTGAATGGCTCGACGCAGTTCACGAAGCCCTTCGTTGCATTCACCAATCTCCATATCGAGTCGATGCGTCTCGTTGCAGATCTCGCTGTGTTTCTCGAAGAACCAAGCTGGGATGTCGCGTTCGCAGATACGGCAGAGAACAGGCTCGACAGAGATCGACGCAACATGTGCAAGTGCAGCGGTGGGCTCGTCCAAGACCACACCCAAGGCGCGACCACCTTTGGCGACAGCTGCGTCAGGCAAACGGTCTTCACGCTCAGGGGGTCCAGTAGCTTTGAACACCCACATGGAGTGAGAAGGACTTCCGCTCTGTCGATCGATCATGAGCATGCCCTTGCCCTCCATCTCCTGGAAGTAGACCGCATCGCTGCCATCGCTCGAACCATCCTCTGATGAGGCTGATGATGAAGACGAGGACGAGCTCACGACCGCCTTCTCCACACGCAGCCGGAAAACGGCTTCCACTGTATGAGACTGATTGGCTTCGAGCTGTCTGGAGGCTTCAGCAAAGACATTCGTGTCGCCAGGCGCCAGCAGCTCTTCGATGGGTGTGTCGTAAAGCTCGGCGGGGTCTGAGCCGAGCACCGTTTTCCACGCTGGACTCAAATAGAGTAGGCGCTGATCGTACATGCTGAGTTCCATAAGCACATTGATGCCTGCAGATCGGAAGTTCTGCGGTACTTGCTGGGATTCATCTACAGCATCGTCTTCCTCTGCGTCTGTGACTGCTGTTCCGTCTTCGGCGGCTCCATCATTTGGTCGGTCGACGTGCTCAGACTTAGTGACGTGCTGTGTATCACCGTCCGCTTTGGAGTCTGTACTGGTTTGACGCTGAGGTGGAGCTCGAGCGCGATCGCGATCAACAATGGTCATGTCACCGTCGCCATCGGCATCAGCGTCCTCGCTTTCTTGCCCAAGCCTTCCCATATCCTTGGTCGGCGATGCGGTCCTCTGGAACTGAGCTGCGTCCTGTCGTACCGGCTCGAGTTCCTTGTGCATGAGGCCCGATGCTGGCGAGTTTGTGCCGCTGGTAGTGGCCACGCGCGTGTTCATCTGGCCATCTTGCACAACAGAGAAGGCACGCGCTCGAGTGGGGCTGCTGGCAGTCGAAGCGGCCCAGAAGGACTTACCACCGTCGTGATCACCTGCATCACCAACAGCATCGCCAGCTTGACCCCCAAGAATGAAGCGAATCGGCTCGGCGTCCTGCTCGTCCTCGTCGTTGAAGTTCCAGAAGCCCTTCTCTGCTTCCCACCATTCGACAACACGGCTGAGACCGGCGACAGCGAGCAAGATCTGGATGAACCAACCTCTTCCAGCCCATTCCGGATGCTCGTCCCACATTCGGCCGATGCTCTGGATCCTCGAGATGAGTTGCGAGCACGAGCCAGGTCGTACGATGAGCGAGTTGATCGAAACATCCGACACCTCCATCGCCACGGCGACAAGCTCTTCCAAGGGCTGCATCCACGGCTGAGGTCCGAGTTCCTCTGCTGGTAGGGCGCGTGTTCGACGAGATGGAGAGAGTCGTGGAGATCCAGATGATGCTGAAACGCTCGAGGTCATCATCACACCTGGCATGGGCGAGTGAGACCGCGATGTAGAGCGAGAGTTGGACACAGACCGGGCGCCCGTGCGACTCAGCGACTTGGCTCGACCCAACGGATTGAGATTGGACGGCTTGGCTGGATTCGACGAGGTCGTAGCAACGGTGCGTGGAGAAGTGGCGGTAGCAGCTGCGAGATTGACCGGCGGTGGTGCAGGAAGTTTGTACTCTCGCGCCGATCGTAGAGCTGCTGTTTCACGCAAACCACCAAGAGTCGGCGAGGTGAAGAGCGAGCCTGACGGAGATCGTGCGTGCTGCTCTGTCGATGCATCTTCGGCGTCCAAGTTCGCGTCATGGGCTTCGTCGTGTTTGCCAGTGATGGCAGCTGCAGCTGCGGCAGCGCCAGCAGAGAAGGTAGAAGAGTTGCTTGCTCCTCGCGACATGGATGCAGAGCGCGACAGGGACGATGGAGCCACTGGCAGCTGCTCGTCGCCTCCCTGACCTGTAGGCAACATGGGTGCATCATCAACATCTTCGGCATCGTCGTCGACAAACACTTCCTCGAGCTCTTCCAAGTCACGGTCGTCGTCCATTACGCTGTGGCGACCTTCATCTTCCTGTCGCTTGATCTCCATCTCGACGTAGTTGTTGATGGCGCCAATAATTCGACGAAGCTCACGGTCACAGCTCTCCTTGGAGGCGAGGAGACGATGTCGGATGTGCTGACGGATCGAGTTGATGGTGATAGCCTTGGTAGCCGTCTTGGCCCTGGCTGTCGCACGCCCGTCATTGTCCAACTCGAAGGCACCCTCTTCGCGATTTGCAGCCTCCTCCGGCAACGCTTTGGTTGCGGAGCGCGGACTGGGATTCCAAGCCTGTGACAGCTGCATGGAAGACTTGCGTGGCGAAATGTTGGGCTGCTGCGCAGGATGCTTGACCTCGAGCGATCTGCTGACTTCCTTGGCACTTCCACTGCTTTCTACAGAGCGTGCCGAAACAGGCGCCTTGGTCGGACTGCCGGTGTCAGAGTTCGAAGCTGACTTGCCTTTACCGATCTTGTCAAACTCCTCCGCATCAAAGGTGCTGAGTCCCTTCTCGAGCTGCAAAGAGAGTTTGGGCTGATGACGACGCCGTCCGCCTTCGCCTCTGCTGCTCGTGCTCACAGTGAGATGCGTTTCCTGGCTCTGCTGAGAAGAAGCCGACTTGGGCACTTCCAATCCGGAGAGGTCTTCCTGAACGGTCACAAAGCTGAGATCCGCACCCGGGGAAACGGACCTGCGATCGCTTCGGTCAGCGGCACCGAGTGTGTCGGGATCATCATCATGCTCTTCCCCTTCACCATCCTTGTCCTTTCTGAGGTTCTGCGTCGAGGTGCTGGGACGGAGTGTACGGACCGAATCAGAGCCACTGAGTGCGGTGTTGCCCGTCTGCGATCGAACATGACGGCCGAAGCCACTTTGCACTTGGGTGACGAGCGTGGGAGACGGTGTGGCGATGGCTTGGCTGGCGTTGGCGAACGTTGAGGACAATGGAGCCAATCGTGGTCCGTCTCGACGGCTGTGAAGCGATCGATCTTGTCGAGACGAGATCGTCGAAGGACTCCGATGCAAGGATTGTGAGAGGGCTGCAACGGAACCTGTCCGAGCCGAGACTTCATTGCCACGAGAGGTTGTGGCTGAGGGCGACTTGGACCATCCTTCACTGGCAGGCGCGTTAAAGCCAGATTTGACTGCGCTCCACCAAGCTTCGATCTTGCCTCCGAGATGCTTACGGCGTCCGCGTCCTGCTGCATGAGCATGCGCTTGCGCCGAGTCCGAACCCGAAGCGCTTGTGTACTGTGCCGAAGGAGTGACACGGCTAGTGATGGGAGAGAGCGAGAGGTTCTTGCCCTTGTCCGTGCCGAGACGTTTTACGGGAGAAAACCCAGCTTTGACAGGACCCGGTGAAGAATTGAGCGTGGAAGCTGCGGTAGACGACGAGCCGGACGCTGCGCTTCGTCGAGACAGTTCAGCGCTCGCGAGCGAGAAGCTGCGCCTTGGATCCAGCCCAGGGCGAGAAGGCTGTCGAGAAGGCGCCTCAGGTCGACGAGCAGGACCCAGCTGCGGCGGCTTGCTTGATCGCAAAGGACCGGCTTTGGTTGCGTCATCGTCGTCGTTGATGTTGAGAGCAGCGAGCGAGGCCTCCACCTCCTCGGCATCGATTGCATCTTGCACCGGATCAGCAGCTTCGGCAGTTTGGAGTCGCTGACGTGAAAGTGGATCCGAGACAGAGCGATGACCATCTGCAGGCTGCTTTTGAAGGGCTGAAACGCGACCTGTATCAACGATCTCGCTTCCCATCCTGCGTTGCTGGGGAGGGGACGCCGATGGAGTGCGAGCTCCGGCTGCGATGGGCTTTGAGTTGGCCCCGGCAGAATCGACTGACATCGCTGTCTTTTGCTCTGCTCGCGACTCTTCGGCTGCTTGTGCCTCTGCCTCTGCCTCTTCGCGCTCAGATTGGAGCTTAGCCTCTTTCATCTTGCGATATTCGTCAAGCCAGTCGACCCATTCGAACTCGGCAAAGGCGGAAGACTCCAACCCACGTTGGCGGTCTTCCTCTTCGTCCAGCTGCGACTCGATACTGTCGTTCGAGTCAACCGCAGATCCTCGCCGTGTCGGCATAGGTGCACCAAGCATGCTCGAGTTCCGCTGCAAACCGATGGTCGTGCCTCGACGAGCAAGACTCGTCTGACCAGGGGACAAAGCCGTGTCAGCGCTGTTGACATCGAACTGATCGTGCGCTGGCCATGCAGATTCCTGTCCAGGTGCTTGCCCATCGTTGCGTCGGACCGAAGCCTGAGATCCGAGACGAGAAGGGTTCTGAGCTCTCCACTTTTGCATCTTGGCGTTTCTGCTCTGGATGATGATGCGAGCATACTCGTCTGTGCCTGACAGCGGCTGATGAGCTGTGGCGGGCGAGATGCCACCTGGAGTGAAGAGACCCGCATCGCTCGGTCGATGGACGCGGCGCGACGGCGCAGGAATGGCGAGCAAAGCATTCGACCCGATAGAGCTCGAGAGGTTGGCCTGCGTCATCCTTCTCTGGCTCAAAGAAGCATTTGCAGGAGCGAGCGAAGAGTTTGCAGGCTGGTCCTGCGATGAAGAAATCCACGGTGCGGGCTTGTCATGGTTCGTAGTCGCATCGCTGTGCTGGTCCGCCCCCTCTGATATCTCGACCAAGCTGTCAAAGAGCTCCTGAGCTCCCCACGACATGCGCTGTGAAGCAGATCGGCTGGGCGACAGTCTGGGTCGTCGTTCGGCGATCGGACTTGTCTGTGCAGAAGATGTGCTTAGAGACAGTAGAGGCGAGTAGGCGCTCGTGCTGGCGGGCAGACCTGCAGGACGAGGAGCACTGGTCGGCACATCCAAGAGGTCGGATTTGGGCGGTGCCACCGTCGGCGATCGAGATCCTAGAATAGCGGAGCTCGGCAGGCTGGCTGTGGAAGCATAGTTTCTGCCGATGGGGATGGACACCGAAAGAGGCTGACCAAGGGTGTCGCGGCCAGGCAAAGCAATGCCGTCAGCTCGGAGACGTTCCTTGGCAGGTGACGATCGCCCAGATGAAGCAGCAGCAGCAGCAGCAGCGGCGGCGGCGGCGGCGGCGGCGGCGTCATCTGCTCCATACGAGATCTCGGACGCCAATGGAGAATTGCTTCGTGTGGCGTTTGGTGTGTGTGGCACGTTAAGGCGGCTATTAGGCGTTGGCGACGAGGAGGAATCCGGCGCGAATCCAAGACCAAGGCCGTGACCCTGACCAGCACCGCTCATGACTAGCGAGCCAGCCTGTTGAGCTGCACCAGGGCCCGAAGCGGTCCACCGTGCGAGAGGTGATTCGATGGATGCGGTAGATGCGCTCTTAGGCATGGTTCGCGGCGAAGGCGATGGTGGAACAAAGAGGTCTCCCGCCAATCGCACTGCTGTGGGAACGCGTTGCAACCGAATCGCATCGGCAAGACCAGCAGAGCTGCCACTCTTCCCTGAGGGGCTCGGCGCTGTCGTCGAAGGCGTTTGTGGATCCATCCTCGCCGCCATCTGGGCTGAGGCAGCTGCACCGGGGGAAGGAGGAACGCCGAGCGTCTGGCTGCGGACGCGCGATCGTGTTGATCCGGGAGATACCGTCGCTCCATCTGCTGCTGGTTCGAGTTTGGGGACTTGGTCGTCTTCGATGACCTGAGAATTCCTTCTGCGATGGGATGAGGAACGATTCGCCAAGGATGAGCCAAAGGGCACCGATGACGATGCTAGACCTGAGCTTGAGAATGACGAGCCAGCGCCCTGCGTGCCTGATGAGCTGACGCTACCGGAGCGATGCGAAGCCGATGTCGCAGGAATAGGCACCGACAGTGGAATGCTAGGACTGCCTGACTCGATGGCCGCGACAAGGTTGGGATCGACACCATCGGGCCCACCGACTGGCGAGATGGCACCTTCACCAAGCAGTACACCACCAAGAGAACGAGCACGTCTGTGTGCGCTGGAGCTGAGCGACGAAGAAGTCATACGCCTTCGCCGTGTCGAGTGCATGATGGCACTTCCTCCACCAGTGACTGTGCCTGGCGTGGTTGTGATAGAAGCTGCACCGCTAAAGCTGGAGGGTGCAAAGGCACCAGAGTTGCTGCGACTACCGCGAGTCTCCCAGCCGAATGTTGGAGAACCAGAGTGGAACGAACTTGAGGCTGGTAAGCCAACAGAGGAGCCGGATGAAAGAGGAGAAGGGTTCGAGGGGATGCCAAGACCCAGCGACGAGTCTTCTTTGCGCTTGCCCGTCGCAATGGTGGAGACGGGACGATCGGCAGGTTCCAATGCAGGCGATGCGGTTGTGCCTCCCCCGACACGTCGAGGAACAGCTGGTGGACCCATGGAGCCGCTCGAGCTGGTGACGGACGACTTGCGCGTCAGGTTGGAGCCAGTGGTGGTAACATCGTCAGAAGCCACCGAAGAGGCATCGTCGTCAACTACATTGCCGCTCTGGAAAGGCGAGTGCCGCGAGGGAGTGCGAATTAAGACGGCTTTGTGCAGTGGGTTGGAAGCAGATCGATCGCGGTCCAGACGAACGGAAGTTCGGGCCAAGGGAGAGGCACTGCCAGTCTCGGCTGACGAGAGATTGGAAGAAGCATCCTTGCGGTTGGTGGATCGCTGCTCCAAACTGATTTGTTGGGCTGTCGCTTCGTCGACAGTGTCGGATGCAGCCGAGTCAGAGCCTGTCTGCCTGCGTTGTCGCCGACGATCTGGCAGAGAGGAGGTAGAGGAGACGGACGAAGGCGAGGTGGGCGACAAGGGCTGGGTATGACTGCCCTGAGAAGAGGAGGTAGATCCGTGAGTGCTACGTCGTACTGCTACTGCTGGATCCGAAGTGGCTCTGTTTTGAGTGTTGCCGCGAGACCAGTTGGAAGAAGAGGAAGCCTGAGAGCCAGCATTTTCAGCATTGGCAGCGTTGCCATTGTTGAGTGTCTCGTCATGATCAATGTCTTCGTCGTTGGGAAGGATTGAGGCAAAAGCAAGTGGACTGGAAAAGGAAGGAGCCGTGTCGAACGACATTCTTTTGGAAGAGCTACGGCTGAGCGCTTTGAAGGCGGCCGAAGGAGGGCTAAGAGAGAAGCCTGGCGGCGGGCTGCTCAACGGTGGAGGTGAAGTGCTAGCATAGGCGGCGGTGGCTGAGGCTGCGACGGCAGATGTGGACGATTGCGATACACTCTGGGGCTGTGAGTTGGGTGGAGAGCTCTTGCCAGTATCTGTCGACGAGGTTGGGGAAGGTACTGATGTCGCTGACGAAGGTTTGGCTGCTGAGCGTGGATCGCTAGATGCGACGCGCGAATGCTTGAAAGTGCGAGTAGGAGAAGGAGGCTGCTCCGATCTTGGATGCTTGCCTCCGACTGATGCTGAAGCTGAAGCTGATGCTCCTGATGACGATGGCGAAGGAGAGCCGATCTCGATGATGCTGCGAAGGCTGGAGCTGTGTTCGGATGCAGAGCGTGCAGCTACACTGAGCGGTGATGAAGCTGAAGGGCTAGGACCCGTTGGTGACGGGGAAGATTTAGGATCAAGGGTGTCGTTGTCGCTATGGAAGGATGATGGTGGTGGTTCTAGACGACCAAAGTCACTTGATCCAGGGCTAGTTCTGCTACGGTTGGCTGGACTGAAAGGGTCGGTGAATTGCGTCGCTGAGACTGTTGCGTTTGATACGTCAGTGTGTATGTATGTTGTAATTGAGCAGGTGAAACGAGAGGCAAGGAGAGTCGACAACAGGTGAGATGTGGGAAAAAGTGACAGGTTGATTGTGATTTTGGTGAAGCGAGGCGAAGCGAGTTGAGGTTGCGAGTCGAGAGCCCAGGCACAAGAGAGCGCGAGCCAGAGCGGAAGTACAGTTAGAACGAAAGAGAGAGAGAAGGGTGAGCCAGGGTCGTGGATGCGAGAAAGCCAGAAAGCAAGAGAAATGAGAGCGGGTGTGAGAAAGGACAGGCGAAATGCCAGTGTGTGGTGTGACAGTTGTTTGGTTTAGCGAGGATTAAAGCGTGCAGCGGCGCGTGGTTCGAATTTCCGGCAAAAACGTGGAGTATTCGGAGAGGTGCCGATAAAGTGAAAAAGCAGTAGCATGGAAAGTGGCAGCAGGACAGCAAACAACAATGGCAGCAGCAGCAGCAGCAGCGACCAAGAAGATGTGTAGTAAATGTGTCGGATTCAGCGCCGCGAGAGGACGAGAAGGTGATGATTGACAGTGATCGATGGGTCGAGCAGTGTTCCAGCGAGGTACAGCAGTAGATAGGAAAGGCGAGCAGAGTGAAGCGCGGAGCAAGGGAGAGGTCGAGGTGCATTCAAAGCATTGTTGTAGTCGAGGTGATAAGGGGGTCGGAAAAGCCGAAATGCGTAGTCGGAGTCGGTGCGAACAGAAGCACGACGATAGCGCCAAGAAAGTGGAAGGACGAGCCGTGGGAGTGGCAGAGAGAGAGAGAGAGTCGAAGAGTAGAGACGTGTTAGCAGCAGAGTTGCCAGTCGCAAGTCGCAATTCCGTGAAAAGCGGCACGGTGCATCAAAAGATCCAATATCAGCATGGCGGGAAACAACAGCCAAGAATCCGCAGCGGAGTCAGAAGCAGGAACACGTGTCAAGCCATGGAGCAGAATCAGCGAACAAGATACAGAGTCACCAACCAGGCAAGATTGCCAGACACCATTGTTCGGGAATCAGCGCCGACCAATGTGAACAAATGCAAGCAAGATAGACAACGGCGAGGCGGGAAAAGTTGGCAGGTCGGAAGATGAAAGCCACACAGCGAAATCCCAGATAAAATCACGAGATCAGGGTCCAGACACGTCCGTTCGTTGTCGTTAAGTAAGGTAGACGTCGTCATCATCGTCAACCCGCGGAGAAGCGTGCAAATCACAACGAAAAGGACAAGTCCGACCGAGATGAGGTTTCCAACGACGTGACCATGTAGAGTTGCGAGCGGTGTCAGAGAGAAGACGGCGAAGGTCGGTGATTGCCATACGAAAGTTCGGTACAGCCGACGTTGTGACAAAGCCAGGCCACGACAAAACAAAGTTTCGACGAGCGTGTGTGAAGGTAACGCCGAAGGTTGCACGTTCGAACGGAAGAGGCGATCAGGGCAGGCAGGTGAGAAGGTCGGAACAGTCGTAAACGGCGGGGAAAGGGAAGAGATGAAAGGGAAAAAGACTAGAGTTAGTGTTCTGCATCATAGAGATAAGTGGTTAGGGTGTATCAGGACCGCCTCTGCCTTGCAAGCTTATTGAAGCACTTGAGACAAACTTAGAGAGCCCCGAAGGATCGTCGACCGTCGTCTATGTCTGATTTTGCCCTACAAGACCATCTCACCTTCTCCTGATCGTTTCGGACCGTCCCAAGCAAACTTAGCGTGTGCTGCTAGTCCAAGGCCTCAACCTTCCCTTCGTCGACAGCAAGCACACCGGACGAGCTTCCTCGATGGATGCGATTTCCCCCGGTCCCGACACAATCACACCTTTGCCCAGCTTTTGGGACCAGTCGAGACCAAACGAAGCATAATGCTGCCGGTATAAGTAACGCGAGCGAATGAAAACTTACCGAAGCTATCTACGCTATGCCGGCTGCTTCGACCTGCAGCTTTGCTCGAGGTGTTGGAAGCAGAAGAAGTTGGCGCCGGCGGAGACGACATCGTTGGATTGGCGGCCGAATCTTCTTCCTGCACATCGAACAAGTCACGGCTCCCGCGTTCTGCCAGCGAGCCATGATGTGAGCCGCTACCGAGCGAAGAGACGCGTGGATTGCTGGCTCGACGGCCACTTGCTGTTGCTGCGTCGATGTTGTCATCCTCCAGATCAAAGATACCAGCTGTACTCGAGAGTCGCGAGGTTCTACGGAGATCAGACGACGAAGCTTGCGAGCTGGCGGACAGCGAAGGGTTGCGACTGCCTTGCTCGCCAGCGCCGCCGTCGCCTGGCGCAGAGCTGAACGAAGACATGCTTCTCACCTCGCAGTCGTGGGAAGGTGATGCTGATGAAAGCGAGATGCCGGATGCTGAGGTGCTGCTGAGAGGCCGTGCAGCCCTGCTGGCGCGCGAGATTGTCGGAGCTCTCAAGCTCGTAAGCTTCGTCTATAGCTGCAACATTCGCAAGCGAGGGAAGCGATACTGAGTCGAGGAGGATGTGGTGATGCCGTGGGTGCCTGTAAACGTGTCAGGCTATCAAGTTTTCAATCGAAAAGATGCCGGAGAGTGTCGCCAGTGCAGTGATTGGATGGAGGTTTGCTGAGCTGGGTGAAGGTGAGGTTGACGCAGCCAGGACGTTTTGGCGCGACTGATGAAGGGCGGATTGGTCGAGATGTGGTGGTGGTGGTGGTGGTGGCGATGCAATCGAAGGTGGACGAATGGAATGTGATGAGATGAGACGGATATCCGGAAAGGTGAAGATGGTGAGGATGGAGACCGGCAATGGACAATCGAAACGACAGCGACGGAGCAAGAATGACCAAACGAAGAGGAGAGAAAAGGGTCTAGCAGACTGATCTCCGTACAGTAGACAGGATTGAGCGGCAGCGACGGAATGATGCGTGGAGAAACAGAAACACACACACACCACCACAACAATTCCAGCCGGACGATGATGATCTGTACCGCACCAAAGAGAGTTCAATTTGCAAAGCGGGAAATGACACACGAGACAGAGGGAGAGAGAAGAGAGAGAGAGAGAGCGATTGACAGGCCGAGCATGCGGAGAGCAAAAAGCATGCGGAGAGATTTCTTCAAAAAAAAAAAGAGACAAAAGAGCGCCTCGTTTCGGCGTGGAAGCCTCTTCTCCTGCTCTCGCTCTTACTCTCCCGTCTCTTCTCCCATCATTTATGCGGATCTCTGCGTGAATGGTCAAGTTGAGTGTCACTCCGGCCGGCCAAAGACAAAATCGAAGCTAAAATCCTGTATAGACCACAAAAGCCAATTCGAAGTGGGTGATGAACCACAACCGAGTCCTAAAATTGGACGCTAGCGTACCAACTTGCAGCCTACAGAGCGTCACCACGAACAGCATGCGCATCTGCATCTGCAAGTGCTCTCTCGAAGCTTGTTTCTGTCTTTCATTGCTTGGTCAAGAGGAACATGCAACTCGATTTCATAGCCCATGCAGAAACCATTTGATCTTCGTGCTATCGGGCTGAAGAGGCAGCCGGCTTCCACAACGGGTCCGCTGGTTAAGTTAAAGAAGCAGAATGGAGCGGAGTTGAAATCCATGCATGGATGCATGCGCCAAAAGGATGAATGGTGAGTTCAAAGTCAGCACCAACGGACCCTTTCCCAAGCTTCGCAGCCTCCTGACCCTTGAACGAGAAACCGGCATGGGATCCAATATACAAGGAGGCGAGGGAGTAGAAACGAAAGAGGGATTCCCAGCCTCTCGCTCCAATTCAATGCTGCATCTGCCCTTTCCTCTCTTGCTCGGCTATCCATTGTTGGAGCAAACGGCTGTGGCCGGCAAGGCTCACCTCGTTCGCGTCTAACCTCGCTTCCCAATTGTTCATGCAGCAACCCCGACTGCTGTGATTTTGACGACGAAAAAGAAGAGCCGAAGTACAGACTCGAGCGTGAGGGGGGATGTAATGCCGTAACTTTATAGCTTAATGCTCGCTACTACGCACCTTCTTCGGCAAAAGCTGATCACTGGTCAACTCTGCGGTGGTTTTGGGTTTGCACAAGCCGTAAAGCTGCAAGAACTGAGGCGATCAAACAAACGCAAAGGGAACCGATGCTGAGATGTGGGGTAACTGTTTCAAGGGCTATAATCAGCAGCATATGCCAGCGCCTTTCGCGTGGCAGTCCTCTTGCCGACGGAAGACAGCTTCTCAAAGACGTGCTGTGTAAAGTACTGTACTGTACCATGCGCCGCTTCATGATGTCAACGCTGTCAAGCATACCGTTCCACCGGCATTACTCGTTGTCTCTGTCAGTGAACACAGTCCTATATTGTGAACAGTATGCTGTCGTGTGGCTTTATGCTTTCTCGGCGTCTAGCAACCGAGCTTGGACCGCGAAGCAATCCAAGTAGCGACTTGCGAGAAAAGAGCCTTGCAGCATGGTATGAAAGCCACAGTTGTCACCCTGCCTTCCTTCAATACACGATCGCAAAGGTGGAAAGTGATACCAACACGAGACGCCAAGTGCTTTGCTAGTTCGTTGCTTCGATGTGGCTTGCCCGTGCGCTGAAGGTGGTGGTGGTTCTAAAACATAGCGCCTCTTCTTACAATCCCTGCAGCCACTTTGAACCCCGATTCTGAGAACTGAGTTTTCCAAGACTCTTGGGGGTTTCAACCTGCTCGCTCAAAGTACAGAGCATTAGACTCGCCCTTCTTTCTACGCGATCACTCGCTGCGGACAGGATGGGCAGCCGTTCCTCCATGAGAAATCTGGGAGGCATCACCTTCGGACGGGGTCGTTGCTTGCTGAGCCATGAGAGGAGGAACAGCATGAATCTGTCAGAAGCTGGGTGTCCAACTCTTCAGGGTCCAGCTCTCGATACAGTCAGTTGCTCTTCCGTCGACTTCCCACTCTTCCATAGTTCGAATGAACAGCAGATCAGTGGAATTGGTGAAGAAGAGGAGATGGTTGCCTTGCTGTAAGAGGCGTATCCTTGGTGCCGAGACATACTGTACAGCTCCCTGCATCAGGCACTTCTCCGAAGCGAGCCGCAAAGATGTCTGTGAGCACCATCAGGTCTAACATCCTTGCAGACACGCTTCAGAATCAAAGTGTCTCGGTGTGTGTCCATGCAAACCTCCACCCCACGTCCAAGAACAACACTTGTTCGATCACCACCACCAACCATCCTTCCCCCTACCATCTCCAACCTTCTCCGACTCAGATTGACTTCACAATGCCCCGTCAAGAAGTGCTTCTACTCGACATTGCCAACGACTCTGAACTCATTTCTCAATACATTGACTACCACGCTCCTGGCAATGTACCCAAACCTATCCTCGATTCGATCAAGTACCCTGGGTCAGGAGTGATCAACATGCGGATTTTCCACTTTGCCGATCGACTGGTTATGATCATGGATGTTGAAGATGATTTTTCATTCGAAAAGAAAGCTGCTAGCGATGGGAGTAATGCAGATGTGGAAAAGTGGGAAAAGTTGATGGAAAACTTCCAGAGAGAAATCAAGGATCCAAGCGGAACACAGAAAGGCAAATGGAAGAGGGCTGAATTGTGTTTTGATCTCAGTCAACACTGAACGTACAACATGGGAGGAGTAGTGAATGTTGTTTGTATTATACTATGTGAAAGGTGCGATCTATAGATTTTGGAGATAATGCAATGGAATACATCGGAGCAATGATGCTGTCTATTCTGCTTCGAACTGCATCTGGTAGTGAGGCAAGTTGAAAAGGCTTGGAACTCTACTTAACCCGCTTAATAACCTGTTCGTTCAACTTGATCAAAGCCTGTTTAGCCTCTGACTCTGGCAAAACCTCCAACCATTCATTCGCTCTCCTAGCATGTTCCTTTGCCAACTCCGCCGTTCTCTTCAACCCTTCACTTATCTCGACCAACTTTAACATCTTTTCTACATCTCCTTGTCCTTCGAACCTTCTCGCTACCAACTCATGAATCCCCTCTCCCGGTAATTCCTGCCATGCGTACAACACCGGAGCCGTAGCCAGACCGAGACGAAGATCTGCACCACCTGACGGTTTACCGAATGCAGCCGAGGTAGATTGGAAATCCAAAAGATCATCTACGAGTTGAAAAGCAATACCGAGATTCCGACCATATCCATAAGCTGCGTCCCGAATAGCTCGCATTTCTTCAGCAACGCTAGCGGAAAGACCGGCTTTAGCTACTGCATCGGAACCACACCCTGCAAGGATGACTGCAGCACGAGTGGATTTAGCGATGAGAGCTGCAGTTTTGAGGTAGGTCTTTTGCAAGTAAAGCGAAAAATGGGCTGGAGTTGGTTGAGTAGATGTCGAACTCACTCCTGCTGAAGCCGCAGAGGAGGAGTTTGAGGGTAGACCCATGTTATGTGCAAGCAAACCTTCCGAATCCCAAACGTTCTTGGCCGAACCCGTTTCTTCCGATGCCGAAGAAGCCTGAGATTTCAACTGCATCACTTCACCTTCGACCAAATTGGCAATGACTGTAGCAAGCAATTCCACCACTTCTACATCTCGCAATCGGGCAAGAGCAACAGAAGCACGACCGAGCAAAAAGTCACCACCTAGAATACTAAGTTTGTTGCCAAACGCAGATGGAGCTGAGGGTGCACCACGACGCAAAGGCGAAGCATCGATGACATCGTCATGTAATAGAGATGCTACATGGATCATCTCTGTGATCTCTGCTAGTCTTCTTTGTGTTGGTAAGATGGCACCAGTGGCGGAAGCGAGTGCAGCGGCAGCCGAACCATCATCGGTAGAGGTGGAGGGGATAGAACCTTCGATGCTTTCCATGTGTGGGTTGAAGTCGTTGAGTACGCTACCGGGGGAGAGGGGTTCGTTGATACCCATATCGCGTTCGATGGATTTACCGGTATCGCTGCGGGAGGCTGCGTTCTGAGCCTGTGCCAATAAGTCAGGGTAGAGAGGAGATAGACCATTAACGGCTTTGGACATGAGAAGTACGATGAGGGGTCGAACGTGTTTGCCTTCTGCTTGGAAGTAGTATTTTGCTATTGTGTCGAGGCTGGGATGACCAGAGCCGAGGAGAGAGGAGACATTGGAGCGAAGCGAGGAGAGCTCGAAAGAAACCAATGACAAAGGATCTTGAATGATGGGTCCCTGTGGCGTCGGTGCGGAAGAAGAGGAGGACGAAGACGGAGAGCCACTCGAAGCGCCAAAGAATGCAGCAGCATCAGAAGCCGTTGATGACGATGATGAAGAAGAAGATGAAGCTGCTGATGACCGCGAAGATGATGAGGGAAACTGAGCAAGTTGGTCCTGTACGAGGTTCTTGGCTTGATCTATTGCCGATGCCCAACTAGACTGAGCTCGGACAGTGGAAGGGACAACGAGTGGTTTCGTAGCTGGAGTTCGGCTGCGAACTGCACGCGCCAATGCGCATCTTGGAATCCGTGGTGGCATGGCGAAGGGGACTTGTACCTGTATGCGAAGGTATGAGTTGGACCTGAAGGTCAAGTGGTGGTTGAGCTTTCTTGGTGACTTCTTGATCAAGCTGTGCGAAATACTGAACGACGACCGAAGGGATTGAGGCAGGCAGAGACTACGAAGCGACTGCTAGTAGCAGAAGCGCCGACTGCGATTGCTTAAATGGAGATCGTGTAGATGGTGGCTGTCGATCAAGGAGATGCAGTAACGTTATCTGAGTTGAGTGTCGGAAAATAAGAAGAAATGTTGTCGACAGTGGATTCAATTCATCGCGTGTTGCGGATCGCGCTCTGCTGCCCTTAAAAACAAACATTCCAATCGAGGCTTGTGCACCTTGTCAAGTCGATACCGTTCACTGCCGAAAATCGGAAAAAATGACCGGATCAAGTCAGCCTCAAAGTCGATACACTCTTTAGTCAGCCTTTTCCGATCAAAAAACTGGTGTGAGAGTGGAACAAGCAACACCACGGCGACATTAATTGAGACCATCTCGCGCGAATGGAACCGACAGGAAAAAAAGTGCGAGCGTGCCTTTCTTTGGAAGACTCCCTCTTGCTCCTTCTGTCACACATCACTTCTGATCTGCCAAGACGCTCTTCTCACCATCACCTATCTCCACCTCTTTCACCCGTTCGTCGTCGTAGAAGGCTTTGAGTCTCGCGACGCTTTGATGAAAAGCCCCGCTCAAACGAGATGAGATCTACCGCCGTCTTCAATCTCGCACATACTGTGAGTAGCCCTCCCTCACAACTCTCAGCACATACATCTAATCGATCCCCCATACTGACTGTTCTCCTGATTTCTACCATGCATTCGTTTCATTGCGGATTTATTAGGCCCGCACACTATCACAAAGGAGGCTAGTCCGTGTACAACTCATAACCGAAGTCCCCGGTCTCGGTACCGCCGGCTCTGTTGTCCTCGTCCAACCTGGACGCATGCGCAACAACCTCCTCCCTGCCAAAAAAGCCGTCTACCATCCTCTGCCCACCCCTTTCCAGCTCTCTCACCAGAAAGCCAACTCTTCCGTCCTCGAACAACAGCTCGAATCTGCCCAGGCTGCTGCTCAGCTTCAACAGGCTCGTGAATCGCTCACCCGAGAACTTGGTCCCATCCAACTGCTCAGTTTGAGGAGGAAACTCGAAGCTTCACCTCCCGTAGTCTTTGCTAGACAGACAACCACCAAGCTCAAGCCCACCACTCCTACGGGTGTGAGTGGAGAGATTGAATTGCCCAAGCCAGCTTTGGGTATTCAGGGAAGCATTTCGACCGCAGACGTTGTAGCTTTCTTACGAGAAAACGGCGCTTTTGATCTCGAAACCGATTACAGCGAAGAAGGAAAGCCTGTTCAGTTGAACCGTTTGACTTCGGCTCAGATCAATACCGCTTGCGAATTCACCCTTGCTCCTGCTAACGAAGCCGACGACTCTATCGACAAACTCGGACGAATCAAAAAGACCGGTCGATTTGTTCTCGTTGCTCACATCTTACCTTCCAACATTCGAGTCAGGATTCCAGTCATCGTTCGTCCCAACGCTGCTAGCACTACTGCTTCTTCCTCCACCTCCTCCACCTCCGCGTCTGCTGTTGCTCCCTCTTCATCTCCATCTTCCACCATGTCCCAAACTCGTGGTTACGCAACATCCACCAGACCACCTACAAGTATGGAATCCTCCATGCGCACCAAGCTCACCACCGAATTCGGTCCCGAAGTCGAAATCCACATCCGCAACGATTCGTCCAAACACGCCCACCATGCAGCAATGGCTGCTCAGGGCGGTGGGAATGGGGAGACGCATTTCTATGTGCATGTGATTTCGGACAAGTTCAAAGGTATGACGCAGATCAAGCGTCATCGAGCAGTGAATGCTTTGCTTGGAGAGGAGTTTGAGAGGGGTTTACATGCGCTTAGTTTGAGAACTAAGACTTGGGAGGAGGAGAATAGGAAGTTTGAAGTAAACAATGCGGAGAAGGTGAGCATTTGACCCGACCCGCTTCCCCCCTTGAGAGAGTGGATCATGCGCAGACTGAGAAGGACGGGGGGGAGAAAGATGTATTTTAGGTTGTCGAATGTAATGTTTGAACAAAATGGTTTTTTTTGTTTAGTGTTGATAAGGGATGGTCTGCGCATGGTCTGATTGAGTATTGGCGAAGAGTTGCTAACCCTGTCTTTCTTCTTCGATTTTAGGTCTCGGATCCAACTCAATGCCCAACCGAAACTGAGGGCTCGTTATGGCAAGCACCTCAATCAACCCTCCATCCGACCTCCCCTCTGGTTTCCTCCCCTTCTACCCAAAGGGCTGAAGATATCCTATCAGCGTTCTACACCCGACCACCGACCACACCCACCATCCCTGTCCCGCGTATGGCAGTAATCGAAGAAAAACGCAACAAGTTCTTCCGACGAGCAACTAAAAACGACTCACTCGAACCGTCACCCCGACAAAACCTCCTCAACCTCCTCGGTGGAGTTCTCGCAACTGGATGCGGGGTATACATGGTATTATTCGCTGATTTCGGTCAACCCGAAGGAGTCACCAATTGTTTCACAGACATAAGGAGGTTGGTTTGGGGTGCACAAGGTCCACCTAAACTCTTCTAACATGCAGTGCGACGGAGCGTTTTAAGCCTATAAGCATAGAACCGTTTTCGAACCGGATCAGCAACAATCAACCGTTTAACCAACTTTTCCGCTTCGTCCACAGTTCGGGTTGAATCAAGTATCCATTCTAATGCACCGATGCTGCTTCTACCCATAATATCCACGGTTGCGTCTTTTTCTGCTTCGATGGGGGTGCTGACTAGTGTTTTTGCCCAATTCAGTTGTTCGCTGAGGGGTGTGCGGAGTGAGGAGGGGAGGGAGAGGTGGAGTGCACGAAGGTAGTTCCAGCCCGAAGCGTTATTGGGGGTGTTGGAGAGGGAAGATTTAGTATATGCGATTTCGAACCGAATCTTTGTTTTGATCTCTTCCAACACTTCTTCACTATATTGCGAGGAGGAGGAGGGGGTAAGACCGAAACGGGCAAAGTTGATAAACCAACGATGATTCCAAGCTGAATTATTCCTAACATCCTCCATGAGCAACTTATCGACGTATGTTCCTTCTCCTACCCACAACTCGGGGAATTCTCCAGCTCCTTTTGATCTTGTGTTGGAAAGAGGAGTGTGCGGAAGGGAAAGACCACCAAAATGAGCCAAAATCCACTGTCTATATCCCCAAGTATGATAATTCTTCCCATCCCTCTCCAAATTCTCCCCTACAAACTCCAACTCCCTCCCAGGCCTGCCCAACGCCGAAACAACCACCCTTCTATGCTGCCAGACCTGATAACTTTTCATATTCTCATGCGCCAATCCCTCCAACCATCTTAATTCCGCTTCCAGCACCGCCTCCCTACCCCCCTCCACCCTCTCTAGTTCGGAGGAATAGAGGAGAATGTTGGCTCGGTATTGCCAGACACTGAAATGGGAAGGGTTGAGTTGGATGAGATGGGAGGTGAGCGCGAGTGCACGGGGAGAGAGTTCGAGTTGGTGGAGCGGAGTGGTGTTGGAGGAGGTGAGGGTTCGATAGAGATCCATGGCGGAAGAGTAGGTAGGGTTGTAGAGGATTGGACACATGGGGGACGAGGAGGTGATGTCGGATTGAGGGGTTGGGAGGAGATCTGACCAGAGAGGGGAGGAGGCGTCGAAGGGGAGATAGGGGGCGGTGAGGGTTTCGAGGATTGAGGCCGTCATTTTTGATATCTTGGTGCGCTATTCACGTTTTTGATGGTGGACAGTGGTGGTAAAGAGAGAAGAAGCAAAAGTCGAGCCAAGAGTGTGAGCTTTTATGAGCGAAGGATGGTAGGGAGGGAAGACGATATGGGTTCCCTTTGTGCGCATGGTTCGTGAGAAAGGAATGATGGATCAAAGGGACGAACGAGATGTCGAAGAAAGAACAGAACAAAGGGGTCCAAGCGCGTGGAGGTTTTTTCTCAGTATATTTATTTCAATTAATTTTGTACCTCGAACGCGCTGCACGTCTAACTCGCATCTTTTCTAACTCGATCGAGACCAACACCTCACAACACTCAACCACCACCATCATCACGATGTCCGCCACAACCACCACCACAAAAACAGTCCCAACCGCAACCACTTCCACTTCGTCCGAATCAGCACCACCACCAACAACAGCAGCAGTACAACCAACCGACATTTCATCTCCACACCAACTCGTAGATTGGGTCGACACAGTTCTTGGCCAACTAGAATCCAGATTCGACGAGATGAACGGTCAAGTTACTGCCAGAAGTAAGTTCTACTCAACAGCTTTAGGTGCAAAGTTGGGATGAAGAGCTGACAGTTGCGTTTTGCGGGGGGTTAGTGAACGAAATGAGCAGTCGTATTGATGCTTTAGAAAGTTCGATACAAGGTAAGCCTCACACCACTTAAGCAAGAGAGAACAACACATATTGACCGTCACACTTGGTTTGTGCTCAATTTGGGTAGATTTAATCCATGGCACACTCTCCCCAGTCACAGGCACAGGGAACAACACCGACCCATAACACGCAGCTCTTAGTTCCACGATACCACTGTATACTACACACGCAAATCCCATTTCAAAACTATACAACAGCATTCAACCCAGGAGGAGGAGGAGGAACTCTTCTCCCCCCACCCATACCCCCAGCAGCCCGTTTCGCTTTCATCTCCCTCCTCCTTTCTCTTTTCACCTTCCTTCTCTCCAATTCTGCATCAATACTAGCCATGCCCTTAACGAACCCTTCCCTATCCAGACCGACTTTGGAGGAAGAGAGGATGGAAGCTTGATCGTATACCAACGCTAGGAATTTGTGGGGAAGTTGCGAACGAGACCAAACTAGCTTGACCCTCTTCGCGTTCAATACTGCTTGGGAGGGGGGTTGGGGGTCGGATTCGAACCAACCCCTGAGGGAAGATATGGATGTGTCTTCTGGTTTGAAGGTGGATGAGCGGACAGTGGATGCGTTTGAACTATCCCCTTCCTCCTCGGCCCCTTTTTCTCTGGATGCGGTGTGTTTGATGCGTTGTTGAGCAACAAGTTGCGTGAACAAAGTTTCGTATCTCTCTCTAGCCAATTGATCTTTTGGTTCTTTCAGCTTTGATCGTAAACCCGGTGTATCTGCAAGTTGAACTCTTGCAGCAGAACTCCATAAATCCCGCGCTGCTTCTCCCGGTCTTAATTCAGAATTTGTAGACCTACCAACCCCACCACCAAGTTGCTTACTAGGAGCTCCATCCGCCAACGACCTCCCCACCCCCACCGCAGGTTTAAACAGCGGTAACGCAGAAGCGGCTGTTCCGATCAAACTACCCACAACTCCTTGAGGTCGAACAGAGGAGGAGCTGGGGGGAGGTGGTCTACGAGGAGGCATTTTGTGGTGGTCGGAATGAAGATCGGATGCGAGCGAACGTTTGAGTTCGGAACTAGCATCGTCCGAGAGCGAGATCGAGGTGAAGATGTTGCTACCTGTTTTGCGATGTGTTGGGGTGGAGGTGGTGGTGCTTGTGCTTCGGAGGTGATGTGAGGGTGGACGAGGTTGGGTGGTTTCACTCGATGCGGTGGAGACGGTAGCGGAATTGGGGGTAGTAGAGGAGGAGGAGGAGGAGCCGAACTTGAACCCTCCAGCACTGCCTTCCCAAGTCGAGCCTGCTGGCTTGATAGGTCGTGGTGGTGGAGCCGGCTTGCTCGTTGAAGCGGTTGAGGCTGGTTTACGAGGTACAACAGGTGCTGCTGGGGTTGGTTTGTTGGGACTCTTCTGTCTAGCCGTATACGGCGTTTCAGATGCACCCAATCTCCCTCTCTCTCCTAATGTTGCACTTCTAGGTGGTAATGCAGGAGGTGTCATTCCTCCTTCCCTTCCACCAGCACCACCTCCACCGCCTGCAATCCGCTTTGCACCCGGAGTATACGTTGCATACGCCACACCACTTTTCCCCTTGGGTGTTGTACCAGGAAACTGACCGAATTCGGAAATCGTCGGACTCGGCGCTAAACTCGCTCCCGATCTGGGCGGAAGTTTGGGCGTAGTCGAAGAAGCCGAATGTGTCGAAGACGTCGAACCTTTTCTCGATGGAACTTGAGGAGGAACAAGCGAACTCGGTGGAGAAGAAGACCGATTCATGACAGCATGTGCAAACATTGCATCATCTGCTGAGGTATCCGCACGAGTATCCAACTCGTGCTGTCCACCAGCAGGACTTTCGGTTCGATTCCATCCTTCATCTGCAAACAAACCTACACGTGGTGAAGATCTTCCAGAATGCGGCGCCGAACCTGCAACATTAGCTTCACCCTGTTTCTCTATGAAACTCCTGCTTCTACTCCGAACCAACGGACTTGGAGATACAGAGCCTCCATTCCTCGGCAGACTTCGATTCGCCAGTTCTTTCAAACTCAATCCACTCCCAGACTTTCTAAGCGACGCATTCGTGTATCTCGGGGAAATGGCAGTTGGAGCTGGGGTGTTGAGCATACCAGAAGCGCTTGTTGCTGGCTGTGAAGTCAAGGGAGAAGATGTCGCTGCGAAGGGGTTGTTGGAAGGTGGGGCGGAGAAGAGACCATTTTGGGAAGTCTTTCTGATTCTGGGAGTGGAGGAGGAACGTGGAACTGGATCTGCGTTGTCTGATGAAGAACGTGCTGGTGTTTGAGGCGGTACAGGTTTGGAGCCATGCGGAGGAACAGGGCGGGGTTTAGGAGATCGAAGAAGAGCACTCGTAGTAGCAGCGGTGGAGGAGGAGGAGGAAGCAGTGTTGGACTCGAATGCAGCTAGAGCAGCACGAAAGTTGATTGGTTCTGAACCGTCTGTATGGGCCATTTTGTCGTCAACGATGTGAGTGGAAGGATAGAAAATACCCCTTTGTGTTTTGGTGTTGTTGCTCGACCGGGTTTACTGGCGTTTCATGTGAGTCGAGCTAGAGAGGGAGGGTTGAGTAGAACATGACGAACGAAAGGAAGATCATTGGGGAAACATTGTTGTGGTAGCAGGGAGATGGTGAAGAGGGGGGCTCAGTATGATATGGGTGATGAAGATGGAAAGGAGAGACAAGAAGAAGGAGAGGATGGAAGGAGGACAAAGGTGGATGAGAGGATCGTGTGATTCCAAACACCGCTCGAGCCGCGCTCATTACAGAAGTTTCCTCTGCTCGCGTGCCTCTCTCAAACAGGTGGAGGTTCAACAGCACAAAAAAGCGCCCAAATATAGGCACATCCTTGAACCCCACACTGACAACTCTCTCTCTCTCTCTCTTTCATCCTCTGCTTCTTCTCATGCTTCTCACATCACACACCTTGTAGTACCTTTCCTTTTGAACGGGCGGGCTATGCTTCATGTATCTTTCCATACTCATATCAAAAACACAACCAACAACAACAAAAACAACACGACGATCAAAATCCATACACACCATCCTCCCAATCTCTCATCACTGATCCTCACCACTTCGTCCATCTTTCGCATAGCTTTGCTCAATCTTCCTTGACTTTGATCTACTTCTGTATCGAACGCATCGATGATTTCGATCTGTTCTCCGATTTCTTGACCCATCATCCCTGCTTGATTGCGAAGAGAACTGAGCGTGGATCCGATTTTGTCCAGAGTTGAGTCTTGGCGTGATATCAAGATCTGCAGCCATCACAGCGTAAGGAAAGAGGAGAAGAGAAGGGTGAGTATGGGGAATAGGAAAAAGGAGATAGAGTGTTAGAGAAGGGGTTGAAAGGGAATGGGTGGGCGTACCTGTTGTTGTTCTCTTTCGAAAGCTTCTGTTGCATCTTCATCTTCGTCCACGTTGATTTTGACGGGATCGAAGCGAGCGCTACCACCTCTGCCGGATGGTGGTGATTCTTGAACCACCTTTGACAGTGCCTAAAGCATCACAATTGAAAACATGATGTGGGTGTCTGTCAGTATCCTTGCTTCAGCTCTCACAAGTAGAGCAAGGCTTCGGCGCTTACATTGATCTCAGACTCGCATTCTGCCACGAATTCTTTCCTCTTCTTTAACTCTTCCGGTGTAACTCCAAACCTCTCTGGACCACTTCTTTCAACGACGAGTACACTCTGTTTCACATCCTCCACATCCTGCCGTAATCCTTCGATTGCGTCTGAAAGACGGTCGTATGCCGAATCGATTTCGCTGCTGCTCGATGTTGCATATGTTACCGAAGATGAAGATGAGGGTTGAGAGGACACGAGTTGACGATAGGATTGGGAGAGGGAGCGTGCCGAGGAGAGGGATGATTTGAGGTCTGATGCAAAGTCGTGATATGGATCGCGGGACATTCTGGATGCTGCTGATATATTGCCTTTGCACTTTTGAGGTTGAGGTGTGATATGCAGCTGGGTATAGATATGTGTGCCGTGCCAATCTCGTCTCCGTTGAGTGAATAGATGTGGGATTGATAAAGGAATAGAGATGGTTGATGATGAAGACGTGGATAAGAAGATGGAGGTGTTGTTCTTGGCTCCCGATCAACAAGGCCAAAGGCGTGTGAATGCAACTGGAAAATCGGGTAAAGATGGAGCACGGACCCTTCGGAACGCTCTCACACGCCGTTTGCAATTCTCCCGATTACCAACACTCGCTTACTCTTGCTCTTTGGACCCTTCTTTCTCCTTTCTTCCTTCCACCATCCTTCACCACAACCATCACTTTCGCGACCAATAACACCAACACCAACCTCACCTTCGACTATCTATAGAATCGATGCACTCTCCATAGACAAACCTTACCCAACATGCCGGTCACCTTACCCATCATCCACTTCAACGACGTCTACCGTGTTCGTCAAAAAGACAAGAAATCAGGCGGAACAATAGGTGCAGACCAATTCGCAGCCAAAATCCAATCCATCCGTCAATCATGGGGTGAACCTCCATCTCTCTCCAACCTTCCGCCTCCTCCTACCTCTGCAGGCTCCGCACGCGATTGGACCGCACACAGCACAGCACGAGAGAGGAAAGGACTCGTTCTGTTCAGCGGAGACTTGTATTCACCCTCGGTGGAAAGCAGCGTAACCAGAGGCACCCATCTCGTCCCCGTGATCAATGCGATGAATCTCGATTGTGCTTGCTTGGGGAATCATGATTGGGATTTTGGCTATCCGCATTTGCAGACCTTGATGGCTCAGAACAATTTCCCTTGGTTGTTTTCCAACGTCGTTGATACCAAAGGCTCGAGTGGGAGTAAAGAGGGTGGTGTGAATTGGGATGAGGATTTCCAGGATGAGGATGGACAAGTGGATGGGACGTTGAGATACTGGACTACCACAGTGCAAGGCGTGAAAGTTGGTTGCATCGGCATTGTAGAGAAGGAATGGATTGCTACCGTGCCTTCCTTCCCTGAAGGATTCGTATACAGAAATATGGTCAAAACTGCCCTCAAGCTCAGTTCCATCCTCCGTGATCCACAGGGAGAAGCATGCGAGCTCGTCATCGCCATCACACATAGTCGTCTACCCAACGATATCGATTTCGCCAACGCCGTCGGCGCTGTTTCCAACCCTGACGTCCACCAACAAGGTGTGGATCTGGTGCTAGGTGGTCACGATCACATCTACTACGTCGGAAATGGAGCTTCGTCTTACATCGGCGATGAATTCCCTCGTGGCGAACCAGGAACGGAAAAGGACACCAATGCAATGGTAGTCAAATCAGGCACCGATTTCCGTGATCTTTCCGAACTCAAACTCGAACTCACCGATCCTGACACCACCGCCATCCGAAGGAGAACCATCAAGAGTCTCAGCGTCAAACGTTATCGTGCGTCTCCCAACGACCTTACATCGCCTGAACTCAAGTCGATGCTTGACGATCTCCTCGCCAAGATCTCCAAATCCACCTCACAGAGTGTCGCGTATACACTTACACCGTGGGATGTTCGCTCGGAGAAAGTGCGTACGGACGAATCTGCGTTTGGCAACTTTGTTGCTGATGTGCTTATGAACTCATATGAAGAAGTTTTGCGCGAGAGGGATAATCGTGGTGAGTTGAACGAGAAGCGGGATGTGAATGCGAGCGAGGTGGATTGCTGTATTATTTGCGGTGGGTCGTTGAGGGGGGATCAGGTGTATGGACCGGGTAAGATTGCGTTATCGGATGTGTTGGAGATTTTGCCGTTTGAGGATGCGGTGGTGTGTAAGGAGTTGAAGGGGCAGGATATTTGGGATGCGTTGGAGAATGGGTTGAGTATGTATCCTAAGCAAGAGGGAAGGTTTCCTCAGGTGGCAGGGTTGTTGGTCAAGTGGGATTCGAGGAAGGAGCCTGGGAAGAGGTTGGTTAGTGTTGAGCTTTTGGATAATCCTCTTGACAGTACTACTCCCCAGCAGCAGCAGAATGAGGGTGGGGAGAATGCGATGGATGTTGATAATTCCAACGGGGGAGATGGCGAGAGTGAGGTGGGTAAACTTCGTCGTTTCTCTGTTACCAAAGTGCCTGAAGGTGGATACGATGTGGAAGTTCACCGTCCCGCTCTGGTCAGCAGGGGACCGTTGGAGATGGATAAGACGTATCGAGTCGTAACTCGAGAGTATCTTGCAGAGGGCTACGATGGATTCGAAGCGTTGAAAAGGGGCGAATTTGTGGTGGATCATGAAAATGGACAGTTGATGTCGGCTATCGTAAGAAAGTTCTTGTTGGGTGCAAGTTACTTATGGCGTATGAAACAGCTTCGACGACTTCAAGCCAACCAATCCCAAGAACCAGCAAGCGCTAGCGGCAATGCAGATTCGAAGACCCCGCAAGCTTTGAAGGACGGAGAAACGCTGAGCAAACGTACTCGAATCGCTATCACACGTGCTCGTTCTCTCAACCTCCTCAAACGTGCCATGAAACACAATGCAGTCGACACTCCGATCACCGAAGCTACCCCGCAGCCTTCTACTCCAGTCAAGCAAGCACGAGGTCGTTCTGGTTCATTGGGATCTGCGGGCGAGGAGGATATGTGGCGGATGGTTGTGGATCAATCTCCTGGCGGATTTAGGGATGCTTTGCACGTGGGAGGTTCAGAGCATCATTCCAAGTTCGATTCGGTGAGTAAGAGGTTTAATGAGCCTCTGACGGGTGGAGTAGGGGAGGGGATGGTTACGTCTTCTCATGCGGCGACGAGGTCGTTTGATGCAGATGCTAGTGGAGGAGATGTGGATATGGGTGTTCCGGCTGCTAAGCGTGCCAGGACTCAGGATGGGGATGAGGGAAGGGGAAAGGTGGATAATGCACTTTTTGATCCGTCTTTGGCGTCCGGACTTTCTACACAGATCAAAGAGCTTCTTGCACTGGTCACGCGTGCGGCAGATCCAGATGGAAAACTCTACATCTCCAACACCAATGGCAATTCTAACATCAATTCGAGAGAGGAGGAGGAAGAAGAAACGACCGCAGGAGCCAATATTGCTCTCGGCAGTATGGCGGTCGATGAAGGGGATGATGGTACCCTTGCTTTTCTCACCAATACCGGCTCTAGCAATGGTGCTACAGGTCGTGGTACTCCAACCCAACTTTCCCAAGACATAGTAAAACGTGCCACCGAACTTCGTAACACTTTCAAAACCCTCGAAAACGCTGCTAAATCCCTCCCAGGTGGCTCAGATATGAACCTTCAAGAACAACAAAAACTCCTCTCTGCTCTGGAGAAGTTCATTGCCAGACAGGATAAGGCTTTAGCTCAAATCACCAGGGGGAAGGAGGGAGGATTGGGTGAAATCAAAAGTTCATCGTTCAAACACGGAGCTATTGCATCAAGTAGTTTCCATTTGAATCAGCAGGAAATGGAACAGTTAAGGTCGGATATCAAGGCTTCTGCCACTGCTAACGGGAAGGGAGAGGAGAAGAAGGCGGAGCAAGGGGATGATACGTCGAACTTGGCTTTTGTTTCTCCTTTAATCGATGGAAGGTTAGTTGACATCGCTCGTCAACAATCCTAATCCAATCAAAACTGTAATGGAAACATCACACAAACTCAATCACTTCCCAACTGAACTGTATAGACCGTACATTGTTGCAATAAACTACAAATAAAGCGAAGGAGAGAAAATAATACTTCCCTCTCTCTCCAACATCCCTAGGGTCTTTTCAAATTTCTCTGCCAACCCCTCATTCCCAATCGCCTTGGCCGCCTGAACCAACTGTCTAATCAACTCCTGCAACCTCCTCATACATCTAATGATACTTCCTTCGAACACATCTGTCAATTTACAGATCTCTGCGAACTTTGCTCCATTACACCACTGCATAACCAAATCCATCAGTTCGACCTTGAAGCTGGAAACGTACTCTTCTTCGACGAGGGGTAGTTTGGATTCGATCGAAACTTTTGCGATTCTGCGAGCTGTTTCTTGCATAATCCGGAGGGGAGCGGCTAGTTGTTCGTTGAGACGGGTTTGAGTGGTTGATTTTTCGCCGAATACGAAACACGAGAGAAGCGCTGCGCATTGAGGTGGGGTAAGGTCGTTGAAAACACCGTTGAAGATCATTTCGGTTAGAAGAAGTTCGTCTCCCGTGGAGATTTCGCATGCTACACGACCCTTTTTCTCAACAACATCATCCGAAGTCGTAAATCCAAGACGACGAAGCACTCGCTTACGACACTTGAGCTCGTCGAGTTGAAGAACAGAGTGAGCAGCGGCGATCTTCTTGGCAATACCAGCAACGAGCTCTTCTGCCTCTTGCTTTTTGGCATAGGCTGCATAGAGTCGTGGCAGATCTTTATCCTTGCGAAGCGGAGAGGAGGAGAGCTTGTCGTCAAGAATCTTGATCTTTTCAACGAGGTGGGCGAAAGACTCGTCTTTGATCTTCATGTCTTTGATGGGATCGAGGAGAGGTACACCTTTGGGGAAGCGACGCTTGACTTCAACGAGGTTCTTACGCACCGTCTCACGAGGCTCCGTCGGGCGCAAATCCTTAGCCAAGAAGATACGAATACCGGAAAGAGATTGAATCGTGGAGAGGAGAACGGGAACGACAACCATCTCCCCCTTCTTGCCTTCGGGGCACGGAAGGAAGTTGGCAGCAGCGCCGTTGTCCGCCTTGCCTCCTTTCTTGTCTGAGGACGACGACGAAGCACCAGATCCAGAAGCACAGTGCAAGAGCACGTCAACAACGTAGTGATTCTGTGGAGGTGCATTAGGGTCGATCGCTGGTCCACGCTTTCCCGGTGTATTGGGCAGACGCTTTTCATACGAGACAACCGCACCCCACCCAAAGTCGAGATCCTCGTGGCAAACTTTCACCAATCGACCCGGCTGCAAGAATGGCAGCACATACGATGGATGCGTAATGACGGTCTGCACATCCTTTCGCAGAGTCTCGAGCTGGTGCTTGACATCGTAGTACTCGGCAACCTCTTCCTCTCGTTCCACCTTGATCAGATCTCGCTGTTCCTCTGCTGCCTTCTGCTCAGCTTCAAGCGCAGGTACGGAAGCAGCATTCTGGAACTGGAAGAAACATCGTTCCAGCATGTATTCTGGAGAGATACCTTCGACGCGCATCAGGTTGAGAATCATATTGTAGCCAAGATGGAAAGCCGAGTTGAGACGATCAGCTTCGCCCTTGACCATGGTCTTAGCGGCACTTGGCTCGAGTTTCTCGTCGAACATCATGATGACGATACCTCTATCATCGAGACCACGTCGACCTGCACGTCCGGACATTTGAATGAACTCGCCCGAAGTGAGGTTACGGAACTCCTTACCATCCCACTTGTTGACTGCAGTGAAGACGACGGTCTTGGCAGGCATGTTGAGACCGATCGAGAAGGTCTCTGTAGCGAAGAGAACCTTGATGAGACCTTCCTGGAAGAGGATCTCGATGACTTCCTTGAGGATGGGTAGCAGACCACCGTGATGGATTCCGATACCACGTCGCAACAGAGGAAGAATGTGCTCGATCTGAGGCAATCCGCGATCCTCCTCGGAAAGTGCATTGATGGCGTTGGTGAAGACGGTGGAGACCATCTCCTTTTCGTCGTCTGTGTTGAACTCGAGCTTACTCATCTGCAAAGCGAGCGCCTCGCACTCACGCTTGGAGAAAGCGAAGACGATGACAGGATTGTAGTTCTTGACCATGATCATCTTGACGATCTTGTAGATATCCGAAGGGCCCTTTTTGCCTCCGTTGCCACCCTTTTTGACTTGTCCACGGCGCTTACCACCGCCTGCGTTGGGGTCAGCGACATCCTCGCCCTTGGAATCGGCGAGTGCGCCCATAGCTTTCTGAAAGTTGTCTTCGCGGAAGGTGCCTCGTTCATCAACGACAAGGTGAATACCTTCACCACCTTGTGGGAAGAGGTAATGCTGTAAGGGGGTGGGACGGAAATCGGTGTAGACGACGTGGCAGGGCTGAGCGTGTGTGTGAGCAATCCACTCTGCGAACTGCATGGCGTTGGGAATAGTGGCAGAAAGGAAAACATAGCGAACTTTGCGGGGCAGCAAGATGATGGTTTCTTCCCAAACCACACCACGCTCCTTATCACGCATGTAGTGGATCTCGTCGAACACGACCCATGCCACTTCACGCATGATCTCGGAACCACGGTAAAGCATTGAACGTAGAATCTCGGTGGTCATGACGAGGCACGATGCAGATGGATTGATGGTAACATCTCCGGTCATGAGGCCAACGTCGCCAAACTCTGCGGTGAGTTCACGAAACTTTTGGTTGGAAAGAGCCTTGATGGGTGAGGTGTAGACCACACGCTGACCTCGCTTGAGACACTGTGCAATGGCGTACTCAGCAACGACGGTCTTACCGGCAGAGGTATGTGCAGATACGAGAACAGATTCGTTACGCTCGATACAGGAGACCGAGTTGCGCTGGAAGGGATCGAGGGTGAACTTGTACTCTTTGGCAGGTGGGTCATTGGGTACGTGCTGTGATAGAGGAACATATGGATAGTCGGGTGGAAGCGCGACCTGATGACGGACCGAGTGTGTTACGTGCATCTTCTTTTCAGCAGCATTCTTTTCGGCAGTTGAGGCGCCGTCAGCGGAGGATCCAGCAATTGCGGCTTGATCATCACTCGACTCGGGAGGAGCAAGACCGCCTTGGAGTGGAATCGACTGGGTAGCCTCGTCTGTGAACTCGTCAGTTACGACTGTTGGCACTGGTGCTGGCTTTTCGGTAGCGTTGAGCTTCTGACGTTTCGAGGGACCAGGTGCTGCTGAAGAGCTGTCATCGGACGCATCGTCTACATCGGCGTCGCCATTGGTGCGAGCAGCTGGTTGCTCAGCAGGTGATGAGGAAGCGGCGTGACCATTCTTGGTAGGGGCAGATGCGGACGCTTTGCTGTCTTGAGCGGAATTCGCTGCTGCTTCCGCTTTTGAGGTTGATGAGGAAGAAGAAGCAGCGGCTGCCTTGCTTCGCTTCTTTTTGTTTTTGGAAGGCGAGGAGCCAGATGAAGTAGCAGGGCTCGGCGCAGCCTCAGCTGGCGCGAGGAAGTCAAATAGACCGTCCGGATCCATGATAGCCTAGAGAAGGAGTGGATTAGGCAGTGATGATGGTGGAGCGAAGCCAAGACAGTGGTGGCGGTAGGCTGCTGTATTGTGTCGAGGCCCTCTTGCTATCCGGCTGAGTGTTATAGTACTGAAGGGTCCGAGTTGCAGTTGTGGAAGAATGCACTTTTGGATTGGTTTGACTGCTGTTCCAAATTTTGCACTCGAGAAGCTCAGCTTTCGAATGAATTTCAGCTTTCTTTTGTCGAAAATTTACATGACTTCCAACTCCACCTGATTTCTTTGACTAGTCATGCTCACATAACAGCACAGAAAAAGACCAGTGTTAGACCGTGGCTTGTGTTGGTTTTCGGTAATGTGATCGACCTTGGCTGGGGTGTCTGTCTCTTTGGCCACGCAACTGTGAATTGGCTGAGCGCGACACACGGACCTTGCCAAAAGGTGACACTTTGTTTCTCCACTTGATACTCGGGAACATCTCATCTTCATCACGAACATCACCCTCGTCCTCATTCCCTTGATACTTTGCACTCACACATCAAAGATGAGCTCTACATCTCAATCACAGTCGCAGCCTCAGCCGAGCTATGCTCTCGTTCCTCCAAGCTATGCTGCTCACACCTCGACTTCGTCTAACTCCTCCACTTCACACCCGGTCTTCACTGGTATCCACGATACCATGCGATACGGTCTCAAGAATGTGTTGCACGAAGTATCTACACACTCGCATCACCCTGTTCAGAACAGATTGGAGAATTGGGAAGCCACACGCGACAATCTCAAGCTCACTATGCAGCGCAACATTCATGGTCTTGGTGCTCCAGCACACGTTTTGATGGAACGAAAGATCGCCAGCTACGTAAGTGTCATTTGCGACTAGGAGAGAAAAGCAGCATGCCATGAGGTAGCCGATACAAACGCGCTGTGCGTGTATGAAACACTGACTTGATGAACATTTAAACTGCCTATCGATGATGTACCAATAGAACCCGGCCTTCGATCCAACTACAAGCTCTAACTCGATCTCCAAACTTCACCTGGACATTCTCAACGGTGACGATGAGCGGATCGAGCCACGCGACTTCTTGCCTTGTAAGTTTCCCATCTTGATCAACCGTCTTCCAGTGAATGACGATAGGTGCTTCTTTGCTGACTCTGCCGTCCCTATCTCCCCTTCTTCGCATCTTTCTTCTTCTCTACAAATTCAGCCGAGATCTCGGCCAACACACCAAGCATGCACACCGTCATGGAGCGTCGTTTTGGATTGTAAACACCCAAATCTACGATCGAACATAGTCCGCGCCAGTTTCTCTTGTACACTAGATCTATCCAACCCTTTTTGCAGACTTTCATCCACGTTTGTGTAGATGGCAACGGCGATGAGCTGCCACTGATGGCTAATCATCAGCCCCCCTTGCTCTCTGCGAGTTGTCTTATTGGATTCTTCAGTGCTTCCAACATAATTTACGCTAGCCAGCGAGATTGACTTTCATGCATGAGCTCACAAGCCGTCGCATGTTCGAGTTCTTCGGATTCAGTCTTGCACTGAAGGCTCACTCAGTGCGTCTCACAAGCCGACGTACGATCAGTGGAGACGCTGTTCAAGCTCATCACAAATAGCAGTATGACCACCTTTCCCACCTTTCCCTTGCGATGCTTCTAGATAGTGAACTGGTATCATTCTCTCTGCCCATTAAATATTATAGATCAGTGTACAGGTGAAACGAACATGTAGGCAGGCGCTCTACTGCGGGTTCGGCATACTCGTCAAACCGCTTGGAGGTTGCTGGTATCGCTTGGCCCAATTCCAACGCTCCTGTCGGTATCGAAGCGTCGCTTCTTCATTGTTGCGCGCATGCGAACTTCCCATCTTGGCCATAGCCTCGAGCAATTCTAAGAACGCATCTCCTGTATCCCACAATCCGCTTTCAATGCGCTCGTTGTTAAACTCGGGCAGCAGATCGAACGACGCTGGATTCTTCCATCCAGGGTTCTCATCACCGTACGTGTCGAGCCATGAGGCTCCCGCAACGTGTGCTTCAGCGGCCATCGCGTAGGCGTGCTGTGCAAACAGGCGCAAATGTCGAGGCCAACGCACGGCTCGTAGAGAAGCGTCCATCGTCTTGCCTACTTCGTTACCTGTCTTTTCGCCTTCGCCGCTCTTCCAAGCTTCATTCGCTGTGCCTTCGATAGGCTCCAACGCAGCATCGCGTGCCCTGTGCAGTACAAGGAGTCGTTTTGCAACAGCGCCGGTCTCCCAAAGCACGGCCATAGATGCCTTCATTGGGTGACGCGAGAATTGCGGTCGCGGAAGCAACTTTCTGCCCTGGAAGTCACGGCCAGTAACACTGTCGTCCTCGCTCTCCGATTCGGGTGCCATACTGTTCCCCGCAATCATTTCAAAGTTGGAGCGCTCGCTGCCTTCGCCCTTGGGCATGAGCGTCGAGGCGATCCGCAATGATTTGTCGGTCTTTGCGGTGGTACGTTCCGGGAACAGGAAAAAGAAGGCCTGGATCGAGATGAACAGTCGATACATGAGCAAGGCAGCGATGCGTGAATGCACAAAAGCTGCTACACGTAAAGGCATCTCAGGACCCTCGTAGGTGACTGAGCCAATGCGTTCGACAAGCCAGTCAAGCGTGGTCTCCATCTCGGTGATAGCATGCTGTAGATCTGGCTCGGGCGAGTGGCCGGTGCAGATGTCAGCAAGTGGTGTGTGCAACAGACGCGTCAATCGGCCGTAGGTCCGGAAGATGAGATCGCGCGTTTGCGTAAGATAGCCGTTCGATGCGTGATGCACCTTGGGTGTCCAATTAGAACCGTGGTGGATGTAGTCGTCGGCGTTCGCGGGCTCAAGTTCCATCGTGTAGATGTCAAATTTGGGCACCTGCAGTTCAGCTGTCTGTACCCAGTATGCTGCTGTTACGATGAGCGACACTTGCCTGCGGATGGCTTCTAGCTCGATGGGGTCTTTGATCATGGTTCTTGTGTCGGCTACACGTGGTAGTGGCGCCCGTGGGTCATCCGCATTCGAGCCTCCCGAAATCTCCAAGGCCCTTTGCAACACTTCGGGACCGTCCCAAGGTGTGTTCCAACTCTCGGAATCGGGTTTGGCATCCAGCTGGTGTAGTCGCCAACAATACGCGAGACGGAAAAGCCACATCTTACGCTGTACCAGACCCTTGCTGCTGAGACCGTCTTCTCCAGCACCCATCTCCAGCAGCATGCCGGTGATAATGAGACGCGGATCAACGTCACCGCTGCGGATCTTTTGCAGCATGAGGTCGTTGGCGAGCCCCCAACTGCGTCGCGCAAACGAGAGCATCTGCTTGCGGTCGTCGCCCTCTAGCCTGCCATAGTTGTTGGCACAGCGCAAGACAACGTCACCTGCCTGAAGATCGAGATCCTCAATGTTCATGCTGTCGGGCAGAAGCAGCGCTCGGTGTGCCAGAAAGGCAAGCAGAGCAAGAAGAACGTGTGCGGGAGGTTCACGCCCGGCTGAGCCTGGCGCTGATCCGAAGAGGTAGCGAGACGGGATCATTTTCTCGAACGAGTCGAGAGCCTCGAATTGCGAGATAGCAAGGGCAACAAACGGTCGATCCTTCTCGGAGTAGTATGGTTTGAGACGGTTGATGAGCGTGGACTGGTCATGGTAGCGGGTATCGCAGTTGTCACCGGCTGGGGATAGTTTTGTTGCTGCATTGAAGTAGTTGATGCTCCCGTCCGATTGAGGAGAAGCACCCAAGAGACCGCCAGAGCCTTGTGAGTGCGCTGGTGATGCACCATTTCGATTGACCTCCGTCGGAGAAGTGCCCGCGGAGTTCTGCGATCGCAGCAGACTCGAGACGCTATTGGAGCGTGGATGACTGGCACTATCAGCCAGAGCATCCCATGCGCTCAGCGTTGCTTTGCTGACGCGGTCGTCGATGCCGAAATATTCGTAGGTTCGCTTCAATGGACGTTCCTCTGAGACCATCGGTCTCGAGGAAGGCCCTGAGTTGATGGGAGGTGAAAAGGTCGATGTTGATGTGTTGGATTCCGAAAGTCGTCCACCGGAAGTGTGCGAACTGTACTCGGATGAAGAGAGTGAGCCGCTCTCGTTGGAGCCTCTGTGGTAGAGCCCAGGTCGACCATTGGCGCTGCCAGAAGGGTACGACGTGTTCGTGCTGGAGGCAGATGACATGCTCAGGCCGGATGCGTAGTGCTCGTAGTGAGGGCCTCCATTTTCAGCAGTGACAGCTGCGTTCATGTCCGGCCAAGGAGCGCCCTGTGAGGGCGAAGGATTGCTGCTGGAATTAGCGGTCATTGCGTCCGGAGTTGTGAAGGTGAATGCTCCCTCGATGCTTGCCATAGGACGTTTTCCGTTGCTAGGAAGAACCTCGTCTAGGACGCGCTTCTGTGCCTCGATGTATGCTGGACCAGCGCTGGCATGGCTGCGTGGTGCACCGACACTACCTGAGGTCTCGACGCCAAACGCAGCCGCAAAGGCGGCCTTCTTTCCTTTGGGTCCACGAGGCTTACGATTCCAGTCAAAGACGCAGAGTTCTTGCGCTTTCGCCTGCACCAAGGCTTCATCGATCGTTCCTGTTTCCAGGTTGGTTGCATTGATTGGCAACATGGCTGTCTTGATGGTCGAGACGCATCCCGCGCATGGATTTTGGCCATCGCACTTGGATTTGCGCTTTCTACAAGGCTCGCAAGCGGCCCAAATCTGTACATTCGAGGCAGCAAAGCCGTTGAAAGGGGTCAAGAAAGGTGAATCAGTACATGCCTCTCGCAGGTCGTTTCATGAGATTGAAGATCTGTAGGGCCACCGACGTCTGGAGGACGAGGCGATGCCTACATAGAGTTGTCTTGGAACTCACCCTTTTGCGCTTATTGCCGGAGGCATCCATGCCTGCATCGGTCATACTTGCTTCCACCATGCTGCTCATTGCTTCAGGCATATCACACCCAGCGTGAGGACGACGGGATTCTAGGTAGTCGCTTGCAACGCTTGTATCTTTCAGCTACGCAACGCAAAGTCCTCCTCGGTCAGAAGTTGTGCCTATTCTGTCCGCAGTTTTTGTTTATATAAACTGTTGCTGATGCAGATTGTTTCCGCGTTTTGGTCGACTTCTGCGACACTTTGGCGTCCGAATGATCAGAACTGATTAGCAGATCAATCGCGAGCGAGGTTGCGAGACGAGACGCCCGTGCAGATGCCCTTCAAGATGAACGGTGGAGATGAACTCGAAACCAGGTCCGACGATGCTGTCGATCTGCGATGCTACGCGTGCGGAGCCTGTTTACTGCGGATTTCTGAGACGGGTTGAAGCCGAGAATATGGATTGCGACTGATCACGCTGGGAAGGAGTTTTGGATGGCTGGGTGTGCAGATAGTCGGTGACTTGACGAGGCCTTAATGTCGATGCAGATTGTTCCGATGAGATGCGAGGTGGCTGAACTGTTGCGGGTTGTCGATCAGACGGAGAGGTTTGTTTGAGGTGAGTGGTGGTCGAGATGGTGGCGATGGCGTAGCCAATCTAGTCATCAACCGGTGACGAAACGTAAAGGTGAAGGTGGCTCTAAAATACGAGAGACAAAACAGAAGCGGTGAGAATGTCCGCGGCAGAGATGCAAAAGTGAAAGAGCGAAATTTGGGAAAGAGAAGAGGAGGAGGAGGAGGAGGAGGAGAGATGGAGAGAAGAAGGGCTCGAGTCGAGTCGTAGTCTGAGCTGTGCTGTGCTGTGCTGAGTTGAGTTGAGCTAATTCGATGTGACACGGTGCAGCAGAGCACAGCACGATGCAGTTCCAGTGTAGCGTCGCTCAGAAGCGGCAGAAAGGGATCTTGCGGTGTTCGGAAGGAAGGAAGGAACGAAGGAAGGAAGGTTGAAAGAGCGGAACAGAAAAGAGAAGCCGAGGAAGAATCAAGAGGACGGGAGCCGTTGTCACGGCGGAACCAAAGGCAAAGAGAAGAAGGTATGGGAGCAGTGATTGAGGCAGGAGAAGAGGCACAGGCAGATCGAAGTCGAGAGCGGAGGAGAGATGGAAGAGGGTTCAGATCAAAAGGCTGGCAAAGTGCGAGAACAGCTGCTCAAGGCACTAGTGTGCTGCAGTCGTGGGAACACGATATACACGATAAGATGGAAGCAAGGCACAAGCGAGATAGAACGATGACAAGCGAGGAATTTTGCCAATTGGAATCATCCGTGGCCTCGCCAAGTGCACACACACACACACAAAGAAACAAAACCCGCGCTTTGCCAGTCGGAGGCGATCCGAGGTGAAGAACACCTTCAGAGTCGATGCGTCGATGATAGGCGTTCTCTTGATTTGATATGTGATGCCTCTGTGTCTGTCTATCTGAACGTCTGCGGAAATTGAGATTCTGGAAAATCGAGAGATTCCCAGAAGCAGTGGACGGGACGTCGAAGGAGAGAGACAGACAGAGCGAGCGAGGGAGAGAGGGAGAGGGTTCGAACCCGACTCTTGCCCTTTCCCAAGTTTTCGGAATAGCCGTCCGTTGATTCTTGCAGTCCAGAGAGCGTCAAAGCATTCAGCTGAAAAGAAAGAAAAAAGAAAGCAGAGAGGAAAAGGGAAAAGAGAAAGCGGCGGTAGGCGTCTGCTGTTTTGAAGTAGAAAAGTCACACACACACCGAACTGTCGGTCGTCCCGAGCTTGTAAGTGAAGAGTAGAAGAAATAGGGCAGATTAGAAGAGCATGTCGAAATGTCGGCACTGGAGCACGGTGTTGGACCACGCGAAGCTAATGAGACACGAGGAAAGGGTCAAGATGGCACGCGCGGAGAGGGAAGGCGAGACATGATTCTTAAACCCGCAGCGGACACACTCACACTCGAATGCGGGCGTGCAGCTGCTCGCTGATTGTTGTTTTGTGGTCTCACGCGGAGAGGCTTCATGTCAGTGCTTCGTTTGCGCAGGTTCATCATCATTAACTTATTCTGTATTTTGTGTTCTCAGGGTCGTTCTCAGGGTCTCGCTGTTCTCGACTCTCGTTTTGACCCTCGAATTCGACAAAAGGAATTGAATTTCATAAATGAAGAGCCTTTTTTTATACAGAAGCAGGTCGCGCAGACGTGACAACAAATGGCTTCCATCGGCTCTTTGCCGAAGAGCATATTGCAGGCAAGATTTCTTTTTGTTGGTACGATGCTGTCTGTACGCCCACAAATACATCTTCAAACAAGGGTTTGGTTGAACAGCGACACAAAGGGAAAGCGTGGGAGACAGTGCAGCGGACAGTATGGAGAAACAAAAGGACAAGGCAGAAGCGTTCAAACTGTCCCGTCGCAGTGCGCATGTTGGAGTCTGGATCAAGTCCACGCTTGAGCCTCTTTATTTTCTTTTCTTTTTTGGCACATTTCTTTCGCTGCTCGGCAGGTCAAGATTGCAATAGATCAGTTGACGGCGCCAAGCGGAATTTGCGGAACCCTCTTTCAAGTTGATCTTCAGAATTGTGGATTATGAAGGCAGACAAGCAGAGGCCGCCGTCCGATCAGACTCCGGAATTCGTTACACTCGCGCACCAGCTTTTGCCGTCTCCGCTCTCGCACACAACTTTGAGGGTGGGAAAGGCTTGATCCCATTCTCACACAAATTCGCACACATGTCACACATACACTCACACGCACTCACACCGGACAGTATTTTTTTCTTCTTTGGCATGGTTTGGGAACTTCAAAATGATTCCAAACTCAGCTCCAACCTCGCCTGCTTCGCTGCTGCATCAAGCTCTGTGAGCCCATCTCGACACGACACTGTACAGGCAAGCCGAGCTACTGCTGAAAGTTTTGCGATTGATCCAGGAACGGCAAGCATGAGAAAAGTTCCGTCATGATTGAATTGCACGGCAGATCCAGTCTCGAGATACAGGAGATCGTATGAACATGAGTACTTCGCATTGATCACAATACAGCATTGTGCAGAATTGACATGTGATGGACGTTGTGCGGCAAATCGGCGCTTCCGATGTGCACTACGGCTTAGCAGCAGGTCGGCCACGCCAAAAGACCATCTCCAACATTCTTCACCTTAAGCGATCTGAAGTAGGCCAGAGCGAACCTCGCTGATCCTCTTGCTATGGGCATTCCGACGGACTCAGAGTCAGCTTGGACTTGGCTGCTGCACTGGCTCGTATATGAGGCGAGACTGCAAGTCTTCAGGGCTCAGACCAGTCAAGGTGGGTTCATGGTCAAAGGCTCAGTCCCCAACGATCAAATTTAAGGGCAGCAATGCGCGTTGAACCCTATTTCGAACCCAACTCGCATTGCATCAAAGCCACCGTTCAGGACACTTGTGTACAGCATTGTCACCGCTCTGACACAAGACGACCAGTTCCCCTGCCTCCTCTTCACCAAGAGGTTGGTTCAACAAGCTCTACCACAACAGGGTACTGGCGGGAAGCTCATCTCAAGCCTTGATCACTTCGTCTCACTTACTGCATCAAGGATCAACAAATTGATTTTGCATCCATCACCAAATCCGAACTTTTCCAAGGCAAAAGACACTGATGTTTCCAACCGCATCTTCAAAGACAGGGTGCTCCCGCTTATGCCCCCGAATCCTGTAAGCAAGCGTAACACCTGACACATGACCAAGGAGAAGAGCGGCTATACAAAGCCTTAGACTGGTTCATGCCTCTACAAAGCACGGCTGTCGCCCAGTAGAAAACGCTGAACAGGAAGCCGCTTTTGTTCAGCCGGCTCATCTTGGTGGCGCTTTTACGGAACGCAACGTCCGAGCTTTCTATTGCTTCCGCCCAGTCGTGGCGCTATTCTTGTGAGGCCTTTCTTGCCCTGCTTCGCTTATGGACATCAGCAACATGGCCACCACGTTGCGCAGGAATCCTGATCATGACCCGTCAATGAGGCACGAGGCACGACATCAGGAATGATCTCATCAAAGCAGTAAACGCCAAGCTTTGACGAAACTACACCCCAACCTCACTTCAGTTAGATCTTAGAGAAGGCGACAGCATATACGGAGATCAACTGCGCCTTGTGATCGTTATTGGCCGACCTGTGAATGTAAAAGCACACGCCGACGCGTTTCTAATGACCAGAACGGCGGCCAGCCGGCAGACACGGGGAGATCCCATTCCCGTTCCAAAGCACTCGGGATCGGGCAATCAGATCGACGCCCTCTATCTCTGGGCACAGTAGGATGTATCCTCCATCGTCCCTCTATTGCTGCAAAGTGCCAGAGCGGTCGCATACGACGCCGATCAATAACTTTTCAGCCTTCTCTGCTTGCCTTCGTTCGACCCATAAGCTTCGTCCTTGCATGAGACGATTCGGTGCCTGCATATCGGAGGGTCTCTAGACGTGATTTGCTTTACTGTACAGTACTGTACTGTACCGCCGCTACCGAATTGTTTCGACAAAATCACACCTTCCTGCCAGCGCCCCAGCTTGTTGGCCAAGACGCTGCTGTCAGCAGCATATCTTCCCCTACCTTGACTTCATTGCTTTGTTACGCGTCATTCGTGATGTCCGAGCCTCTGCTGTAACAACACGAGTGACAGCTTCCGCGTTGTCAAATGCTGCTGCTTCGCCCTCAACTCTCGCGTGGCACTCCTAGCCGAGCTGCTCGCTTGTGAGAAAAAAAAAAATCGAAAATCAAATAAAATTCAATCGACCGTGCATCAATTCAAGAAAATCGACCAGCTTTCAGCTCCGGAGGGCACTTGAACAGGAGAGTGAGGGTCACGGTCGCCTTCAAGTCCGGCGGGGCTTTGAAGCTTCTTCTACACGATGGTCCCGTGTCTCTTATGCGTTCGCCGGCCGCAGATTTCTTCGACCACATGGAAGTCATTGACTGTACTGTACAGTACAGTACTGTTCTGTTCAGTCTGCTTTCCTCTCGAACTTGTTGGCACTTGACTTCTGTTGACTGCCTTTTCTTCCATAGAGCCGCTGCTGCCGACCTTGCCTTTGAACGCTAGACACGATCGCTTTACCAAGAGTTCCAATCATGGTTGCACGACAGCACTAAACAGCCGAGGTTGTGGTCTCTTCTGGTACCACTTTGCGGAAGCGAGGCACCCCAAATCCGAGGTGATTTCCTGCGAAGGTTTGCAAATTGCTCTCCTGGATCAACTCCGCATTTCTAGGTGCTTTTTGTCTGCAAACGCTTCTGCAGGTGCGGGACGTCGTGCGCCTTGTCACGAGAGCAGAGTAGGAAGACGATCAGACGCAGAAGAAGCGACCCACTGCGAACAACGCCAACGAGGCAGACGCACGAACCTGATTTGCTGGTTGGGATAAGATACATCTAAACCCGTTGACGTTGCGAAAGAAAGCTCGCAGCGATGGTGATGGAGTCAGTTTTGGTATCATAAGAAGGTTACCACCTATTGTCCTGTATATGAAGCCGAGCAGAATAGCGGTGGGATCGTTCTTGCAGGATCTGACATTATACAGGTGGTGCCGGTGCACTGCAGGCTTGCTGCCGCGTGGCTCATTGTTGTGTGGGCACAGACGAGATCATGGCAAGATTCGGCAGCTATTGAAGCCATCGACACAGATCGCTCGTGACACGACCATCTTGCTCGCTAATGTTTTCGAGTGTGTGATACAGTGTTGCTGGATCGTATACAGCGGTCTTCTGACGCTCATAGGCCTCAGCGATAGCCGACCAGGATTCTGATTATATGTGATGTCGATCTGTTGCGCCGTGATCTTTACTGCGAGCCACTGACTTTTGCGGCGATTATCGTCTCACTCGTCGAGGAGCGACAGAAGCCGTCAGTCAAGATCTCGTAGTGATGAACCTTGTCTCACTCACTCTCACCTCGTCAAAGACAGTCTCACATGTGAGCTGGCGCAGCTCTCCGACGGGACAGACTGTCGTGAATCCTGTTGGCTTCGGGCATGAAATGGCTTTTCTGAATAGATTGAAACGCCGCACGAACCACAGAGTAGGCTGCCAACGCTTCTTTTCCCGACTGCGAGCGGACATCCAATCGTACGAAGAGTACCACTCACTTCTAGCCAGGACGAGGCCATACAGTGCCATCACCTCGATCGTACTCTGGCCCTGGGTATTCATAGTGTGGCTTCTCCTCGTCCGAATCCTGTGCGAATGATCAACAAAGGGATGAAGAGCAAAAAAGAAAGCTTTGGTCAGTACCGCGAGAAAGAAGAAAGGGAGAACAAGAAAACAGACGCCATCGACAGCGCGGTGGAATACGATGGCATGAAAACACTTTGAGCGGAGAGCGCCCTATGGAAGCGTGAGGTGCAGAGCACGACCAAGGAGCTCGAACGGTGTCGGAAAAACTTGTCAAAAGATCGTCTTTCCAGTTTGGTTGACAACATCCGTACGTCCACTTCCGTGCAAGCCGAAACATGAGTCGGCAAACACGCCTACCACCGTTATGCAGTCATCCTGACACGATTTACCTTCGATGAAGTACTGATGACAACTTACGGGTTCGATAATCTGTCCATCGCCTTCGTACTCTTCGTCCATCGGTCTAGACAAGTCTTCGGTGGACCTTGCCCTCGTTTTTGTTGTTGTGCTGCTTTGCGAAGTAGACGTCTTGGATCCAACTTTCATGTCCTTCATGAGACGGGCGAGCTGCTCCTTCTTGCTCGTTTCTCGCTTGGCATCGCGCTCCTTTGCAAGACGCTCGAGTTCCGGTCGGTAGTCGTCAAGGTATTCCTGTCGAGCTTCCTGAACTGCAGCCAGGAAGTCTTCCATCCCTTCGCCGGTCACAGAGGACACACCAACAGCCTGCATGTCGCAAAAATCAGTAGTCAAAGCGTCGAGGTCAGTACTGGAGCTAATCCTGAGAAAAGAAAGCATGGCGAAATGCTTACTCTGAGGTTTTTGTAGAATTCGTCAAGCACGAGACTCATGCTGTTCATGAGACTGTTCATGTATCCTTGGCTACCTTCGGCGTCGTAGTTGCGTGCTCTCGGGTCGAGACCATGTTGTGTTACTGTCGAAGATGGATCGGTTGCATTACCTGCTGCCAACGCCTCTTGGAACTTTTCAAAGTCCTGCATCCATTCCAATGCGAAATGATGAGACTGGGCATCGGTCTTGTTGAAAACGAGGATGAAGGGTAATTTGGTCTTATAGAGAATACTGCAAGCGTAGAGCATGTTGCTCATAAATGTGGCTGGTGCTGTTGTCCTAGGTGTGTCGATGATGTACGCCACCACTGTTGGCATCGAGCTTGCTAGCGCATCAGTGACGATGGAACCTGATGCAGACCAGGTGAAGATCTCGATCTGACCTGGAGTATCGAGCACGATGTGATCGACTTCCTTGGCACGCTTCTCGAGAATGTTCAAGACTTGGTCGAATTTAGTGGTGAAGAGGTTGAGTGCGGTGAGAATACCACCGTTGGGACCGAGGTTGTACTGTTCCATGACACGAGCATAGTCGACGGTATCACGGATGTCGACGTTTGGTTCGTAGCCTAATGTACCGACGGCTGGATCGAGATTGACCATGTAAGGTGCGGTGGTCTGCGACGCCGAAGACAGAGAAGCATTTGCAGAGCTCGAGCCCGAGCTGGACTTGACCTGTTCTTGTTCATCTTGCTGCTCTTTGGCCTTCTCGTGCAGGTGATCATGAAGACTTGCTGTGAAAGTGGATTTACCGGAGCCTGCCATGCCGATGACGATGATAGAGCTGGCACGAGGGATTTCGGGAAGCAAGCCCAAATGGCTCGGTGCGCTTGTGGGCGCAGCTGCCGGAGCCGATGCTGCTGATGATGATGATGCTGTCGCCATCTTGACAGAGCGAGCAGAGGTGCGAGAGGTAGGAAGTAGAAGAAGAAAAGAAGCAGGAGCTTGGAAAGTGACAGTGCGCAGTGTTGACTTTTTTGTCCAGCATAACCGGAAGACGGATGTCAGAAAAGCGTTCGAAGAAACGGAAAAAAATTCCACAGCAGCAAAGTGGAGGAATTTTTTCACAACGGGAAAAGTTTGAAATTGGAACACTGTTCCACCGACTATACCACCGCCTGTGGTACAAAACTGTTCGAGCGGAATTTTTACACAAACACCGCCTGTGGAACAGTGGTGATACAGTAATTTGGAGGTGGTGGAACAGCATGTGGAACAGTTTTTGACAGGCGGTGGAAAACTGTACCACCGGCAGTCATTCAGATCTCAAAAAATATTGCTCCATCCAGGAATCGAACTCGCGTCGACCGAACCTCCTCCGAGCTCCACATCGTTTTTTTATCCAACTCGCCCACGGGCGCGTTTTTTTACACGCGTAGGTGCCCGACAAAATATATACAGCACACGGCGGTGGAACAGGTGGTGGAACACAAAATTAGCAGCAGTGGAACACGGCCTGTTCCACCACCTGTTCCACAGCCKCTGGAACAGTCTGGCTGTTCCACCACTGTTCCACCACCTGCTGCTGGAACACTTCTGTTCCACCACTCAACCACAGGTGCTGGTACAGTGGTGGAACAGCATATGCTGTACCACCGCCAGTGGTTTACTCGGTGGAACAGTATTTTAAAATCGAAGTTTTCCCGTTGTGTTTGATTTGAAGCTGTTGTTTGGCGTCAAAGCTCTCACACTCTTAGAACCGTCGATCCCTTTCATTCATGCTCAGTCAAAAAAGAAAGCTGCAACAGAAGAGTACGGATTCTGCGGACTCTGAGACATTTCGAACAACGCACACATGCACACACCCGCACCTTCCACCTTCTTGCTCGACTTTGACAACTCCATCCGTCGTATGGCGGCACCATTTCATCACAACTTCCGCCCAATTTGCTCCCTCACTTTCTACAATCACCTTCCGCAGCTGTCTGCGCTTCCGCACATACAAAACATCCTCTTCCGCAAACGCTCAAGTTTCCTTTTTATCCTTCTGACTATTTTAACCCTTCAGGATCAACAAGAAGCACAGCGTCATACCTCTAACATCATCGCATCCGGCTCTCTGTCCAAGATCACGTAGAACCACTGGCAGTATTCAGCAAAATACGCCCGGCTCGCTCCATTCTGAGCGCTGCATGCTTTACATCCTCATCATCAAGCTACCAGCCGACTTCCATCGATCCATCAAAGCAGAAAAGGGATATTAGCAGCTCAGCTAGAGCAGTGCATTCGAGATATGGCATCGCGTACTAGCCGCGGGACGCCTCGTCGCTCGCCCAGGCTCAGCGCAAGACCTGAAACTCCCGAAGTTGGCCGTCTCGATAGGGTCTCTTCTCCAGGCCGCAGAGCAATGTCACCCGATCTCATCGAGCAAATGACACCTCCTGCTGCCTCGTTTCGCACTCGCCGACCTCTCAACAGTCTTCAGCAAGCCTTAGCAGGCGGTTCGACCAGCTTGAGCATCAAACAAGAGGACACCTCGACCAGTTATTATGTTCGCGAACCCTCGCATCAGTCTCGTGTGACCAGCCCTCCATACCAGCCCACAATCCTCCGTGGAGATCAGCGAGGCTACAACGATGCCTCTCACAGCGCATCGCTCTCCATCTTTTCCAGTGGAAGCGATCTCACGGATAGCTATCAACAAGAGGAGCGCGAAGTAGCACAGCTCCAAAACAATGAGCAGCAACAGCAATCGCAGCAGCCGAAAAGTGCTGCACAGGGACCAGGGGCGGGAACCCGTAAGGTCTCTGGTCAGCGTAAACCTCGTACCTCGCTAGATGATCGCCCGTACAGACCCACTGATGACGAAGAAGACGATGACGATATTGTATCGCCCTCAAGGAGGAGAAGGAGGGCAAGAAACTCGAACTCAAATTCAACCTCCCTCGGCGCTTTTGAGCGGGGTAGGCTCGACAACGCGACTTGGATGGCTGGTTCAGCCAAGCGACGCTCGAAGAAGAAGGCTAACGGCACTCAGAGAGCCGATGGAGAGGATGAGGATGAAGACGAGGACGACAGTATGTTGGATCATGGCGACGAAGATGCAGGCGCTGCGAGCGGCAAAGAGACCCGTTTCGACGGCGCTTCCGATTCGGACGATGCTGATGACGATGTCATCCTTCAGCCTGGCATCATGGATAAGCCTCCATCTCAACGACAAGAGCCAAAAAGGCCGTCGTTCGTCGCTCGGTTCGCTCAAGGACTAGTGTCGTTCATCTTTTCTACCATTGCCTGGGTGATCAAGGTTCTCATTAAGCTACCTGGACGTTTATGGAGCTCGGCTGGGCGTAGTGCATCAGCGTCCCTGCTGCAAGGTGCACTCACTGCTCTCGGTGGGCTTCTGTTCGTCTCCGCCGTGCTCTATGTCTTTCCGGGCTTGCGCGGAAACGAAGGCTCCAGTAGCTACGGTGGGCTTTCCGGACGCTTGCCCCTTCTCTCTCCCTATCCTCACTCGCCCACCGACGACGTTCCAGGCAGCGCAACCAACAACAACCTTGCACTCTCGCTTGATCGAGAGAACCAACGTCTCCGAGCCGAGCTCCAGCGTCTCACCTCGCGTCTTGACACGCTCTCATCATCCATAGACTCGCAGATCTCTTCCTCCATCTCGTCAGCTGCTGCCAAAATCCAGGCAGATGCCGACTCACGTCAATCTAGCGAGATTTCACGTCTCACCGCCTCCACCAAACGACAAGTCTCTCGTTTAGCTCAAGAAGAGCTCAGGTCGATCCAAGATACCGTCTCTGCTTCGGTCGAGAGTATGCTTCGTGATGTGGACAAACGAGTCAGTACTCAGCTTAAGCAACGTGCGGATGATACGGACAGTAAGTTTTTCGACAGGTTGGAGAAGGAGGTGGCTCGGATTACGCGGTATGCGAATGAAGAGGTGAATGCTAGGTTGGGTCAAGCGTTTGATCAGACTTTTTTGTCAGAGTTGATTGATGATAAGTTGGAGAGGTATTCGAGGGATAGGACGGGTAAAGTGGATTGGGCGGCTGTTACTAGTGGTGCTTGGGTTGCTGAAGAGGGGACTGTACATCGCGGGTATAGGTTTAATAGTGTTTGGAATGTGGGGAAGTTTTTAGCTCAAGGTAGGAAGGTTCCTATTGGTGATCCGGTTAAGGCGATTACACCTGGTGCTGGGTTGGGGCAAGATTGTTGGATGACAGGATGGAATTCGATGTTGCAGATCAATCTTGCCGAACCGAAAGTTGTGGAAGAATTGGTTGTAGAACATCCGTTGCCTGGGATGATCCGTACTGCACCTAGACGAATCATCGTTTGGGGTCTAGTAGACGATTCGGATCGTCAATACTATCTTCAATATCGTCGTACAAAAGCTAAAACTCAAACCGAATACCTCCAATCTCTCCTCCCGGCACAATTCTACAACGCTATCCCACAAGAATATAGACAAGAAGCTCCGTTGGTGTTGGGCTTCTTCGATTTTAAAGCCAACGGATCGACGTTGCAAACGTTTAATATCACAGAAGAAGCACAGTACTATCCATACGGAGTTAAGGCGGTACGATGGCAGTTTGTAGATGGTTGGGCAAGGAACCCTCCTATCTGTGTACATAGGGTTAGGGTTCATGGTAGTGATTGGCCTGTTTTTGCAGACAAACAGGTCGAGTAGAGGGTAGTGGTTTAAATGCTGCAGAACAAGACGTTGATGTTCATATGATACCCCGATGCGATATAGCAAATGTTTCACCTGCCCGAGAATGTTGGTGTGACTTGAAGGCTGATATCGAGGTTCAGATTCGGGATCACTGATTCCACACAAACGTTTTTCCGAATGCTACATTCTTCGTCACCACTTCACTTCAACTTCACAGACCTTAAAATATGAACTCAAAATGAAAATTTGATCTGTGTACTATATACGAATGTATCCTTTGCCGTAGCCAGTGCTACGTCTCTCCCTACATCGGTTTAAAGAACCTCATCGGCATAGGGGAGGATGTGAACGTCACCCACAGCAACCGTAGTTGGCTTACTCTTGAGCAACTTTTCAGCGGCCTTCGAAAGCGAGTCTGCCTTCACACCCTCAAGCGCCGAGAAAGCCTCTTCCAGCGTAGCGGCCTTACCACCATCAAGGAGCTGAGCGGAAACGAGCTCATGAGAAGCGGTACGGTTCTCGAGAACCGAAGCACGTTCGAACTTGGCTTTAGCAACAGCAGCTTGAATGGTTTCTTGCTTAAGACCACCAGCGACGTTCTTGAGTGCCTGAGCAACCTTGGAAGCGGCTTGCTGAACGGAAGCGGAAGGAGCCGAGACGTGAGCACCAAAGACACCCGAGTCGGAGAAGGTCAAGTTGAAAGCGTTGGCCTTAGCACCTTGAACGCTGTCGGCGATCTGAGAAAGGGGAGAAATACCGTTGCTCCACTTGACGGAGGATTCACCACCAAGGAGAGAACGGAGAACAGCAAGGTTAGCGGCAGCAGCAGCATCCTTGTGACCAGCACCTTCGAAAGCGATCAAGAAGTGACCATGAGCAGCCCGGGTGTTTTCAGCACCGTGTGGAGCAGCGAAAGCTACACGCTGTTCACCACCAAAGTACTTGCTGGCAGTGCTAGAAACCGAAGCGCTAGCGGCAAGGTCACCAAAGTGAGCCGAAACGAGCTGGTTGAGCTTGTTCGACTCGATGCCGGAACCGAGGACGGCAATGTTGTTCTTGGCGAAAGCGGCTTTGGCAAAGTCTACAGTCTGACGGTGGGTGACTGGGGAAGCGGGCGAGGCGAAGAGCGAAGAGCCGAGGCCACGTTGACGGTAAGCGGTCTGAAGAAGGTGGTCGTAACCGAGAACGGTAGGGTTAGACTGAGCCTGAGCATGCTCGGACTGAACCTGGGGCAAGACCTCCTCGTTGAACTCGTGTGCAGCAAACTTGGACTTGGTCAAGACATCACCAAGAACTTCGACAAAGAACTCCTCATCGCCACGAAGGAATTCGGCGGTAAGAAGAAGGTGCTCCTTGGTGAGAGCGGTGGAGAGGACACCACCGTAGAATTCGGCTTCACGAACAAGACGGAGGGCAGATCGCTTCTGGTTGGACTTGAAAAGGTAGTTCTTAAGAACGTGAGCAACACCGGGAGCGTTCTCGTAACGGGGACCAGCCTTGATGGCGACGGTGACGGAAGAAGTCAATGCACCATCGTCGGCAGCAGCAATGTTGATACCGGAAGCGTTGGCGGTGGTGAAAGCACGCTGCTGGTTGGCAGCAGTGCGAAGGGCGGTGCGAACAGGGGCGGCGGAACGAGCGAACGACATGACGGTATCGACGAGAACAATAGCCTCGAGGTGGTGAGGTGGAGGGGTGAAATGGGCGAGATAGGGTGGTAGGTGTGGTATATTGAAGAAAGAAGGTTTGTAGCGAGAAGAACGGATCGCGACGAGAGACGTTCAGTAGCGGGCGGCGCTGTCCGAGAATTGGAAGAACGAGATTGCGAGCGAGCCAGATTGAGACTGAGACTGAGACTGACTGACTGACGGGCAATAATCAGAGATGCGAGAGATTTGTGTGAGTTGTGCATGCTTGCAAACGTCTCGACCGAGAAGAAGAGCAGCAGCAGCGTTGTCTCCAAACGGCTGGCTTGGCTTGCTACTTTTCTCAGCCATTGGATGCGAGCCTGATTTCAAAGCAGCATAGCAGCAGTAAAGAGACCCTCCTGCTCACTGGTTTTTTTTAAATTGAGACAACAGATCAGCACTGTGGCGCAGCACAACTCTTTGCAGCGAATTTTGGGTTTGGATTTTGTTTCGAGCTGCCAACCCGATCACGGAGCCGTTTCAACCCGACTGAAGAAGTCTAACATGAGTATTCATCTTCCAAAAAAAACGTACGAGAAAGGTACTATCTGTGTTGCACCGTGTGTTTTCTAACATTAAATCGTATTTGCGCGATTCGCCGTGAAATAGCAGCCTGACGACACGCGCAGACAGCGTGCACATGCAGCTTTTGCATTCGATCTTCGGAACGCGAATGAAGCTCGAACACCGTACGCTTTGCCACACATCCGTTCTCACTACTGTTCAAGAGCTGTAAGTGTCAAACAGTCGCATCTGTCTGCATCGATCAATAGAAGGCATTGAGGTACTCTATGGAGTCCGCTGGCGAAGAGGTAAGGCAAGTCTGTCAATGAACCTAGCCTGTGAAGCAAATCCGGTGGCAGCTGCACGCATCGACGACAAGCATAAAGGCTGCAGCTGTAGTTTGCACCGGCACTTGCAATCCGTGTTGGCAACTTCGCTGCGCTGGCTGTCAGCACGGCTTTGCACTTTCGCTCTTTTTCTTTTTGAAGCGTGAAGCTGATTAGAGAGGTTTTGGAACGTCAAAAAATCGCTTTTTTGTGAGCCAAATTTCTCTATAATCACATTTTTGACTTTTTGACTTTGGCTCACGTCCGGACGTGAGCCATATAGGGCCTGATTTGACTCACGAAAGACCGGTTTTTCTGAGCCAAATTTGTGCGGCGTGCACTTGGCGTCGTACTGGCGTAGAATCAAAGGGAATTAAATGGGAATTAAATGGGACAAAAAAGCGCTTGTTCTGCCAAAACCTCCCCACAGGAGAGATTGCCAAAATCCAAATTTGACTTTCGCTTTCGCTCACGAGGTGGAGCGCCAAAACCTCTCTATTACTGTGGTCTCTGTTTCTTTTTTCGTGAGAAATTCTTACGTTAATCAAGCGAGAGAGCGCGTTTGTGCCTGTTGTGCTTTTTCTTTTTTCGGAGAAAAGGGAAACGAATTGAACCCTTGCTCGCCTCACCAAACAAACATCACAACCTGACGCAACGCTTTCACCAATACACTTTGCATTCATCACCTCCTACTGCATCATTCTCACAACCACAACCACGACCACAACTATCGATCTCGACTCCGTTAATCTTGTTCCACGGTTGCCATTGGTCGTCAATCACGTTTGAGAGTCCTCACCACAACCACATCCTAGATCAGTACAACACACTGTGCCCATCTTTCACGCGGAACGGCAACATACAGCTTAGCACACTATCAAACATCCACCATCGCTCGAGTCGTCGTCCGGGACAGCTTACCACACATCGAACTGCATCTTGCAACCCAGCTCAAAGCTCGGTTCTATCCAGCGGCTAACACTCAATCCACCTGGTCAAGCGATCTCGACCTAATAATCCAGCACCCAATTCATACGTGCAACATGGCCGCCTTTGCCAATGCAACAGTAGCGTCGGCTGGGCTTGCCAAGCTCAATCAGACTCCCTTCTACTTTCAGTCACAACCCACTGTTATTCCTGGAATCTCGGACAAATACCTCTCATTGGCGCTTCCCATCCTCATCTATTGGGTCGCCTCTCTTTTCTACCATGCACTCGACACCCTCGAGCTACCCTTCACCGAGCGATATCGCTTGCACGAACCGGAAGAAGTGACCAAGCGCAATCGTGTCAGCGTCACACGCGTTATTGTCATGGTGCTTGTGCAACAAGCCATTCAGACCGTCTTCGGTTTGCTACTGCTTGATGATGATTCGGTTGGACTCAAACAGACGTTTGCCGACCATCCAGCAAAGATCCTCAACATTGCAGCATTCCTTCGATCCAGCACAACCAAGCTACTCGGTCCATCACTCGAGCCTGCTTTCACCAAGCTCGTCTTTGGTAGTCAGGATGCCATCTCAACTGCGTGGTGGCTCTACTGGTGGGGCATTCCAGCAGCACGGTTCTGGTTTGCCTTCTTCGTCATGGATGCTTGGCAATACACTCTTCACCGGCTCTTCCATGAGAGTCGATTCCTCTACCGTCACTTCCACTCGCATCACCACCGACTCTACGTTCCGTACGCCTTCGGTGCGCTATACAACCATCCAGTCGAGGGTTTGTTGCTCGATTCGGCAGGAGCAGCCATCTCTCACGCAGCAGCATTCATGACCGTTCGTCAGGGCATCCTTCTCTTCACCTTCTCCACACTCAAAACCGTCTCTGATCATGGCGGATATGCTTTCCCGTGGTACCTCGATCCACTGCATCTCATCTTCCCCAACTGCGCGGAATACCACGACGTTCACCATCAGATGACCGGCTTGCGTTACAACTATTCGCAGCCATTCTTCGTCCACTTTGATGTACTCTTCGGTACGCGTATCTCAGCAGAGAAGTTCCAGAAGATGAAAAAGTTGGCAGAGCAGAAGAGGGCTGAAGAGAAGGAGGCCAAGATGCAGGCTCAGGCAAAGCAAAATGGCACTTCACAGTCTGTGACACAGATCGAAGGAAATGATGCATCACCAGCAGAAATCGTCGACAAGACCAAGCAACCGTTCGTCACTTCGAATAAGAACGAGTATACTGCCAAGGCGGGCATCTCGACGTAAAGCATCTGCAGCTTGAACTCAGTGTTGGAACATTCATACCTCTCCACTAGCCGCATGCGCCGGGTTGTAGCGCTATCCACTCCTTTTGTAATTCTCAACATTTGTATACCACCTCCACAGTTTGCTGATAGCAATCCATGGTTTGTACTAGTTTCTCTGTAACCCGCCGCTCCATTCGCTACATCTTTCCTGTGATTCGATAGCAAATGTGGGCCGAAGGTTGTGGCTGGTGTGTTGGTCTCGAACGCAGTAGCCGTAGCCGAATGGAGCTCAGCTTGTCTGAAATGTGTGATGAACACGCGAGTCAAGGGTCCGCGGGCAGGAAGAGAGAAAATCATTTCCTTTTTTGAATGGGATTCGGAATATTGGCAAGCTTCAGAAACTGAGCCATTTCGATCATGCATGGACCATCTCCATTCCGGCTCTCTTCACTTTCGATTACCACCATCATCTGTCCTACCTTCTATCTCTCTCCGCATAACCTTTTCGAAGATGTCGGACTCGGCAACGGCCTCGTCTTCGGCAGCGGCCGATGCAAAGCCAAAGGTACAGATCGTAGGAGACATTCCACCAGCACCGACAATGTCGGCCAAGGATAGTGCTGCTGCTGCTGCTGGCGGCGGTGCCGATGATTCAGACTCGGAAGACGATCACAACAATGCTATTGACGACGAAGAGGATCCTCAAACAGAAGACGAAGCGGGTCCTTCATCTGCAGCTGATGATCCAGAACCAGCGAATAACGGCATCACACGAGGAATCGTCCAATACGGTTCTGTTCGAGTTGATCATAGCGGTGCACCACCCAATGGACAAGAATCTCACCCAGAAGAGGAAATCCCCGACGACTCGGAACTACTCGCTCACTATCCGGACACGGAAGAAGTTCTCGATCTTGGCCATCTTCGTCTCACCACCACCAAGCGGTTAGGTTTGCAGCGATTCGCTCCCCACTTAAAACGGCTCTGTCTTCGCCAGAATTTACTCACCAAGATTCGAGCCAAGGACATTGGCATCCTCACAGAGCTTGAAGATCTCGATCTGTACGACAACAGCATTGAGAAAGTCTCGGGCTTGGACGAACTGACAAAGCTAGAATCGCTCGATTTGTCGTTCAACAACATCCACCATATCTCAAACGTGTCGCATCTGGGGAACTGCAAAGAGATCTTTTTCGTCCAAAACAAAATCTCGCGTGTCCGACCTGATGATCTGAAAGGTCCTATCGCTGACTCTTTGCAGAGTTTGGAGTTAGGAGGAAACAGAATAAGAAGGATCGAGAACATCGACCACTTGACGAACTTGACTAAGCTCTGGTTGGGTAAGAACAAGATCACTTCTTTGCAAGGCATTTCTACGCTCACAAACCTCAAGGTGTTGTCGATTCAGAGTAACAGGATTACCAAGTTGGAAGGTCTCGACGAACTCGTCGATTTGGAAGAGCTTTACATCTCTCATAACGGTCTCACCAAGCTGGAAGGATTGGAGAAGAATACGAAGTTGACCACGTTGGATGTGGGTGGGAATATGATTGAGAAGGTGGAGAATATAGGGCATTTGAGTCAGTTGGAAGAGTTCTGGGCGAACGATAATAAAATTGCGGACTTGAACGGATTGGATAAAGAGTTGGGGCCGGATAAGATGCCGGGGTTGGAGACGGTGTATTTGGAAGGCAATCCGGGGATGAAGAAGGAAGGTGCGGCTTATAGGAGGAAGTTGAAATTGATGTTGCCTCAAATTAAGCAGATTGATGCTACTTTTATTCGTTGAGCGGCGCCTCGAGCTCATTGATGTATATCATGGAAGTAGGAGAAATGATATTGGACTTTTGATGCGTTTTGATTGTGTCTGTGTGACAGCATCTTATGCGGCCAAAAGGTTCACGGGTTAGAGGTGACTCTGATATGATTCGAGATGATGAAGGCGGTGCGAAGAATTGATTGAGTCAAAAGCCTCCACATGGCGCGGCGAGCTTCTGTTTTTTTTTTTTTTTTGCTTTGGTGCGCGCAAGACAGCACAGAGCTGCAGGGTTGTCAGCTAAGACCCTTGCATTCACTTCCATGAACCTACTTGCTTATCCGCCACTAATCCTTTGATCTGTCCCTCCATCCTTACAATACTATCTCATTTACGACTGTTCAGCTTTTGAGCTGCAGACAAGCCTTAGCATACTACATCTTTCGATTCGACTAGCACGTACGACAGCTGACATTAGACCTCGACATGCAGAGCACACTATGTCTAGCATGTTCATCCACCATCCCTATCACAGCTAAACCAGCAAGCGTATTCATACATTCTTGCTGCAATAAGCCGGTTTGCAGTAACTGTTTGGCTTCAAATCCGAGACTAGCGACTTTCTGTCCGATATGTGAGGATGCTCAGGCGGCGTTTAGGATGGGACCGAGGGCGGATGTTACGAGAGCGGGACAGGTTGTTTTTGATGCAGAATCGTTGTTGGAGAGGGAAGAGAAGGTGGTGGAGGGTCCTCCACCGCCGTATAGTGAGGTCCGGGGTGGTCAGGGGGAGTACAAGGGGGAGTTTGTGCTCGGAGAAGACGATGAGGAGGAGAATGAGGTTGGAAAGTGGGATCGAAAGGAGAAGGGGAAGGCGGGAAGTAAAGGACCGGAATTGTTGAAGAGGCAAGGATCGAAGTCTGGTGCTGGAGCAGAGGTTGATCTTGCTCCTCTTGCTGCCGATTCTAACACTACTCAGAATGCGAACGAGGATGGTGCGCTAACTGCTCACCGCCGCAGAGTCATTCCGCACTCTGTCGCCACAACTGATACTTCTACCACCGCCGGTCCTTCCTCCTCACGTCCGGGCGATGGTCAGACGCGGCAATACTTCCTCCGCAAAACAGACACCCTTCAATCCATCGCCATCCGTTTCTCCGTCTCCACCAACGAACTCTGTTCCCTCAACTCCCTCCCCCGTGCTGTCCTATCAACCTCCCCGCACTTACTACACACTCGCTCGTTCATCCTCATCCCAGCACACGCAGTCGAGAAACAGCTAGCGAACAATCCAGACCTACTCTCCAGCCTAGAAGGTCCACCGCAAAGATCCGCACGCGAGAAGACTACAGCTGCACGCAGAACAGCTGAAGCGAAGTTCAGAGCAGCTTTGGCGAAAGGTGGAACAGGGGTAGGAGAGACTCCAGCGGATGAGAAGGCGGCGAGAGCGTATATTGGGTTGGCGGAGGATGAGTTTAGGTTTGTTGATTTTGGTGAGGGGATGGGGGAAGATGAGTTGCCTGTTGGATATGATGTGGATGAAGATGGTAAGGAGAATTGGGAGATGGAAGAGGCGCAGAGGGATACAGCGAGGAGGTTGAGGTTTGAGACGATACTCAAGCATGCTTTAGGGAAATGGGAGATGGACTCGGATTGGGAAAGACAGCAGCGAACTAACGGTGTTGATCCCTCGACCATTTCGCGTCCACTACCCTCGTCTACCTCTTCCGGATCAACATCAAGTGCATCAGGGGAGAAGGGAAAGAAGAACAGCGTATCAAGCTGGTTCACTAGAGCTTTGACTGCAGATCGAGGTGAGCAACCTTCCTCCCCCTCTCCTTCCAAACCTCGTCACGTCGTTGCACTCAGTAGCTCAGTAAAGCTTCCCACTCGTTTGGAACAGACCTTGCCCAACGCGCACAAGGGTCCGATTAATGTGGTGCGATACAACACCCTCGGTCGATATATTCTTTCTGGTGGTTCTGATAGAGCTATTCGTCTTTGGAATGCCAAGTTGGGGTCGAGTGCGCAAGATGCGATACAGACGTACAGTGAGCATTCGCATGAGGTGTTAGCGCTTGATATCAGCAGGGACAATTCGAGGTTTGTTTCGGGAGGAGGAGATAAGTCGGTTTATGTGTGGGATGTTGCGGGTGGGAGCGTAGTGAGGAGGTTTGGAGGACATATGGGAAAGATCAACGATGTGAGGTTTGGTGGGAAAGATGCAGATGGGAGTGTGATTGTTGCTGGCGGATTCGATGGTGTGGTAAGGGTGTTTGATCTGAGGGCTCAGGGTGCTTGGAGGCCGATAATGGAGCTCAAGGAGGCGAAGGATGCAGTGACATCGTTGGTGGTAAGAGACGATAGTATCTGGTCTGGATCGGTGGATGGTGTGCTGCGATGTTACGATTTGCGATCGGGTCAGTTGCGAGCTGATACTTTCTCAGCGCCTATCACTTCGATCGCGCCCTCGAGGCTGGGTACTTCAGTACTAGTCTCTACGCTCGACTCCACCGTCAGGCTGTTAGACACAAAAGACGGAACTCTACTGCAGACATATACAGGACACAAACACGCAAGTTATCGCTGCATAGCAATTCTCACCAACGACGAGGACGGAGTGATCACAGGCGACGAAGATGGCAACCTCGTCGGATGGGATACTGTCAGCGCAGAACGGATCGCTGTAGGCCCAAAGACAGAAGCTGCACACACAAAGCCGATTCTATGGGTCGAGCACAACCCCGATACGAATTTGACAGGCTCAGAGATCGTCACGGCTTCGGCTGATGGCGTTGTCAAGCTTTGGCGCACGCGTTGAGTCTGCTGCTACAGTAATCCTATAGCGTAGAATTCTTCGAGTTCCCTAAAGAGATCACGAGTCTGCGTGTGATGAAGTTCGCGTGTTGAGCTTAAAGCTGCGCACTCAATGATAATGTAGGCAAAGTATGAGGCTATGAAGGTTGTTGGGAGAAGGCCCTCCCCGCACGGAACAGGCCGGCCTCCTATGGGATGCGGATCGGCGAAGCAATGGCGTTCCAAACTTGCATGCGGAGGCGGATATCAATACTGTCGATCAAGTTGCGGGGCCGCGCGGGGGACCCACACTCTCGCATTTTTCCATTGTTTCGCCATCAAAGCTCGACGAAGCGCAGAAGGCTCAATTCCGTGAGGTTACGGAAGCTCATCTCCGCAAAAGCGATGCAACTGTTGGTGTTCTGTATCTGTGCGGGGGAACAAGCTTTTGTGGGTGGAATGGTTTCGTCTGACTCGAAGCTCGATGTGGCTGCGTGTTGCAAGTCACATGGTCGTTGCCGAACACAGTTTCGCCGAGGGTGTTACCGCCATGCTTCCTAAGTGAGACTTAGGAAGCACGCTAACTTTTCGGATGAATATCTGAAGGCATTTTCGTGGCTTGTTGTACGGTGTCTGCCGAGGATGGGAACAGTGAGAAATCTCGCTTCAAGACGGGCGACATCGAGGTCAGATGAGAGCAAACGGGGATCGCAACTAGATCAACCAGATCGAATGGTATCAATCAACCCGATCTCATTCTTTCGAATGCGATGGTTGCCAAGTGCGACAGCAGAGAGAGGATGTGCTTCGATCGAGCATCGAACTCAAGGATCGCAAAAGGTGAAGCGTCGATTGTGACGTAGACAAAAGTTGCAATTCGATTCTATTGTTGTTGTTGTCTCCTCCGTGCACTGCTGAAGGCGAGGCGGGCAAAGCAAGGTAGAAAGCGGCAGTGTACCGTGGATTCGCAAAAGGGTAACCGAAGGTGGAATTTCGGCGCAACATGGTTGGCGGCGTTTTGTCAGATGGCAGGCAGGCAGMCCACCGGTTCAACGCAGAAGCAGCGAGTGTTTCTCTTATTGACCGTTGGCTGGAAATACGAAAAAAATTTCTCCGCGGTCTAGCTGTCAAGAGGCGGGATTTCGAACCCAGCTCGCAACTTGACGTCGTGCTGCACCTAAAAGTAACTACTTACTGCATTTTAAATCTTTGGCTCCTTCAAACAGACTGCTGCAGAAACCATCTCTGATGTTTCGATGAGTGTCTTCTTTCGAGCCTGTGATTCAAGCATAGACTCGATGTCGCTGAGTTAGACGGGCGATCCGCGTTTGTGCATGCTATGCTGGTGGGCAGAGGTGTAGCCTAGAGCAATGATTATGCTACCTAGGATCAACCGAAAGTCGCTCTAAGCTGGAAAATTGTGAGCGATGCGAGCAATGAAGAACGGAGAGATTTCGGAGGATTAGCTAGCTCGCTTAACCAGCGGCGCGCCGAACTCTCTCAAACTTTCCATCATGTCTCTGCATTCATAAATTTAACCATGACCTCGTGAGCGAACCCTAAGCCTTGATTGACCCGAATGGTCATGGGTAGCTTGACCAAGCTCGATTGCCTTGAATGCAAATTCTTGCTCCTTCTCTGCAAGCCAGAGTCGAGCTTTGAGATGCAATGAATCAGTTGCAACTGTGGGGTTGGTTGGTGGGTTGTGAGTAACATATGCCGTCACCCTGCGGCGGTCAGTTCGTCGTGAGTTGCTCTGATTGGCAGTGGAATGGATAGGATGTAGCAACAAAGATGGTATGAAGAGGCGGGACTGCCGTGCAAGAAAGCTAGCGAGAATTGCTTGGACTCAACGGCTTGTAGCAAAAGCAGCAGCTCACCGGTCATGAGAGTGTAAGGTGACTTGGAGAACAATAAGCCTCTGCGATTGAGTACGGTTTGAGACGTGGCTACTGTTCTGTTCAAGAGTGTGTCGGATGTACCGTGCGAGGCAAAGCAAATGAAGTGATTCAAGTGATGGAGAGCGTAGAATTGTGATTGTGATTGTCGGTTCTACCTTTGCTAGAATGCATGGCTCGCTTGTGTGTCGGTCAAGCCGAACTTTCTCCATACCGTATTGTCACCAAGTATTGTTCTATTCCAGTTCGGAAACTGTGTCAGTAAGTAGTCAACTGACCGGTCTGCGATTGCATGAAGAGAGTCAAACCTGAACGCTGCAATTACTGTAGTGCTGCCTCTTTTGTCGCCCGACCGAAAGTCCGCCTGTCCACTTGAGCAACTCAAGCGAGTCCCTCGAGTGTCTCCGCTCTCGTTTTCGCTCTTCCCCCACGCTGCATCTTCACTGTGCCTTTGGCCCCCATTCTCTCTTTACCTGTAATGGAGCATCGTGATTCGATGCGGGAAAGCCAAATGGCCAACCCCGACTCAGTTCCACACAGGTTACTTGCAGAAGTTGCGGTCCGATGATGCTATTCCTACACAAAGTGTGCTCTTCTCCCCCGCCTTCCCTGCTAGACTAAGAGCGCTTGACTGATTGAGTGAGTGACTGCCAAATTGACTGCCTCTCTGCAAATCCAATTCTTCCTGATTGCTCTGCAGCAGCACCGTTGTCATGAATGAAACACGACATGTAATTGACCGGTCACATACTCTAGACACTCACGTTGGCTGATCATTGGACCTTCTGAGCCTGTCCGGTGTGCAAAGACCCTCAGCTCCTCAAATCCTCAGCTACAAGTGTACTCTTCTGGAGTGGTTGATATAAGTATCGGCCAATCCTGCACTCGACCAGTTCGACACGGTCGCCTCTTCCCCTCCCACCTATCCATCCCCCCATCATCCTCCTCGTCCTCGTCCTCCACCTCCTCCGTTCCTAGGACAACGACAACATGGGCGGAGCCGTTCCAGCATCCACGTCCAACGGCGTGACCGTTGGCGAGACCAAGCTTCTCTCCAAGGCAAACGTTCGTCCCATTTTCTTCTGCGCGCTCGCCGTAGTCGGTGCAATTCTCTACGGTTACGATGGTACCTACTTTACCGGTATTCTCGAGATGCAACGCTTCAAGCGTGACTTTGGTAATCTCAACCCAGAGAACAACGAATACTTTATCCCTTCCAACGATCAGTCCTTGTACGCGTCCATCGTCCAGGCCGGTGAAGTTGTCGGTTCGCTTATTGCAGCTCCTCTTGGCGATTATGTCGGTCGACGAGGTGGCTTCTTTGGCGCTTGCACTCTCGTCACTATTGGTGTCATCCTCCAGCTCGTCACCATCGGCTCTAAGGCTCTTCTAACGCTGGGTCGTGGAGTCCTAGGAGCCGGCGTTGGAATCATTAGCAACTGCACGCCGTTATATCTCAGTGAAATTGCTCCCACCGCCATTCGTGGCGCTATTGTGTCATCCTGGCAGCTCATGCTTGCTATCGGCCAGGTCATCGGTGCCTGCATTGCTCAAGGCACCAAGGACATCGATTCGACATGGTCTTACCGAATTCCCATTATCTTCAACCTCTTCTTCGTTGCTATCCTCGTCGGCGGCATGTTCATCATCCCCGAATCGCCTCGTTGGCTCATCCAGAAGAACCGCGACGAAAAGGCTCTTGCCGCCCTCAAGCGTGTCAACAAGGGGCAGAACGATGATGTTCGCGACCACGTCATTGCCCTTGAATACAACGCCTTCCGACAAGCCCGACAGGACGAGCTCGAGCTCTCAGGTGAAGGTGGCTGGGGCACCCTCTTGCACGGTGTTGAGCTTCGCAAGTTTGCTTGCGTTCTCGGTATCTTGATTGGTCAGCAGATTGGCGGAGTCCAATTCATCTTCTCGTACACTGTCACATTCATGACTGCCGTCGGTCTGAAGGATGCCTTCATTATCACCATCATTGTCGACGTTATCGAAGTTGTGGGTGTACTTTGCTCCTTCCTTCTTGTCAACCGCTTCGGCCGACGACCCTTGATTCTTTGGACCTCGGTTCCCATGTTCATCTCGCTCTTCGTCGTCGCTGGTATCGGCACAAAGGGTCTCCCTCCTCGTGGCGAGTCGCTTCCCTGGCCTGGTGTCATCAGTGTAACCGAGGGTCGAACTATCGCTGCTATGATCTGCATCTACGTCTTCTTCTTTAACTTGGCTTGGGGTCCTCTCGCATGGGTCGTTGCTTCCGAGTTGGCTGTTGGCAAGAACCGTAGCAAGATCATGTCAGTTGGCACTGCCTGCTTCTGGGTCATTGCATGGGCTGTCACTTTCACGCTTCCCTACCTCTTCTACAACGCCAACCTCGGCGCCCAGATCGGTTGGATTTACGGTGTCGGCACTCTGATCGCTATGGGCTTTGTCTACTTCTACATTCCCGAGACCTTTGGCCGATCGCTCGAAGAGATCAACGAGATGCTTGAAGCCCGTGTCCCAACACGCCAGTGGACTACCTACGTCACCCGTCAGGAGCGCTTGCTTCTTGATCAAAGCCGACAGGTCGACGACGACTCGGCCCTCAGTACCAACCCTACCGATCTGTCACCCACCGCCTCCAAGGCTGGAGACAAGAGCGCAGACCAACCGTATAGCGCCAAGCTCGGCGAAGGCAACGCCAACCCCACTCGTCTTGGTACTACAGATGTCGGTGATGAGGCATAGTAAAGCCATTCTGGACGATTTCTCACATTTGACGATGACGATTCAAAAAGCACACATTGTATTCTTAGCATGCTCAATCTCCAATTGCATACATTTGACTTGCAGTCAAGCTTGAACGAAGATGAGATTCCCGACATCAAAATGCGAGTGCAATTACAGACAAGGGATAGGATGAGATCAGAATATCGAAGCTTAATCCGAATCCGAGTTGAGATCTGCTGCGAAACTTGCTAGGGATGATTTGAAGCTCTGTTGGTGCATGAAGCCAATCAAGCAGTGAGAGAGAAACGAAGGTCAGTATGTACTATCGGTTATACTGATTAAGTTCATATGTAATACTCACTCGTCGTGTTGGTCCTTCGTCTTCGCTGTCCTCTGAGTCCGAATTCGCTGCTTTTGCTCTTGATGCCTTAGACTGAGGAGGTTTCTTCTTGCGAGAGAAAGAGACCTCTTCGAAATCACTAGCAGGGTCTTCATCCTGATCACTTTCGTCACTAATTGCGATCGCCTGTCTATTAGACCCTCCACCTCCTCTTCCACTTAGTGATCCTCTCGTTCTCCTCGTCCTGCTTCCTCTGTCATCATCATCAATCACAGTGTTCTGCTGCAAAGCAGCGAGCTCATCAGCAAACTCTCTCTGATCCCTGATTTTCCTCGCTTGTTCAATAGACCCCTTGCCCGTCATTCCCAACTCCTTCAGCACGTTTTGCACCACTTTACACTGCCCAGCGTAGTCTGTCTCTGAGACGTTGGCTGCTTCGTAGAGCTTTTTCCACTGCTTACGAACTCCACATTCCGAAACGAGCTTTTTGAGCCTTGCTAGACGCTGTTCTGCCTCACTACCACCGCTGCCGGTTGTGGAGCTAGTGCGTGGTGATTTAGTTTTGGTGGTGGTGGAAGAGGAGGATATGGATTTGGTGGTGACTTTGGATGGTTTGCGAGATCGTGAGACGGAAGTGTCTTCTTCGAGTTCGCTAAAGGCTTGATCCTCTGGTTCTGGTTCAGAGCTGTTGCTGAGGGTAGGGCTGCTAGCAGCAGGAGCAGCATCTTCGTTGTCGCTGTAGTCTTTCTCGTCTTCTTCTTCATCATCATCATCGTCAATCAAATCTTCCTCGTCCGAGGACGGCTTTTTGCGTTTTGCGGGAGTCTTTTTGGTGGGTTTTGCTGGTTTTGCCGGTTTTGTTCGCGCTGGTTTTGATGGTGCCGATTTTGCTGGTGTTGATTTGGCTGGTGAAGACTTCTTTGGCGAAGAGGAATTTGATGTTGATGCCTTGGTCTGAGACTTGGCCTTCTCCCTATCTGCAGAGATCTCGTTGACCTGTTCTTGAATGGTTCGGTTGAGGAACTTCTTCTTGGATTCAAGGTCAACGCCAAAGTGCTCGTTCAGCATCTCACGGATCTTTCGCTTCGAGTGCTCCCTGGTGATCGATGCAAGTTCAAATGAGCAAAAGCACAGCATGTGTCAGAATGATATAGAAAGCGAGATGAACTTACGAAACGGTGTCATCCTCGAATGCCTTGACGATAATGGAATGGACCTTCTTGATGATCTGTGCATCGCTCGGTAACGACATCTTGAGCTTTCCTCAGATGTGGAATCGGAGAGATAGGAGGCGATCTCGCTAGTCTGAAGGTGAAGTGGTCGGAACAAGAGCAGACAAGATAGCTTCTTATATGCTGCTCAGGTGGCAGGAAGTTGATCAGGGTTTAGATAGGTTGCAAGCTGAGTCTTTTTGTTCCCACGGCTTGGAAGTAAGCTCGAGCGGAATTGCCGACAAGGGTGCAGAGCAACACCATACGCGAGGCTCCACTTGATCGGGTTTTCCAAAGCTTGAAGTTACACCTTCTTTTTACTTCGTAATACATCAGTCCAGCCAGTTTCTAATACTTACACGGCCACACTGCTCTGAATGGGGACACTGTACTGTTTGGTGCTGTGTCTAGAGAATGCCTCTATGCTGCTGCGTCATGTTCACGCCGTGTCGAAACGGAGAAGCCGAAAGACAGGTTCGGCCCGATCCGACCTTCGAGACTAATCAACACGTCGTCTATCATTTTTGGACAGAAACAGGAAATCGGGCTTGCCAGAAGCCAAAGTCGCGTCGCGCGCCTCGTCTGCTAACATTCGAAGTGTGATTTTTCGGAACCTTAGACCAACACTCTCACACTTCCTCCATTGTGCAGCGCACAGCCAAAGCTCGCAAATACGGCCATCATCTCCAATCTCTTCATCACCATCATCTATACCCGACCCTGGACGTCTCATACACTTTACTCGTGAACCTCTCATTGTCACCTCGAAGCTATCTTTGGCTATCATTGCCATTTTCGCCGTCATCTTCTGCGTCCATCTCGCATAGACGACGATCTTCGCTGGATTCTGTACAAATTAGACTGCTCCCGACCCACGCGCAAGGAGATAGAGCAGCATGTCGAGCGCACGCACATCTAGCGGGTCCAGGCCGCCCGTGGTTCCTGCAACACCGGTGGGCCGCTCCATGCGAAAGAAGAATCACCTCAACCTCAGTGCCAAAGCTTTCGATAAGGTGAGTGCAACATTGATCCATGATGTTCATTGTTGTCAGCTTCCGGCCGCTGACTTTTTGCACATTTCCTTCCTACTTGCTCTCTACAGATGTCCAAACGTCTCCTGTCCGTCGAGAAGTCCACAGGTCCAATGGCGACATGGGGTGCATCAGATCCAAAGGAACCCCTAGCAGCTGCATCGAATCGAATCGAGGGCATCCCAGAGCTCGGAGAAGGCGGACACCGTACTACTGCTTCCTACGTCATTGCTGAAGGAGACGATCAGCTTTCCAGTGCGCCAGAGACGAAGACCAGCACCGAATACCATCTCCGACGTTTTGGTAAAGCTCCCGTCCCGAGAGGTCTCACTCAAGGCGCAGGCAAAGGTCCAGATGGTGCAGCCCTTGCTGCTGCTGCAGCCAAGTCGTTGAAGGGCAAAGGTGTCGCACCCGTAGACTCATTTCTGAACGAAGGCAGCTTCGTCTTCAATCCGCTCAACAGGAGAGTACCGCAACCTACGCCGCGCAAAGCAAAGACACGCACCATCTCATCCACCAACAACGCAGCTTCCTCTCGCACCGCTTCCGGCCCAACAACAGCATCAGCGGCAGCGCCAGCGCCAGCACCTGCACCTGCCGAGCCGCGTTTGCCATCACAGCGATATCAACCACAGATGGATCAGCCTGGCCCTTCCAGTCAGCCCATGTCTGCTGCCGCCTCTTCAATACGCGATGCGACAGCCGACAGCGATGATCCAGCCTTTGTTCCGCTTGCACTTGTCGACCGTGACCTCCAAGAGGCGCTCATCCTGGAGGACCTCCTCTATGTGCTGCTTGGCATCGAAGGCCAGTATATCACCTATGCTTCATCCTACGACCCAGAAGACGTCGCACATCGTCTACGAGGTGCACAATTCACCATCGATTCGGCTCTCGATGCTCCTCTCCGTGACCTTGTCGATCGCATCTTGCCCCTTGCAACCGACTACACCGCTGTCTACGCCTTCATTGAGACCGATTCTGGTCTTGAATTTGGCACAGTCAACCACGCGCTCTGCTCTGCCATCCGCGATCTGCTGCATGACTACGAGCTCCTTGTCGTTCAGCTCGAACATCAGATGGCATCTTCGGCTTCGTTCAGCCTCCAGAAGCTTTTCATGTGGATCCAGGAGACGGCACGCACACTTGCAATGGTGCGTGCTCTCACTGACGAGATTGTCGGCATTTCCCATGCAGATCTGTTCGATGATGAAGATGACGACGACTCGTCGGATGGAGGTTCAGACATCAGTGGCACATCAGCGCTGGAGAGGGAAAGGCGAGCACTGCTTGGTCTTGATGATCCCGAAGATGAAGGCGTGGAAGGTGGAATCGCAAAAGGAGGTGAGGTACTCTCAATGCTTTGGGATCGCATCACACGCATGAGCGGAGATCCCAAAGCACGCGCTCTCTTCACCACTCTCTTCCAACGTGCCTCTCAACCATATGCTCAGACCCTGGTCCAATGGATCACTACCGGTGACCTTTCCGACACCTACGAAGAATTCATGGTTATGGAAGATGCCAAGGTCACCCGCGCAGCTCTCGAGTCAGATCCCACCGACGAATACTGGGAGACAAGGTACACCCTCCGCGACGAGACTACCATCGCTAAGCGCGAACGTCAACGTCAGCTTGGTCTGGATCTTGATGCAGAGTTGGAGGACGAAGAGGACAATCCGCGTGGCATCCTCACAGGTGGTGCGAGGATTCCTTCTTTCCTCGAGCCGTGGAAGCACAAGATTCTCTTGGCGGGCAAATATCTCAACGTCATTCGCGAATGCGGGCTTGAGGTGCCGTCAGATCCAGAAGAGACCGCGAGCGGGAACGGTGGGAAGAGCATGACAGCAGTCGTGGTGATGAACGACGAGTCCTTTTTCCGCCGCATCGAGGCTGCGTATCAGCGAGCCAACTCTGCTTTGCTCAAGCTGCTGCTCGAGGATCAGCACATCTTGGAGCGCTTGCGGTCACTCAAGCACTTCTTCTTTTTCTCCGAGTCCGATTTCCTTTCATCCTTCCTCGAGCAGTCTGGGCACGAACTCGTCAAAAAGGTATCACCAACAAAGACAAGGGAGACTGTACAGCAGCGACTTCAGACCCATCTGGGTGCAGTGCTGGGCTCGAGCAGTACAGTCGGGTTCGAGGACCCTTATCGCGAAGATGTTCGCATCGTCCTTGCGTCAGAAGGTGCCTACGACCAGCTCAAGCGTATCGCAGAAACCAAAGGTGGAATTGAAGCGACCAAGCTTGCGCAAGCGAATGCTGCAGCTGCTGCAGCTGCCTCATCTTCTGGCAAAGAGACGTTTGTCCCTGCTGTCACGCTGCTGCAGTTCGATGTAGCGGTCAAGTTCCCTGTCTCACTTGTCATCAGCCGCAAGAACATTCTTCGATACCAATTCGTCAGTCGCGGTCTGTTCCATCTCAAAACCCTCGAACGATCACTTTCCGAGCTCTGGTTGGATCATTCCTCTAACACCCTGTGGAAGCAGAAGACGCACCCTGCTCTGGAAAAATGGAAGCAGAAGCTTTTCATGCTTCGGTCTCGCATGACATTCTTCGTCCAGCAACTCCTGGCGTTCCAGATGATGGAGGTCGTCGAACCGAACTATCTCGATCTAGAACGGAAGCTGCGCAACGTAAAGACAGTCGATCAGCTCATGAAGGACCATTTTGCGTTCCTGAACACGACGAGGAAAGAGCTCATGTTTACGGACCTGAGGTACTTGGAGTTGCATTCGAAGTTGACGGAGGTAATCAACGTGTTTGTGGAAAACAGGACGAGGTGGCAGGATCAAGTGCTGTTGGAGACTGAAAGGTGGAAAAAGGCAGGGGGAAGGAAGGGATTGGCCCCGGAGCCGGCGTTGCAGGATACGACGAATGAGTTTTTGGGCAAGGTGCAGAAGCATTGGGAGAGGTATGCAAAGACATACAAGGATGTGGTGAATCTGTTGAGTACTACAGATAATCCGGCGGCTTTGCCACTGGCGTATCGATTCCAGAGCTCGAACTTGTAGCTACTCCACTAGCTCACCAAACGGAGTTCGTTGTGCCTGTGATGCTGTTGTGCCGGTGGGAGAAGAGTTTGAATAAGGATGTGTTGAACATCTGCAGATCAGATAACGCTTATCGCGGCTTTTGAACTGAGAGTGGAGGTTTACCCCACGTTTGAAAAACTCGCCGCATCACACGCGCACGTACCAAATCGTTTTACTAACACCATATCAATCTCTACTTTTCTCTTACTTTTCGAACTCACGTCGCTGCTGACGTTGCCGGACTACTCTGCTATTACGGCAGCTCGATATGGCTCGATATGATGAACCAGTCCCACAGCTCAGATGATGAAGCTGTGACCTCTTTGCAAGCTATTCCACCATCGACGGCACCACGACTACCAGCAGAGATCCTTGCCGACATCATAGAGCTAGCTATCCGTACAGCATCACCGTGTCCTCTCGTCTCCTTACCTTCTGTCATCAATCCAGATGAGCCTCCAAGATCTCCATTCACTACACCTCTTAGAGCTTCATACACCTCAGCTTGGGCTTGGACGGGTCACCTGCTTCACGTCTCCAAATTCTTCTACTCGATCGCAAAGCCTCTTCTTCTTCAAACGCTTACACTCGACTCTGATGCCGCTGCGAAGTCTTTCTTCAGCATCCTGTCGAGTAATGATATAGCAACTACGCTGGATAGAGTGGAGAGGGCGTGGTTTGGCAACGTCTCTTCGCTGGCGAGGCAAGGGTTTAAAGTCGATCCGATCGGACTGCGTCTATCGGAGGCTGGATGGTATGAAGAATGTTCAGGAGGGTTCGTTGTAGGGCACGCGTACGCTTCTAGACCAAAGTCGCGAAGGAGGACGAAGGAAAGGAATCAGAACGGCAGTGTAGCTGCAAAGCCGAAACAGTATCGTAGTGTTAGCGTCTACTGGGCGGAGGAGCAGCTGGTCGAGGAAGTAAGCGATCCTGAACATTCAAGTGACAGTGACAGCGACGAAAGCTTCAGCAGCGGCGAAGTTTTTTCGTCGCTCGATGCTATCCAACAAGATGGTCCTAGCAGCGAGTTTGCGCGATCTCTGCCTAGTTCATCGGGACAAGCGTTTGCGAGCAGTTCTGGCGCAACATCCAGACGACGATCTCACCAGGACGAGTCATCAATACGAGATCCCCGCGTCGATCGACCCCATGAACCAGCATGGCAGACGCTATATTCCCGACAGAGGCGAAGGTCGCCTGCTAGAGCAAGAGCGACATCCAACTCGGCATATGCATCAGGCTCGAGATCCAGCGCACAACTGGAACCTGGGAGCAGCGTTCAGATAGGTCCTTCAGAAGGCGACCTCGATCCATGGGACATGCAAGATGCTCAAGAAAGACTTGCTGCCATCGCCAACTCTTCTGCGCATGCTGAGGAGCTAACCATCATAGAAGAGACGGGAGATACTGAGCCGGATCAACCTGACGCAGACATAGACAATGGAACAATACACCACCGTCGTCGAAAACGTGAGATCTACGCCTATCATCTCTGCGCAGCCACGCTCGAGCCTTGGATAAATCCGCTTCTCTCCTCAATCCGCTCATTACGACTTATCACTATCACATTCTATCCAGGTCATCTTCTGGATGATGACAAGCTAGAACATATGCTTCGACGTATACTCTCCCCTTCTGAGTGTCCGAGGCTGCAGACGCTGTTGATCAGGATCGTGTTCGATGCAGCAAGCGCAGGCAGTAGGATGCGAAGGTTCGAGAGGACAAAGACAATTGCTGGAGCAGTAGATAGGATCGGAGATGAGAGAGTGAGAGTGATGCTAGTCAACAGTAGGGTGGGAGAGGGAGACTTGGTAGCACTCCCAGTCAGGGAAGCCGGTGAAGATGAGGAGGATGTCGTGACAGTCAGCCCATTGAGTAGGAAAGCTGTTACACTGACAAAAGAGGGCTGGTGGGCGAGAGTCTTACAGCAAAATCACTACTCACCATCGAAGCAAAAGCAAGAGCAAGAGCAAGAGCAAGAGGGGGAGCAATGCGGACAAGAAGAGCAGTTGGAAGGAGTCAGGCAGACGGAAAGACAGGAGAGACAGGAAAGGCAGCTGTCAAATTGGCAGATGTTCTTTCCCCCCGGGCAACACGGCAATCCAACCCATCTGGTCAACCTGATCTACCATAGCGACCCTTGGCCAGATCATCCAAATCCTGTGACTTAATACTCGCCTCGATGACAATGAAAGACACTTCATTCCCCGACGATTGCGTTGAGTCATGCTTCTTGAGTTTGGCGAAGTAGACAAGCAAGATTTCAGACGCTTCGAGTCGCTCACGAGACAATTCTTGTCCCTTTCATATCAGGTTAGGGTGGCAACAGATTCAGAACTCAAATGCGGATTCGAGCCACCTCTACCACCCTCCACTGTCATATGTGCACCCTTTGATGTGTCTGCTGCAGCCTGGAGATCCTGCTGCTCGTCAGGGAAACAGCAGACAATAGATCACCGTGTCCGACGGAGTCCTTCCGAGCTCGCTTGGCTCCAGACCCCATGATCGCTTTTGACGGCAATCTTCGCTCTCTTCTTCGTGCTCTCTATCAAACTAGCTTGCGGGGGTGGTGGGTATGCTCGGATGACGGGAAGTTCAAGATCACCGAAGATGGAAAAAGGCGATCGAAACGATGGCGGCGATCTGGTGCAGATACGAACTCGCGGTAGGAACCGTATGCACAATTGAGTCAGCTTGCACATCTCATTGCATTGTGGGGCGTTGTGGGCCTCTCAGAGGATCATTTCAGGAACACTGTCATCCGATTACGGGCCTAGCAACCCCACGGCCGGACGAAGGCTTTGGCCGGCGGAAGGGCGGCAAGACTGAGTTGGGAAGATTGCGAAAGGGACAAGGCAACAAATTTTCATGCTGACTTGCGGCATACAAATAAGGGTCCACACAATTTTTGCGGGGTGGCAGAGATTTCCGGCACTAAAATTAGGTTTGCTTTAGCGCCCTTGCATTTGCTTCCGCTCGAAACATTCGGCATGATTGTCGAGCAGGGGAATGGCACAGAAGCGTGCTCAGAAACATCATCTGGAGTGCCAGATGGCGGCGTCAGGATTTCTTAGAAACTTCACACAGGGTTGATCTGACAATCAAGGGGCTGACGTTGGTCGAGGCTCGAAAGGAAATTCATTTGATCGGAGGAACATTCCACTTCTGTCGTTATGACACCGATAGCGGCAGCCCTTTGAAAAGAGTGTTTCGGTCGACTTGTGTCCTTACATGCTGTTCCATTGTGATTTCACAGCAAGCTGTCGAACGGAGCGACGAATAAGCCATCATTCGTCTTCGTCCGGGAATCTCGACCCGCTGACATTGCTTTATGGTACTCGCCCACGTACGGAAGGGTGCTAGAACAACAGTGCGCACCAAAGCGTTTCGCACGTTGTGGCCGCCAGCTCCGACGTCGCTGGACCGAGAGTGACGGTTGCTAACGAGAGAGAGGCGCCAGACTCCACTGAGCGACAAAGAAAAGGATATAAGGAGCCATTGCGCACCGTCAATGGTGACGAAGCATGCACTCCACATCGCCCTTCAGTCCTCTACCCTAGACATCATCTGCAATCATTCAGGCTCGTCCTTTCTAGACTCCTTAACCCTTCCTCTTTCCCCTTACTCAAACATGTCCAGTAAGAAAGCCGCCCTTCTTTCGGCACTCAGCCTTGCTGGTGCAGTCCAGGCTCTGCCCAACTCCGCCTCGGCTACCAGTGGTGTCTGTGACATCTACGCTGCTGGCAACACGCCTTGTGTTGCTGCACACAGTACTACTCGAGCCCTGTACGCATCCTACAGTGGACCTCTTTACTCTGTTCAGCGAAGCTCTGACAGTCATACTACCAACATCTATCCCCTGTCCGCTGGTAATGTTGCCAATGCAGGTACTCAAGACCAGTTCTGCGGCGGAACCACCTGCACGATCAAAGTCATCTACGACCAGACCGGGCGAGCCAACCACCTCACCCTCGCTCCTCCTGGAGGTGCTGCTGGTGCCGATGTGCTTGCTGTTGCCAACCGTGCACCGATCACTGTGGGAGGACACAAGGTTTACGGTGTCTACATCTCTCCCGGTACCGGCTACAGGAACGATAAGACGAACGGTATTGCAACCGGCAATCAGCCCGAGGGCATTTATGCAGTGCTCGACGGAACTCACTACAACGACAAGTGCTGCTTCGACTACGGCAACGCAGAGGTGAGCAATACGGATACTGGTGCAACCCATATGGAAGCAATCTACTTTGGCAGCAACACCTTTTGGGGAAGCGGCGCTGGTAGCGGGCCCTGGCTCATGGCGGATCTGGAGAACGGACTCTTCAGTGGATACAACTACAAGCAGAATACTGGAGACCCCACCATCACATCCCGCTTCGTCTCTGGATTCGTGAAGGGAGACTCCAGCAACTTGTGGGCTATTCGAGGAGGCAACTCCCAATCTGGTGGTCTTTCGACATTCTACAGCGGTCAGCGACCTAGCGGATACTACCCGATGAACAAGGAGGGCGCTATCATTCTTGGTATCGGTGGTGACAACAGCAACAGTGCTCAGGGCACGTTCTACGAGGGCGTCATGACTTCGGGTTACCCCTCGGACGCTACTGAAAATGCTGTCCAGGCCAATGTCGTCGCTGCTCGCTACAGTGCCTGAAAAGAGCCATCTTTTATGTATGAAAAGTTAACTTCGAGAATTGTCATCTGTAATGGACACAAGCGGGTTTAGCTATAGTTGCTCTATCGTTCAGCTGTACGTAATAATCTTGAGCGTGTGTGAGAGCAACAGCTTCGGGCTGGCCTTGAGATCGTCGATACTTGGGCCTGGGAAGAAATGTCGTACATGTCGAATGGCAAAGAAGATCAAGTCGGATGTTCCGTCGATTTCGTCGAGCTTTGGCCAGAGTCTATTCTGAGTTCAGAAACATCGTGCGAATTGGAAGAGCTGCCTATGGGAATCGTCATGCAAGCAATAGGAGATAGGATTACGGCTGCACTGTACAACACAACATAGCTCGTAGGCCCAGACATCGCTGGCAGATTGGCGGCTCTCTTGCCATCTTGCACCTGCTTTGCTGTTCCTAAGCTTCATACACGTGCAAGGTGGTTGCAAGACCATAGCTTGTCAAGGAGAAGAAGCTGTCAAAATGCGGCCGCCATTCGTGTGGAGGGAGAGACCGGATTTTAGTCCGGGTTTCGGACTCAAGTCAAAATCGAGCACGCCAAGGCACTTGACCACTCTTCACCGCCGGAGAAAAGCAGCAGACATATCCGAAGCACGGACCTGTCGAGCCAACAACAACGCAAGAGGTCATCCAAGGTAAGCTAAGCTGTGTCAGCTTCATTCTCAGACGTATAAAGTGTGGAGTCCTAGAGTCAGACTATCCTAGCAGCATTCCATCATACCTTCACGACAGCAATCAAGCCGACTGTCTGAATAACAGACATCTGCTCTACGCCGCCCGCCATACTCGCCTCCACCTTCTCAAGGACGGCCGTCAATAGACTGGCCACTCCCCTTCGTAGCTCCCTTCCGCTCGCAGTACGCACTGTCACATCTGTCTCGTCGCTAGCAAGCCAACGACCTCCTCAATCTTTAGCACGTCGTTTCGGAACCACCGCAATCCCTGCTTTCTCTTTTTCAAAGATGGCTGACGACAACTCCAAAAAGGATGGCTCCGCCAATTGGTCCAACAAGGACGGTCACTTCCGTCGTCAAGAGTCAAGCTTCCGTTCATTCATCGAAAAAGGCGGCAAGCATGAGCCTGAAGTTGGCCGTTACCATCTTGTCGTAGCCCTTGCTTGTCCCTGGGCTCATCGTGCCTTGATTGTTCGCCAGCTCAAGGGCATTGACAAGGTTCCCAATCTTCTTCCTGTTCACGTTGTCGACTCGCTTCTTGGCTCCGAGGGTTGGAGCTTTGTTCCTTATGACGAGCCTGCCGGTTTCGGTATTCCCGGTACAGGCAACCACATCCCCGGTCAAGAGGATAAGAAGCGTATTCGTGGTCTCTACCTTGCTGCTGACCCCGAATACTCGCAACGCTGCACCGTTCCCATCATCTGGGATACCAAGCTCAACACCATTGTCAACAACGAATCGAGCGAGATCATTCGCAACCTCAATACTGCTTTCGACGACTTCATCCCGGAGGAGCACCGCGGCGTTACCTACTACCCTGAAGACATTCGTTCTGACATTGATGCTTTCCACGAATGGGTCTACCCAAACATCAACAACGGTGTCTACAAGTGCGGTTTCGCTACCACACAGAAGGCATACGAATCCAACGTTGGTCCACTCTTCGACTCGCTCGACCGTGTCGAAAAGATGCTTCAGGACGGTCGTACCTACCTGTACGCCGATAAGCTCACCGAGGCCGACATTCGTCTGTACACCACAATCGTTCGCTTCGACCCTGTCTACTTCACCCACTTCAAGTGCAACTACCGCACCATCCGTGATGGATATCCACTCATCAACAAGTGGATGCAGAATCTCTACTGGAACAACCCCGCTTTCAAGGACACCACTGACTTTGACAGCATCAAGGCTCACTACTTCGAAAGCCACACTCAGATCAACCCACACCGAATCGTCCCCGAGGGTCCTGTTCCTCACATCCTCCCTCTCAGCAAGTGAGAAGCATCACACTGTAATGGTAGTCTAGTCTAGTCTGGAATGTAATTTGTGTATCGTGACTTTCAGTAACCTCCTCAGCTTAAGGGTCAGAAGTGCCAGTAAGGTCGAGGCCAAGCTCGGCGGTGAGATCTGCTACATGACGCTCCCGCTTCTCCAGAATGTTGGCGTACCGAATAGATGCCTTTAGCTCGTTGCATGCCAAGTGAATTAGCTTGTCGACGCTGAACAGACGCGAAGTGAGCGAGTGTGCAAGGCCGTAGAACGATGAGGCTGATGTTGTTGCGAGCAACTCCGTTTCGTACAGCTTGAGGATGGCCATTGCGACGCGGAACAGAATCACCATGCCTTCGACGAACATCACGTCCCATACGCGGAACAGCGTCTCGACCGGAAGACAGTCGGTATAGAGCGACAGGAACCATGCGAACGTGATCGCTGGCAGATCCACACCCAGCTCTGTGATGTGATCGTACAAACGAGGCATGTGCTCGCTTACCAGCTCGATCAACACCCTCTGATCAGCTTGCGACACGAGGAGATGTGACGTATAGTACTCGCTCGGCAAGATCTTCTCGATCAGGCACACCAGCACCCAGAAAGCTTCTTCTTCTGTCGCATGCGTGAGCAACAACGTCGCTGCAAGGTTATTCATACCTTGACAATAGCCTGTGCTTGGGTTGTACCAGCTGAACGCCACCAGCAGACGACGCAGCTTAGGTACACCCTGACCATCACCACCAAAGTAGATGTTTGTAGGCATGGTGCGATGCACGTCGAGGTCAATCTGGGTGAGACATTCGTTTGTCTCGCCCTGATGATCCGAGAGCAGCTCCTGGTAGCGGCCAGGCTCAGCGATGTCATTGGCACCACTGCACTCTGCCCAGATTCTAGCTCGGTAGCAGAGCGGGATGCCGGTCTGACATAGCGTCAAGAACTCGCGCCAGTCCTCCTTGCCGCTCTTCGAGTCGCCCATACGATTGACACCGACCATGCCAGAAGACCAGTCTTCTTCGGGTGCTTTCTCAGCCGAACCCAGCGCCTTCGCTCCATCTGACGGTGCGCCGCCAAATAAACTCCCTGCTAATAGCGCCTTGGTCTTGGAAGTTGACGCTGACACGGCTGACTTGGCAGAGTTTCCATTCGCTTGTGCGAGAGCGTTGCTACTTGCACTGCTATTAACAGCGCTCGTTTCAGACAAGGTAGTCTGCAGCCTAGCTCTCCTGCGTTCGAGGAAGGCATCCCAGCGCTGCTTTTGTTCGACTTGCTGCGTATCATGCATGTCCTTGAGCTGCGTCAAGAGTCTCCGGACTGTATTGGAGATCGAAGGCAGGCCAAGCTGAGCGCCACCTTCGAGTGCCGCGCTCGCCTTGACCGGGCTAGCTGACCTCGAAGATGCGTTGGAACGTGTGCCGCGGCGCAATTTTGAAGGGCTCCTGCGAGAAGGTGACGCAGACGAAGGCTTGGAGACTGCACTGACAGCAAGGACCTCTGCCTGGACCGGTTTGCTGTCGGGCACGGTCAGCAAGTTGCTGCGACGCTTTGCACGCTTAGCCTTGGTGCTGGCACTATCAGCAGCTGCACCGTCATCGGATGTGGAACCCTCTACAGCAGAGGTGGCGCTGGTCGAAGGAGCCGGAGATGTGGAACGCGACCCCGGTAGGAGTTGAACGTCGTTGTGGTCAACTTGCGAAGCAACAGGGCTGAGTCTCTCGTTGATCGCCCGCGACAAATCCATCCCGTCGTCCTCTGAATCGGCAGTGTCCAGGTCAGGGTCGTTCTTGTCGTCTTCACTCTGACTATCGGTTCCGCCGCGAGCACGGATTCCGACTTTGATACCGGTCAGTGTTGCTGGCGCTGGTGCAGAGGCCTTCCTCGCTTGACGGAGCAGCCGAAGGTCGGCGTCTGTAGGATTGTAGATGAAGCCGTATCGATCTGTGAGCACTTGGAATTCCTCTTCGAGGCTGCTATCGGAGTCAGAGTGGTCTGCTGGACGAATGACGATGGACGAATCTGCCATAGTTGTCGCTATTTGCGTTGTCGCAGCTGTGTGCGATGCTGATGGAGCGTTCTCGGACATGTTTGTGAAGCCCGGGACGGGCGCTTTGCCGCCATAGACTTCGAACTCGTCGCCGGAGCTTTCCTCTTCGTCGAGGGTGCTGAGTCGAGCGCCCCGCTTCTGTTTGGCCGATGTCGGCGTGTCTATGTCCGAATGCTGAGTTTCAGCCCCTTTGCTGTTGCTGGAGTCGGATGCGATACTAGACTTGACCTTCTCATCAATGCTGTTGCTGCTACTGGAGGAAGAGATGCCGAGGCCGGCCAGAGCTGAAGCACTCTTTCTCCCCTTCTTCTTGCGGCGAATGAGGGTTGGTGGCGCTGCATCATTCGGCAAGATTGGCTCGAGCTCCACTGCAGCACTCGGTGGTCTCGGCGATGGCGCGCCAAGAATTGCGCTTCCACTTCCATCGGCGACGGTGAGCGAATTCGTCTGGTCTGCGCTTCGACGATCGAACTGGTAGGTGTCGGGGAGACGAGTCACGTTCGGTTGTTGTGCAGCAGGAGGTGTCTCAGGTGCCGGCGACGAGCGTGTGTAACGACCAAAGGCTCGCGCAAAGGTGGAAGCAGAGGCAGCTTTTGTTGTTTTGGAAGCACTGACCGAGCGCTTGCCCGCAGCCTCGTTAGCAGCAGCAGATGGAACCATCTCGCGCCTGCCAGGGCTGGTGGCCTTGACCATGCTTGGTGCGGTGCTTGGAGCTGCTTTGCGCGAGTCGCCACCGCCAGACCATGGAAGCAGGCCACTTGCCCAGCCACCTAAGCCAGCGCCCAGAGAGGTGCTTGACGAGGTGGATCTGGCGCGTGGTGAAGCAACGTGCGGCGATGCTGCTTTGTGGAGTGACTGAGGAGAAGCGGGAGGTAACGGCGAAGACTTGAGAGCTCCGGGGCGCTGCCTTGACGACGGGCTCGTACTGACGCTATCCACAAAGGAGGCGGCGGACGACTTGAGACTGCGGTCATCCTCGTCCTTGTCACGTGTAGAAGCAATGGAGATGGACAGAGACTTGCCGCGTTCACGACCCGACATGGCTGCGTCTGCGGATGCGGCAGTCTTGTGGGATCGCAGTGAAGGGCTGCGCTGGGATTGGGATGCATCTGTGGCGCTGTGAACGCTCGCTGGTTTCAAAGAGGGTGAGCGAGTGATGGCCGAGGTGTTGGCTAGACCTTCAAGATCCTCTAGCATGGCCTCTTGCAAGGAGTCAGGAAGAGCACGTTCAATGGCCTCGGGAGGCGCTTCAACGCCAGCTTTCTCTTTTGCAAGATTTTGCTGCTGTTCGGCGATACGTTTCCGCTTTAGCACCTCAGCGTCAAGAACAGGCGCACGAAGTAGGCTGCGGTTTATCTGACCTTGCTTGATACCGTGTTCAAGACACAGGCTAGTAAGAGCAGCTTCGCGTGACTCGCTTCGCTGTTGTAAATGCTCCACTGCTTCTGCGTGTTGAGCCCTTTCCTTATCCGTCGACGAGCAGAGCTTGTCAAGCTCGGCATGCGCTTCGGCAAGAGCTCGCGATAACGCCTTGGTGAGTTGAACAGCATAGGACTGTGGCTTGCCGTTCTCTTTGGTGCGTGCATTAGCGTTGGAAGCCTTGACGGGCGTTGACTCGCGCGGCTGTTTAGTGGCTAGCGGACGATGAGGCAAAGGACCCGAAAGAGCAGACTCGAGCTCGGTCTCCCCTAACCGATGAAGCTGCTGCAACCAGTCGAGCGGAAACTCGACCTCTCGCACCATATCTTGAACGCGGCTACCAGTGCCGTTGGTGGTCGTAGAGCCATGTGAGGCGCTTGGTGTAGGGCTGCGTCGTCTGTGGCCTTCGGAAGGTGACAGTGCTCCGTCTCTTCTGCCTGAACGTGAGCTAGGTCGAGCCTTTGGCATGGGTGTCTGGTTGGGAGAAGCAGCAGCGGAATGGTAGAAGGGCGAGGGCCTCGTTGCTTTTGGTGCTGGAGCTTCGCGATCGAACAATTGCGGTGATGAAGGTGCAGGACCGCCGAACAGGGAATCATCTGGAAGCGATGGTTCGTCCGCATCATCGAATTGAAGGTCGTAGCTACTGACTCGGCCGGTGCGCGGGATGTAAGAAGCAGTCGTTGATGCATCTTCGGCCCCCGTCGAGGCTGAAGATGTCTTCGCGACACCATCGCGAGAATAGAAGACGTCATCGTCGATTGGAGCAGGTCGCAGGCTTGATGTTGATGAGCTGGCCTCGTTGTGATAGGATGAAGTGCGGCTGACCGATCGTCGAGGAACAACCGAGTGAGGATCAGTACTGTAGTCAATAGGAGCAGCTTTTCGTTGACCCCAAATGGGGCGATTGACAAGGGAAGAAGGGCCAGGTGACTTAGTCGGCGACTCTCCGGCAAAGAGCGGATGTGCCTTGGCCAGATCAGGTGCTCGAACAGGTGAAGCCATGCTATCGACCGCCTTGGATTGCTGTAGTGTGATAGATTTGATAGAACAGAACGAGGCGGAAGAAGTTTGGCTCTTCTTTGTTCCTTCTTCGTGTCGAGACTTGCCGACTGTCTGTCTCGCGAAGAGAGGTCGAGGTCGATTCAATATGATCCTATGAAGACATTCTCGGCATGTGTCCAATCGCGGGCTGGAAACCGTGCAGATGCGACTATAAGCTACTTCGGACGCAGCCAATAGCTTCGGAAGGTGATACGGCGTGCGTGATGTTGCGGAAGGTGAAGGTGATGATGGTCGAAGGATAAGTCCACGGTTCAAACTACCTGAAGTGACTGGCGTAGTATTGTAGTGCAGTGTTGGTCTCTCGCTCTGTACTGTGTTCGTGATTTCATGCTCTCGGTGTGTGTCTGTGCAGCGCGTCCGTCAAAAAGTGGAGCTGAACCCAAGCCTTAGCTTGACTTGACAAAGTAGCGGGAAGCTGCTATCGGGCCTTTTCCCGATTAAGCTGAGCATTTCGGTTGGACCCTCTCTGCGCTCTAGCCATTTCTTCTCATCAACGTTCTGACCTCGCTTCACCTTCCGATATCCATCATTCAAACGATAGGCAGCAGATCCAACATGGCGCCTTCGGTCGTTCCGCAGTCATCAGCGGGCGGCGCCGCTCTACAGGCATCCGCTGATGACCAGCTTACTATCGAGATGCTCGGCGCTGGTCAAGAGGTCGGTCGCTCTTGTTGCGTCCTCAAATACAAGGGAAAGACCATCGTATGCGATACCGGCGTTCATCCTGCTTTCACTGGTATTGCAGCGCTACCTTTCATCGACGAACTTGATTGGTCTACTGTCGATGCTATCCTCATCACCCATTTCCATCTGGATCACGCCGCCGCTCTCACTTACATCATGGAAAAGACCAACTTCCGCGACGGCAACGGCAAAGTCTACATGACACATCCCACCAAAGCTGTCTATCGCTTCCTCATGTCTGACTTTGTCCGCATCAGTAATGCCGGTAATGACGACAATCTCTTCGACGAGAACGAGATGCTTGCATCATGGCGCCAAATAGAGGCCGTCGATTTCCACCAGGACGTCTCCATCGCTGGTGGTCTCCGCTTCACTGCTTACCATGCCGGCCACGTCTTGGGTGCTTGCATGTTTCTAATCGAAATTGCTGGTCTACGTATCCTATACACAGGCGACTTCAGCCGGGAGGAAGATCGTCACCTTGTGCAGGCCGAAATTCCACCTGTCAAACCAGACGTACTCATCTGCGAATCTACCTATGGCACACAGACACACGAACCTCGTCTCGACAAGGAACATCGCTTCACTTCTCAGATCCACCACATCATCAAGCGCGGAGGTCGTGTGCTCTTGCCCGTCTTTGTGCTCGGAAGAGCTCAGGAGCTACTCCTTCTCCTCGACGAGTACTGGGCTGCGCATCCCGAGCTACACAGCGTGCCCATCTACTACGCATCCGCGCTAGCCAAGAAGTGTATTTCGGTCTACCAAACCTATATTCACACCATGAACGATCACATTCGCACACGCTTCAACCGCCGTGACAACCCGTTCGTCTTCAAGCACATCTCCAATCTCCGATCGCTCGAAAAGTTCGAGGACCGCGGTCCATGTGTTATGATGGCCTCACCAGGTTTCATGCAGTCTGGCGTGTCACGCGAGCTTCTCGAAAGGTGGGCTCCTGACAAGCGCAATGGTCTCATAGTCTCCGGCTACTCCGTCGAGGGTACCATGGCCCGCAACATTCTCAACGAGCCCGAAGAGATCATTGGCATGAACGGCCAAAAGATCCCACGACGCATGTCTGTTGATTACATTTCCTTCTCTGCCCACGTCGATTTTGCACAGAACTCCCGCTTCATTGACGAGATCAAAGCACAACACATCGTCTTGGTGCACGGAGAGCAGAACAACATGTCCAAGCTCAGAGCCGCCTTGCAAGCCAAGTTCACTGCTCGCGGTTCAGATACAAAGATTCACACACCGCGCAATTGCGAGCCGCTTGTTTTGCAGTTCCGCGCACAACGCACAGCTAAAGCCATCGGCACTATCGCTGCCAAGCCACCAGCGCAAGGCGATGTCGTGGACGGCTTGCTCATCAGCAAAGACTTTGCCTACACCATTCTCGATCCCAAGGACCTCACAGATTTTACAGGTCTGTCTACAAGCACGATTGTTCAGCGTCAGCGCGTAGCCCTCGCCGTCAGCTGGGATATGGTTCGATGGCATCTGCAAGGCATGTATGGTCGACTTCAGGAGGGAGTCGATGCTGAAGAAGGATTGCGGACGTTGCGCATCATGGGGGCGGTTGATGTGAGACAGAGCGCACGTTATGAGTTGCTAATTGAATGGGTTAGCAGCATCGCCAACGACATGGTCGCCGACAGCATTGTAGCGCTTTTGCTGGGAATCGACAGCGCACCATCGAGCGTCAAGATGACAATGCACAGCCACAACCACCATCACCATCACGACGATGCACAGACAAAAGCAGAAGGCGCAGACGAGGAGATGGATGCAACAGAAGATGAAGAGGCGCTCACACCCTCAGGAACCTCAGAAATATTCCCTTTGCATCCGTTCTCAGAAGCAGCGCTCGTAGCAGACAGCGACGCTAAAGCAAAGGCTTCATCTGATGAGACAATCCAACAAGATGCATATCAGCTGGCCAAAATGGAACATATGGCAGCCTTCCTTGAAGCCCACTTCGGCCAAGTCGAAGAGCTCGTCATCCCCGAAGCACCAAGCACTGAGGTTGTGCAGGCATCTGAGCAACGGGATCCTTCTGCCAAAGAAGGCACTGATGAACAACCCGAACAGAAGGACGATTCAGCCGACACCGAGATGCCTGCCGTCAAGCCTGATCCAGACGCAGCAGAGCCCGAAGCGGCAGCAGCTACCGAGACAGATGACGATAAGCCCTCATCCGCCGAGCCAGCATCGCTTCCATCCGTGTCGATAGCCTCTCTGTTTGAAGGAGATTCACGACCTGCGCTGAGAGTGTACTTGGACGAAGCCGAGGCAGTGGTTGATGTTCAAAACCTCGTCATCGTCGCTTCATCAGAGTCTTTCCGCACACGTGTCCAGCATCTCTGCACGCTTGCGTTGCGATCCTTCACGTCCTTATCGGACGCTTTCCAATTGCCACAACAGATGGGAACATCGCTGTTCCAGGGCAAGCACAGCCAGCTAGCCACCATTCCAGAGTTTGGAGACGAGAGACCATCTAAGATGATTCGCTCGTCCTGAGTCTCGAGATGTTTTTGTATTTGTATCGTATCACAGCTTTGGCAAACGTACTATTTAAAGCTCCTGAACAGTCTGGACCGGATCCTCTTTAGAGCTGCGATTCGAGCAGAGCTGTTTCGATCCATAACGTGAGATCAGACCGGAGAATTAACGAAAGCTCTTAGTGCAATGCAGAGTGACAAAGTTAAACACTGCTCGTATTAATGACCTCTGATATTGCGTTGCGACCTTCGATGAGGTTCTGATAGGCACCAATGTGGTAATGATTTTGATTGACAAGTACAAATACAGTTTTGCAGAAAAGGATCCGACGTGCTGAACAAAGCTCTAGATTGCTCCGTCTGCACGCGGAGAGGTTCCGCTCTGAAGCGGAGGCTGAAGAGAACGGACGAGGTGTAGTTGATCAAATCTCAGAGACCCTCCTCTTTGAGACGGAGAGCTCTTGCTGGCTCCTCGATCTATGGGTTAGCGGTGAAGGCGGGCAATGATAAGGAAAGTGAATTGTCAGCATTGATGAGTGTGACACAGATCAGGTGTCAGTGAGATATACGTACCTTCTTGACCAGATCCGAAAGTCGAGTCTCTGACGCCTGATGATCGAGCACCAACTTCTGCTTGTTCTTGTATGTGATTTCGATCTTCTGGAGTGCATCGGTTGGTACTGTCTTTGTTTTGATATCTGGCAAATCCATACCAGGCATGGGTGGCTTGGTTGGAAGACCAGCTAAAAGAAGACGCATTGATCTGGAGGCTAGGGATGCGCTGAGTGGCGCAAACTCAAACGACATAGCCGTGATGTGCTTGAGTGATGCTGCTGCGATGGACATGTTTGCGGTCTGACGTCGAGGCTACTAGGGGTGAAGATTCGTGAATGGAGCTGCTTGACAAAAGTGGAAGCAGGATAGAAGGCGGAAAGCAAGTCGGAAGAAAAAGCTGTGTGCAATTCTCGGAAATCGGAAATTGAAAGTGACATCTTTCAGAAGATTCAGAAAGGGTCCTCCAAGACCATGCTCAAGACTGAAGCTACATTCATATCAATCAAAGACGAGCACTTGGATTGGCAGAGGGCAGGATGGTGATCTTACCTCGGCCATCTGCCTTTTCGGACTCGAGCGGTATCGAGGTCCTGCCCCGGGCTGGAACTTCTTCCAAGGGTCCAGGTTCGCAAAGTTCGTCCTGCTACTATCGATTCGGTCTAATAGCTTTGCCTGCTGGAACGGTCCAGGACAATCAGCTCAGACAGACATTGGAAAGGCTTTTCGAGGCATCTCAACTCCTCTCCATCCCATCTTCTTTCGGTCAAGGTGATGGGCAGGCCTGGACACATTCCGAACAACACTACCCGACTCTGTTGCACTGGAAGCAGCACCACGTTACCGGATTACTCGCCTACATCAGCAAACTGCTTGAGCAGCTCAACGCGATCGATGACCCGGAGGACGCTGAGAAGAGCACATCTGCACTTGTCAACTTGGTTCTCGGCCATGTCGTTTGCTCCTTAACCCGGTACTTGCCTTCCGAGCCTGTAGGCTTGGTTCCCACAGTGATGCATTCCTCTGACAGTTTGGAAGCCACGCAAGATGACGGATGGACGGCCAACGCAACTCAAATTCAAGCTCGCGACACTCTTGATGGATGTTTCCGCTCCGCACCTGCACGGCACTCTTTAAGTCCACCGGGTGTCGCAAAAGCTCTTCTCTCAGACTACATCAAGCCAATCTTCACGGAGGTCGCATCATCTTCGTCGGCTTCCACAAGCTCAATCGATCCGAGTACAGGACGGAAGAAGGCGCCAGCACCTGGCTCAGCTTTCATCTCTCATCTAGATGCGAACCTTGGTCAGCATCGGTTTCAGAGCGCAGCCGAAAATAATGATGCGTCCAACCTGGTACCAAAACGCTTCAACCTGGCTTTGTCCCCCGGGTCTTTGCGTGTGACTCCAGCCGAAAGCGAAGCGTATTTGTCGGACGAGGCGCTGCACAGCTTGTCAAAGCGTAACGAAGCGCTAGGCTGTGTCAATGTTCTGTCATGGTGTCTTGACAATCTGCAGCTGAGAACGGAGTCGGAGTGGAGCAGCGTTTGGCCGCTTTTAGTCCCACCTCTATTGACGCTCTTAGAACACCCTCAGCCCCGGTTCCGACTCCGAGGCAGCCTGCTGATCCACAAGCTACTGTCTCGTCCAAGTCTTGACGAGGAGGCAAGGAGCACGCATGATGTCAGGTCGAGAGAAGTTGTGGTGGGCAAGATTCTGGTCCGTACTGGTGTGGGCAGTCTGCTGGAACGAGCACTACATGCCAATCTGACTTACATCCATGATGAGCAGTATGCTTCAGGACTTCTCTTACATTCGATCGGGGCTCTACGACAGCTCGTCCTCTTAACTACCTACCCCATCGCTTGGCTTGACTCTTCACAGCCACCGTTCGAGCCTTCCCTAGGCGCGAAGACGGACACACAGGGTTCAGCAAGCTTAGCATTGGACCACAGTGACGATTGTGGAAAGCGTAGGATGGAAGCTCTATTCCGTCTCGTTTCGGAAGCCATCTTATCAACATGGTCGTACTTGCCACTTCCACCTTCAAGCACACGGCTCGGACGCGAACTGGTCAAGGTTACTTGCTCGGCATACATGACGTTGGCGGACGATCTAGCCGCGCCTTTGCGAGTCGAGACAGGTGCAACCTCGTCTTTGAGCGGAGAGCAAGTAGAGAAAAAGGACACTACTGGCCTCGGTGGGATGGCAAGGTTCCTCGACGTGACCTTGGACTGGACTTTCCGCAGCTGGATGTCGAATGTCGCCTTTGACAACACCGACCAGATCACAACAACACTTAATGTGCTGGATCTTGCAACCCGCTTGCTCTTTCCGTCTCGGGTGGGAATCAATCATGCTGAGGATGAAGTTCGAAAAGACGTCGACGCGCACCCTTCCTCTCTCCGCTCATTCATCGGTGTGATTCTCTTGGCAGTCGCGAAATGCTGGATCTCTGCTCTCGAGTCTCCACTCCGAAGCTCGACAGTGCGAACGGAAGCAAGTGCGGAAGCAAGATGGAAGGAGCTTGAGCAACGTCTAACTCAGCTGTTGGCAAGCTTATCTCTCGTCGATTCGACAATTCAGCCGCGATGGGCTGAAATGGTTAAAGTCGATGAGCGTCTTGCCGAGCTTTTGCCGTCTCAATAGTCCCTGTTCCTTCACAATTGTCACACTTTGTTCAGAGCGAGACTAACTTACCAACTTCATCCAAGATTGCAAAAAAAGAAGACTGTGTATTGCAAAGTGGTGACAATCTACATTCGCTCAAGAGGAGTAATAGTGAGCAATCGGAGAGCGGATCCAAGAACGTCCTTGCAGCATCGGAAGAGGAAGAGACGAGCCAGAGCAAGATCACGTTCCTGACCCTTGACGAGCAAGAATTCCCAACAAGACGAGATAAGGTGAGTGATTCGGAAGGCGTATGTCACGATGGTCGAGGGCTGGTGATCCTTCATAGCAGCTTTGACGGTGTCGGGCCACTGAGCGATGAGCAAGATAAGCTCACGAGCCTTGGGCTCAGTGATAAGGTCAAGGTTGATGGTCGAGAGGTCAAGGTCCGCAGTGGGGAGCTCGAGACCGTCAGATTCCTTTGCTTTTCGCTCAACGGAGCAGAGACGAACGTGGTTGTACTGGAGATAAGGACCAGTGTCACCCTCGAAGGAAAGCATTCGCGACCAGTCAAAGTTGTAGTTGTTGATACGCTTACCGCTCATGTCCTGGATCTTGACGGCAGTCATACCGACAATGTCGGCGGTGCGCTCGGGATCCTCGACCTGAGCATACTTGGCCTCGTTGGCTTTCATGACCTCGTGCATCTTGTCTCGAGTCTCGTCGAGAATGTTGTCGAGGAAGACGACGGTTCCCTTACGGGTCGACATGCCGAGAATCATACCAAAGTTGATATGCTGGAGTCGAGACGTCTCCTTCTGCGCCCATGGGTAACCCATCAGCTCGAGCACCTTGAAGAATTGGGCAAGGTGGAGATCCTGCTGTGAAGCGACGACGTAGATCATCTTGTCAAAGCCCTTTCCGCCGAAGCTGGAGTCGTATCGCTGTGCTGCCTCGGCAATGTCTCGGGTGATGTAAAGCGGTGTGCCATCCTTTCGCTCGATGACGCATTTCTCGAGCTTGTATTTTGTAAGATCGGCAAGAAGAGCACCGTTCTCCTCTCGCGAAACAAAGTCAGCAACCTTAAGTTGATCAATCGACTTTACAAGGTTCTCCTTCTTGACCTGAGACTCGCCCGAGTAGACGTCAAAGTGAATGTTGAGTCGGTCGTACACCTCGATGTACTTCTTGATGGAAAGATCACGGAACTTTTGCCAGAGGGCGAGACTCTCTGGGTCACCATCTTCCATCTTCTTGAAGAAGCTACGAGCCTCGTCATGGATCGCTTCACCCTTGCCGTCCTCCTCTTCGCTGGCAAGCTTGTTGATGCGGACATAAACGTCAAAGAGTGTGTTGACGGCGTCTTCCTGAAGCCTCTGCTCGTCGCCGAACAACTTCCAGCCTACGGCGAGCAAGCCGAATTGCTTACCCCAGTCACCGAGGTAGTTGTACTTGGAAACGTTCCAGGCGTTTGCCTGGTACAGGTTTGACAAGAAAGCGCCAATGATAGTAGATCGCAAGTGACCGGCGTGGAAGGGCTTGGCAATGTTGGGCGACGAGAATTCGACGATGATGTTTTTGCCCTCACCATCACGGTTGGTACCGTAACTTGGCTGAGTGTTGCCCTGCTCATCACGGGGTGCGCCGTAGCCGTGGGTCATGACGTGAACGGTCTGCAATGTAAGCTTGATGAGAGTCTTGTCGTTCAAGAAGTAGTGAAGGAAGGGAGCCTTTCCCTCAACCTTGGAGAGAAACTCGTTAGGCTGGAAAGCAGCGGTGGCCTTCTCGACGATCTCTGCAGGCTTTCCAGGAAGCTTGAATCGAGGCACAGCGACAGTGTAATCACCAATCTTGCCGGTACCGACAGCAGCAAGGGCGGCGTTGATGTCGACGCCGAGCGAGGACGAGACGTGCTGGGCAATAGCTACACGGAAGATGTCGAGAGGGGCGCGCTTGAAGTCGGTGCCAGCAAGGTTGGGCATCTCGGGCAGCTCGGAGAGGTAAGGAGCGCCGTTGAAGGAGGCCGGCGAGGGCACAAGGGCGACAGTTGCGGAAGCCATGGTAGATGTGGAGAACGGCGAACTGGAAAGAGAGAGGTCTGGCGTGCGGAGGTAAAGAAACCGAGGGGAATGTCTCAGGGGTATAGCTGCTCGAGGTGCACCGAAGGAAGGAGCAAGGGATGTGCTAAACGAGCGGACGAGGGTAGAAGCCAGACGTCGATTGGTGAGTGCGGAAATGGTGCGAGGAACGCCAGTGGGCGCTGAAGGAAGGCTTTTTATGTGTAGGGGAGAGACGTGGTCGAGGATAGACTTGGATATCTGAGGAAACGAGTCAGACTTGTCCAAGAGTGATGATAGTGATGGTGTTGGAGGAAGAATGAACGCCTGCAGTGATGTCACGTAGATACAGCAGTGTACAGTAGCTTGACTCGACATGCAAAGCGGCCTGACTCCAACTTCATCTTGACAATTTCAGATTTCTTCTTGGATGGTGGCCAAATTTTAACTCGACAAAAAAGTAACCCTGGAGAACTGTGAGGTCACAGCCGATCCTGACTCGAGTCCCGATAACCGACGGTTTTTTCACCAGCTCACGTGATTGCCTGCCTCTCGTACGCGTCCCGCTTCAGTCACCACGACACAACAAAAGGCACACCAAAAGGTGATTTTTGCACATTTCTGTCAAAAAGGTCTGAAAAACGTGGCCGTGAAATTGTGCAACAAAAAAGCATCTCAGTGTTGCACGCTGCATATCGGCAACGCATTAAGGCACACGCAACAGAAGGGTCTCCACACAACACGTCCGTCCGTTGTCCCGCGTTGGACTGGAGCGTCCCTGTTCGACTTGACCACCATCTCACGGATTCGCTACTCTGCCATCTTGGATATACCCGGCCAATACCCTCGCATCTCGTGATACCGCTAGGAATCAACACCACCGCCATCACCTGATCCTCCCATTCCATTCAAAACACCTTTCCTGCTTACATCCTACCTCGAACGGAATCAAGAATCATCGTACAATCGCACTCGCACTCGCACAGGCATCATGGTCGTTCAAAGGTCACCACCTCCAGTTCGGAGGTCGCCCCGCAAGGACCCATCCGCGTCAGAAGTGTCATTCTCTTCCTTCAGCTCGCAAACATCTCAAGCCAGAAAGATCGGCAAGCTTGCATCCTCTTCAGTCGCGTCACACATTGAGCCATCCACGCCAGTGCAGCCTGCACCTGTCTCCGACTTCCCTAGCTTGGATCAAATGGCAGCCGCGTCCAAAGAACAGCGCTCTGCATCCCGACCAGCCAATCGTGCTGCGTTTGCTGCCGCCTTCCCTGCTACCAACTCAAATCATGTCCCTAGCTCGCTGCCACGACCTGCAGCCCAAGTACACCGAGTCCAGTCCAGCGATGCCGATGACAATCAGCGTCAACGTCCATCGCGTAGCTCGCTCACAAACGGTGCTATTCAGCGTGCCCGTCAACAAGCTGGCGACGAGACTCCGCTCGGCGTATCCCAAGCTAGAGCCGCGCGTCAAGCTACCATAGGGGCTTCATCCAAAGCAAACAGCTCCTTGCTTGCTGACGACAGCGGTGATTCCACCGCTCAGCTTGTACCGGGCCGTCTTGACACGGCAACAAACCCCGTTCTCGCAGATATCGACGTCGAGAACCCGCAGATGCCCATTCTATCTCAATCCACGCCCGCCACGGCATCTACAACTCAAGCGCCTCAATCCAGCAAAGATGACGCTGCTGCTGATACGTCCACCGCATCACAGGCTTCCATCTTTGGTACAGGTAAACGCCGCAACGGGACGGACCAGCCCATTGGTGGAGCAAGCGCCGGTACAGCGTATGACTTTAGCAAATATCTCGACGGCGAGCTCGACCCTTTCAATCGCGCATCCCGCGCCAATCCGCGTCGAGAGTCTCGTCCATTGCCAGCCCACCAGATGCCCGCTGACGGGAACGATGAAGCAGAGACCTCTGGAGACACCACTGCTCGTGGCACCCTCGCCGCCACATCCAACACCGCTTTAAGGACCGCCCCCGTTGAATCGACGCCAGTTATCAGCCGTGTCAAGGCTACTGCAGCTGCGACACCACGAATGAGCCCACACGCCAGCCCGAGCGTGTCCAGCCGTAAATTGGCTCACCTTTCGTCCCTCTCCAATGGTCACGTCACACCCACCGCTGGCAGTGCAGCACAACCCGCAGTCAGCGATGCATCTACCGCGTCGCATAGTCGCTTTGATCCGTCGGCGCGGACCGATCGCTTGCAGACAATGGAGCTCGGTGAGCTGCGCAAGAAGTATGCTGCTCTCGCCCGCGAGCTGGCCGCAGCACAAGATGCGCTCGAATCAGCAAAGGAAGAGTCGGAGGGATGGGCATCTGAATGCACCGGTCTGCAGGAACACCTTGCTACGCTCAAGAGCAATCATCAGGCCGCCATCGCTCGCGAGGCGAGAGCACGTGCTGAACTTCAGGTGAGATTAGGCCAGTACAAGGTCGAGGCTGACGATCGTGCGTGGAAGCTGCTCGCGCAACGCCGACAAGCGTGTCTCATCGATGTGGCCCTTCAACACGCTAAGAACGAGGCCACCTACCACGAAGGACGATACCACGCAACAGAGTCGGAGCTGGAAGGTCAGAAGGACGAGCTTCGTATCCGCCTCATGCTTGAAAGAAGACGCGCCGACTTGCTCGCTCTGCACGTGAAAGCGGCGTTACGAGATGGTGCTCGCCTCAAGAAGCGACTCGTGGCCAAGTCGACTGCCCTCAACGAGCTGCAGAGTGAGAACGAGAGGCTGGCCGAGGAGCTGGAAGACGCACGTGGCGCTCGCCACTCCGGTCGCAAGGACGAAGCTGCAGCGCTGCGACAGCAACTCGAGGAGGCGCAAGCCGAAATTGAAAACCTGAACGAACGTGATGCTATGATGGCCGAGACACGCAAGACATGGAAAGCCGAACGCAAGCAGTTGTTGGCCCAGGTCGAAGAGCTCTCTTCTGCCCCAGCTCCGGCGCCTGTCTCGAAGCTACAACAGCCAGTGGAAGCAACTAGACCTGCCAAGGTTTCGAAACCTCTTGTCGCGTCTCAGATGCTACCCCCTTCGTCGCCTGTATATGCGAAGAAGAAGAGTCGCCAGCCAATGCAGGGTGCATCCGAGCTTGGACCACCCTCGGAAGAAGAGTACGGCCACGGAGGAACGGTGGCCGCTGCTGCCGCCCGCAAAGCGACTACAGCAAAGACCACTTTGCCACTCGTACCCTTTGCTCACATGTCATCCAAGACAGCACCGCCCCCCAAGAAAGCTGAAAAGCCAGTCAAAGCTGCATTAAGCTCCAAAGCAAAATCGAGCAAGGATTGGAGGGCCATCACAGACTCTTCTGAGGAGGACTCTGATGACGGTCACGATCGTCGTCGTGGCGGGCGTCGCCAAGCAGGTGGTGACTTGGACAGTGAACAGGATTCTGACAATGGCAGGAGGTCCAAAGCCAAGTCGACACAAAAGAAGAGCAACACCAAGCAAGCAAGCGTACCGAAAGCCAAAACCAGTCAAGCAAAGAAGACCAAAGCAGCACCTCCAGTCGATTACAATGATCAGACAGCTGATCCTTCCGCTACACCCATTATCCGTTCCAATAAGCGTAACGTCGCACAAGCTGATAGCGAAGATGATGAACCTGCAGCCGACTCTAGCGTACTCGGTGCTAAATTTGGTCGCGATCGTACCAACTTTACACTTGCACCCAAGACCAAGGTTACCAAGACGAGCAAGACCAGTTCGCTTCCAGTTGCTGCTGCACAGGATGGACAAAAGAAGAAGAAACGTAAGCTGTTGGGAGGTGGTGCAGCGATGCAATGGGGTGGAGCAGGTGTGGGCAATGATGCTGCCGGCTTGGCGCCTAACTTTGATATCCCGCTGGAACTCAGTCCCATTAAAGGAGGTGGAGCTGCTGCAAGAGGTGGTCCTGGAGCTGCTCTGCTTGCTGGACTTGGAATGCCATCTCGAAACCCCTTCATGTAAGAAAAAGAATTCATTCATTCAGCAAAAACAACTTTGACACCACTGTAGCTTGCTTCCGCTCGAATTTGTTATCGATATGAGCATTTCTGAAGAGCGATATGCGAGAAGCTTCATTTGAGTGTGTCGCTATCTTCCTTCCGGATTCGGAAGAAACACCGCAGAGCAACGCAAAGGCATTCATACAGAAGGCTCATACATACATGCGTTGATGTCGTCAAGCAGAAACCATCACAGCTCACTGAGCAGAATCGGTCAGGCTCATGACGATCTTAAGGCAAACTCATATGATCACGGCCCTTAATTTCGCCGGGAGTGACAAATGTATTTCAAGATTACTCCTCAGCATCAACGACATTTCCCAAACGGATCGAAGTCCAAAAAGAAAAGTCTTTTCCGCCTCCTGCAACCGAACCCACGTCTCCTTCTCCACCCGTCGACGCTGTGTAGCGATAAGTGACATGCATTGCCAACTCTAGTGGGCCTGGTGCGGGGGGATCTTTGGACGAAATAGCCAAATCGAGGTAGAGAGATGTGGTGTGACCTTTTTGGACGAAAGCTTTGCGCTGGAGACTGCTGGTCGAAGTTCGGGATTGACGGAAGCCTTCGTCTTCTTTGTCGTCCTCCTCATCTTCGAACACCCAAGCGGAGTCTTCCGTCGATTCGCTTCCGTCTGTATGACGCGCGATTGCTGTCTTGACTGCACTTTGACGTTGTGAGCTTTCTGTGCTTCTGCTGAGGCCAAGGTCCCTAGCGGTGTCAGATTCGTTCTTAGAGGAGTAGAGTTCTTCGGAGTCTTCGAGCTCCCATACTTCATTAAAAGCGTTGAGGGGCACACTGGTAGCCGATGGGTACACCTGCCATCCTAGTCGTGGTCGCCTGGCTGTATTTGTGGTGTGCTCTTCTGATGATTGAGCGCCTCTCGTTTCTGCAGGAACTTCTGGAGCGTTTGTGTTGGAGGATTCAGCGGAAGAGAAGATGTACTTTGACTCGGGAAGTGGCGGCACTGAGGCGTTGCGTCCAGGGTCCCTATTAGTTGAGTGTGAACGATGATCACGAGCTGGATCGGCAAAGCGAACAAAGTTCATGTCAGCCTGGACTGGGTCATCCAAGGGATTGGTGATGGTAATCTGAAAGCTGTAGGTCTGTCCAGCTATCAGAGCGTTGACATCGACGTCATTTGCTGTGACAAAGATTGATGACCCAGCTCCCAGCGAGTCTGAGCCCCCGGCTGCACCTTGCGACACGAGCATGGAAGGAGGTCTTCGCCTGAGCGAGCCGAGTGCCGAGCCTGCTCCACTGGAGCGAAAGCGTAGAGGGTCAAGATAGGGTTGCTGAGGAGCGAGACGGATCTGAATCTCAGGCAGAAAGTTGAGGGCCACCAATTTGATCTTGAAGCGATTCGACGCGGCTTTGATGTCGGGTTTGATGACGATATGACGGCAGGCAGGACATCTTTTGGAGAGCTTAGACTTGAGCGGTACTCTTGTTGGCCGTAGATCAGCAGCGCGGACGGGTTGGTCAGCTATGGAGACAGAAGACCAGCGCTGCTCGAGGGAAGAGATCTTGTCGTCAAGAGAAGAGAAGGGCTGATTTGGGGCAGTTTGAAGGCGCGCGATGTAGTCCCTTCGATGCTTCTCGCGTTTTGCCATGACACCCATGCTTGAGGTGGCTTGACCGCTGGAGCTGCTGCGACCATTTGTAGAAGCTTGCCATGGATTCAGAGCGCGATATGGCTTAAGCTCGTCTGGCTCGATGGGGCCAGAACGACTGTTGGAGGGTAGGCCCGAGCCCGCCAGACTTTTGGAATGTGCGAGATGTGGAAGATCGCGGACAAGTTTGGAAGACTGCAGGGCTGCTGCAGCGGCATTTCGGGCAGCATTTGCCCTCGCGCTTCGACTAGACGCGGATGTGTTGGAGGAAGACGGCAAGGCTGTGGTGGTGTTGGAAGCGGCTGCTGAACGGGAACGAGGAGCGCTGCCAGATCCGACGGCTGCAGCAGTGATCGCTGCCTGGGTCTGCGTTTTGAGGTAGGGATCAAAGTGATCTTTGAGTCGGTCAAATTCAAGCACATCGGGAGCGTTATCTTCGCTTCTCTGCAGCTGCAAGCTAAGGCCTGTGGGCTTTTCGAAAACGAGACCGATTGACTTGGAGTCCCACCTGCAGAAGGAACAACCGAGGTAGTAGGGGGGTTCACCTTGACTTGCGGCAGGATCTGTTGGGTCGAGGCTTCGTGCCGTCTCGGAAGGTAGATCTGAAGCGAGAACGGAGAGGGTGTGCTGGCAGCAGGGACATTCAAAACAGTTTCTTGCGCAACGATTCTTTTCGGCCTTGACGCCAGCTCCTGGAACTTCGAAGAGACAGTTGGGACAGTAGTAAGAGGAGATATCCACCGTCACGCATCGATTACATCTAATCTGATCACACTCATCGCAGAAGTAGAGCGTATCGAGTGGATGAAAGGCATAGCGAGAGGCTGGCGAGTAGGCAGGTAGGCCAGGTGGTGCAGTTGTTAGCGCAGACTTGTGTTGTTGGCCAGCTGACGAGGAGGAAGATGCGGTGGCAGGAGGAGGAGGAGTCGGAGTCTGATTGCAGGGACAATAGTAGAGGACGTGCGGAGATGCCATGACCGTGGCCAGTCGTTCCTTCAAGCCTTGCCTGCTTGTGAAAGTAGGACGGTCCGCCTAATCAATCTTGATCAATCTTGGAGTTGGAAAGAGGGCGATCAGCAGGAAGGTGTTGGAGTGTAACTGAAGGTCGAAGTGTTGTTCTTGTCGTTGCTCAGCACACACACACAAAGACCCTGAAAACCACAATTCCGGGAATTGCAATGTTGGTCAAGCTGGACTAACATAGTCGAAATTTCAACAAACAAGCTGAGATCAGACCACTTTTGGAATCAACTTGAGAGTGCACAAAAGCAACTGCGCGAGTCCAACACGAGACGCACACGAGGGATGCGAAACGCTCTAAATTGCATTTCTTCTTGTGTTCTGCTTTGTGTTCAAGAGAGTAGTGTCAATCTCACCACCATCACCATTCATACCCGCCGATCCTTCTCATCGAAAACCATGTCCGCATCCGCTACCGATGCTCAAGTCTTGGCCGACAAGGCCCAGCTCAAGGTCCAGAAGCGCAAGCGTTTCGAAGCCGTCTTCCCCCTTCTCGTCGAGGAATTGACTGCTTATCTTGCTTCCGAAAACATGCCTGCCGAGGCCATCGACTGGTTCCGTCGCAATCTCGACTACAACACTCCTGGAGGCAAGCTCAACCGTGGTCTTTCTGTCGTTGACACTGTCGAAATTCTGCTCTGCACAGATGCTTCCACTGGCAAGCTCTCACGTGAATTGACAGAGCCTGAGTACCTCAAGGCGGCTATCCTGGGATGGTGCATCGAGCTTCTCCAGGCTTATTTCTTGGTTGCCGATGATATGATGGATGCCAGTGTCACCCGTCGTGGCCAGCCCTGCTGGTACCGCGTCGAGGGTGTCGGCAACATTGCCATCAACGACGCCTTTATGCTGGAAGCTGCCATCTACTTCCTCCTCAAGAAGCACTTCCGCTCCGAGCCCTACTACGGTATGCTCCTCGAGCTCTTCCACGACGTCACCTTCCAGACCGAACTCGGTCAGCTTATCGACCTGATCACCGCGCCTGAAGACTCGGTCGACCTCTCCAAGTTCTCCTTGCAAAAACATCACCTCATCGTCGTGTACAAGACCGCATTCTACTCGTTCTACCTTCCCGTCGCTCTTGCTATGCGTATGGCTGGTGTCACCGACGAGTCGCTCTACAAGCAGGCCCTTGACATCCTTCTTCCCATGGGCGAGTACTTCCAGGTCCAGGACGATTTCCTCGATTGCTACGGCACTCCTGAGCAGATTGGCAAGATCGGCACCGACATCTTTGACAATAAGTGCTCTTGGAACATTAACGTTGCCCTCCAGAACGCTACTCCCGAGCAGCGCAAGATCCTCGACGACAACTACGGCAAGAAGGACTCCGAGTGCGAAAAGCGTGTCAAGGATGTCTACAACCAGCCTAACATCGACCTTCGCGCTCGCTTCCACAAGTATGAAGCCGAATCGTACGAGCAGATCAACAACCTCATCAACAACCTTCCTGAATCTCAAGGCCTACGTCGCGAGGTCTTCCGCTCCTTCCTCGACAAGGTCTACAAGCGTTCCAAGTAAACGTCTCGAGTTTCGCTTTGAGGCCATTTGTATATCATCAGACATGAGAAATTCGATTAGACACTCCTTTGATCTTTCTTTCGTCCGTCCCTTGTTTGCACTGTTCGCTCTCAACGTTGTATAATTAACACGCCTGCGGGGAAAGCACAAACCATACACACACCATGCCTACATCATTGCTTGGGGATCAGAAAAGTCAGATTCAGGAACGGTAACAATGATAGCTAGGAAATACAAGCCGGAGAGCAGAACAAGCTATTACTACAAGGGACAGGACTGGATTGAAACAGAGCAGGGGAATGGAACAGCGGACGTTGAAACGACGGGAGCAAATGTACACATGAGGATGGTCAATTAAGCCACCATCGCGGCAGCACCAGCGGGCGCGCTTCCCGCCGGACCTGCACGCCCCGCTCCGAACGTCTTGGTGATCGACCTGTCTGTTGGATTGAATGAATAGCCGTTGGCGTGGAACAGCTTCGAGGCGAGGTACGGTCGAATGTCAAACACGTCGACCTCCTTGGCACGTGTCTCGAGTTCCGAGACGGGCACAGTGACCACTGTGCTTGACGAAGCCGCACCACCACGACGAGCACCGTTAGAAAGCTGAACGAAACGCATGCGATCCTTGACAATCGAGCCAAGGATGAAAGAGAGCAACTCGTCATGGTCTCGACTCTGGTGCAGGTACTTGCGGAAGCCACGTTCCAGTGTCTTCTTGACACTCATCTTTTGAGCGGACACGAATGACTCGACGGTAGCACGAATGGCTACATCGATATCATCGGTACGCACGTAGTCACGAAGATGCATTTTGGCCGATGCTTCAGCCATGCGGATCATGCTTTCCAAGTGACGCACTGTAATTGGGAAGCTTCCCGTTGAGATCGATTCCCGACGCAGATCAGCGTACAATCGAGAGATGCGGTCCTGGTCCAGCGCATTGAGCGAAGGCCGCACGTGGTCTCGAGCGTACATGATGTACTTCTTGAGAAGATCCTGAGGCAAAATGTCAGCGTCGAGCGAAGTGGCCACGAGCTGCTCATCTGTCTCCTCGTCGAACTTAGGGTGCGATCGCAGATGCGAACCAACGACGAAGCGAGCCAGCATGTCGTCCTTAACTGGGTCGACTGTGTCCTTCACGACACATAGCGCATCGAAACGCGACAAGATAGGTTCCGTCAACTCGACGTTCTGGTTGAAAGGAATGGTCGGGTTGTATCGGCCACGAATTGGGTTCGCTGCAGCAACAATGGCACATCGTGCTTGCAGTGTGGTCACGATACCTGCCTTGGAGATACTGATTTGCTGCTGCTCCATGGCTTCGTGAATCGAGGTCCGATCGGCATCGTTCATCTTGTCAAACTCATCAATCAGGCAGACACCCTTGTCGGCGAGCACGAGCGCACCACCCTCGAGCGTCCACTCGCGAGTGACAGGATCCTTGCGCACTGAGGCAGTGAGACCAACAGCGGAAGCACCTTGACCAGTGGTGAAGACGGCACGCGATGCTGTCTTCTCGACGTATTTCAGGAACTGCGACTTGGCAGTACCGGGGTCACCGAGCAAGAGGACATTGATATCACCACGGATTCGGTGCTTGCCGCCAATGTCCTTGGGCACACCACCGAACAGACTAAGCGCAATGGCGGTCTTGATGTCTTCGTGACCGTAGATTGAAGGAGCGATACTCTTGATAATGCGCTTACCGATGCGTTCGTCCTTGGCCAACGCCTTGATCTGTCGCTCGTCCTCCTCGGTGAGGCGGAAGGCAGAGTAAGCGTCGTCACGCTTTGCAATGTGGTTGGCTTCGAGAACCGTGGCAAAGACAGGGAAACCATTCTTGGTGTTGAGGGAAGCGTCAAAGTTGTTGCGATAGACACCGGTGATTTCGACCTCCTCGCCTGGTTTGGCAGAGTCGATCAGATCCCAGAGTAGAATGACCTCTCGGTGACGAGGAAGACGACCAGGAGGCACACTTCCAGGAGACTCTTGCAGCGTCATCTTCTGGTAATTGCGGTAGACGGTCTGCTCCGAGTTGATGCGGAAAGGACCTCGCTGCTCACAGTTGGAGCAGTAGCTGATCTTGATCTCCTGATTTGCGTCCTGCCAAAAAGGACCGAGAACAGCACCACAACGAAGGCAGTCGAACTTGACATATTTGAGCTGCGGGAAGACACCACTGCGACGAGTCACAACACCACTGACACGCACAAGCGAGTTCAGGTGGCCTTGACGCAGGTCACGGAGGGTGGAAGAGGTAGGAAGGTCGGCGATACGGACATGCACTTCGGAGTGAATGCGATCGTATGAGGGGTAGTAGAGCATAATGACGTCGAAGGCGACTTCGTCAAAGATGGGAAGCATGCTCGCGGGCGAGTTGGCCAAGAAGTAAGCGAGAATAGCTTTGGAATCGACGAGGTGAAGGAAGGAGATCTCGAGGGACTCGGCGTTAGTCTCACCGAGCGTCTTGATGCGCTGACCGTAGACACTGACACCGTTCTCGTCGACATAGGTGACGAGGAAGTTGCGAAACTCGCGGACGATAGCTCTGCGGACATTCTCGGTGGCGACCCAGCTGGCAATGCTGTCGGTCTTGACGTCGCCGAGTTGCTCGAGTGGCAAGTCGTCCGCAAAGGCAGCGGCATCAGCACCGGCTGCGGTCTCGTCGTAGTGTCGTCGTCTGCGACGGTTGAGGATGGCTACACCATCGTCTGCATCGCTGGCACCATCATCGCTGTGAAGGAACTCGGGAGCGCGAGAGCGACTGCCGCGAGTGGCAGCTTCTGTGCGGTCACGGCGACTCATGCGAAGTTCAGCGAGACGACGTGCATTGACGTCCATCTGGTCGTACTGGTTCTCGTCGTCAATGTCAAGCGTTGTGTCGTAGCGATCAAGAGCTGCGTTCTCGGCGTAGTCATTGTCCATGTTCTCGCCAAAGAGGTCCTCGCCCTCGTCGTCCGAGTCAGCATTGTCTTGGAAGTGGTCTCCGAGTTGTCTTGCCTCCTGTTCCTCATCAACAACTTCTGCATCATCGAGCTCACCATCGGTGAAGTCCGAGAATGCAGCGGGGGGACTGGAGGGCGGCAGTGATGACGGAGGTGGGGAAGATCGGCCAGCAGGTGTAGTCGCCGTGGACGGGCCAGGTACTGGGGAGGAAGCGTCGAAAGGGTCGTCTCGCTGTTGCAACTGCTGAGAGCGACGACGCTTGCGGTTTGCGTTGTTCTGTGAATCAGCCTATGAAATGGGAGACATGATTGTTGAAAGTATGATGGGGTCAGCTACACATTGTAATGCTCTGAACGTCTTTCTCTCACAAACTTACCATTTTTGGCTATTGTTGTGTGTGCTAGCAGATTGCGATGGAGTTCGTGAATGGGAAACGAGGTGATGCCGACAGCTCAAGAGAGATGGTCTTTGCAAATGCTATGGTGAGGTTGTTGTAGGCAAAAGAACGTCGGGACTTCGGAACGTTGGAAGCAGATATAGAAGGTCAGACAAGCGTCGAAGGGTTGGAAGCAACACAGAAAGCAAATTCATGAAGAAGTGTTGCTCAGTTCCTGCGCTCTTTGTGCTGGCGCAATGCATTCCAACACGAGGAGACCTGACCAAACACAACACAGACGATTCTGTTCATCGTACACAGCTCGTTTGCCCGTTGATTTAATCTCCCTCTTCTTCCCTTCTCCTTTGTGCGCGCTCAAAGCAAGAACTTCTGTCGCGAACCCCATTTACACGACTGCAACACGCTCGACGCGTAAATGAGGGAAGCGCGTGTTGCGCGTCTTCGTGTGTTTTCAGCGATTTTGAGTTTTCACTCATCCGCGCGAGAGGAGAGTGGTCCCGGGACTCGGAAACATTTGCAAGACCCTTGCGAACAAAAAGTTCGGGTCGAGCTTAAATCCCCCATCGTGGCAGGCGCGACTGCCATTTCCTACCTAAATTTCATTTTTCACCCTCAACACCATCAACTTTTGAGGTTAGCAATTTTCCTACTTAGGGTTACCTTAGGGTTAGGGTTGGGGTTAGGGTTAGGGTTAGCATGAGTATATCATGTCTTTCCAGGTCGTCAAACATCATGATGACAGAGATATGATGGTTTGAAAATGGTCACTCCAGTTTGAAAAGTTGAAAATGAGAATTACTCGCGCTTTTGGAGAAATATCGCAGTGTGCTGCCTTAGATTTCCGATGGGGGATTTAAGCGTCCAAAAGTTCGGAACTCCACCTGGACGAAACATTTCTTCTCGCACACTCTCAAGAACAGACCACCACACCTATCGTATTGAGCAAAAAAGAACGGAACGATCATGGCGGCAGCAAAGACGACGTCTGGAAAAGCTTCTGGTGGTCAACGACGCAGGCGACAGAGGAAGACAAGAACTCTTGCAGTATCCTCTGACTCTGACTCCGACTCTTCTTCTTCTTCCTCCTCCTCCTCCTCTTCAAGCGAGGAAGACTCCGACGGCGAAGAAAGTATTGCAGCGATTCAGCAATCGACCAAGCGCAGAAAAGCGTCCTCCGCCTCCTCATCATCGTCCTCATCCTCGTCGTCGTCATCCTCTTCCTCGTCTTCTTCGTCAAGCTCTTCGGACTCCACATCGTCATCAGAGAGTGACGACTCCGACTCTGATGCACCTGCTGCGCGCCGCCGCGGCCCCCGAAAGCGCGTTAATGCTACACCTCAAATTTTGAATGAAGAAGCAACGACATCATCATCTGGCAAGCGCAAGCACGTCTTCAGACTCACACCAGAGCCAGCATTCGATGATGCGGTCTATCCTCCTGCCAAGAAACGCACCACATACAAGGAGCAGACCCTGAAAGCTCTCGAGCCACAAACACCGCAGCTGCCTCCACACTTGCAGCGCATAGTTGATGCAAAGAAGTCATCGCCTTCCTCAAGGCGACCCGCAGATCGCAAGGACAAGTCGGGTTTGGACAAGTCTGAAGCCCAGCAAGAACGTCGTCGACAAGCTTTCCGCTCGCTCTGGCTCAAATCCGTTGCCGATGAGTTTGGCGATGAACTCGATTCGATTCGTACGGTAAGTTAAATCTGCTCACTCTGCTCACTCTACCCGAGGGTACATATACTGATGTCTTCACCTCCTTCCTACTTACAGCGCGAACCCACCCTTGGAGCCGATGGCGGTACAAGACTTCCCCTCTTCATCGATGCTCTCGCTTCTGGATCAGAACTTTTCAAAACACCCTCAAAGCAATCTCACGGTCGCACAGACAGCATAGACGAGCTGGCCCTTGCCTCGAATCTTGAGGGATGATTCAATGCAAAAGAGTATCCATTTAGTATAATTAGATTCGACTATGTGGTATCATCAGTGGCTGCCCGAACTGAATCAGGCAGGGTGAGAAGAGCATTCAATCTAGACATCGCGCTGCAGGTACTATTGTGACGACTATGCAGCTTCAGTTGACCTGGCTTCGTGTCGTGCCATGTGGATCAGAATCGTGCGAAAGGATGCAGCCAGGCCCCAATCTAGCCTGCGCAGCAATGCAGCGAACCGAAGGAGAATCCGAGATGTCTGAACGCGGTTACTTTCAGGCTGCAGATTTTCCGCTCGCTCAGGAGTGAGCTGTCCAGAAGCTTCGCCTGACTCTCTGCGTCGTCCACCGTCCCCTTCAACCAACTCCCTCCCATTCTCGGATGGAGCATGTGAGGCTGTCGGCACTGATCGCATGCCATCCGCGGCGATGCCCTGTGCAACGTGGTCGAGTCCTGACCTCTGACCAGTCTTGAGTTCCCCTATGCCTGCGATGCGGACGGTAAGGTGGTCAGCTGCAGGCCATCGACGCAGCTTGCCGTCGACGCTTGATCGATATGCTCCATAGGACCATGCCTCGACCACGCGGAATGAAGTGGAAGCGTCAGACAAGCTGGATGCAAAGGTGGATACAGAGCCGTTTGTGCTCTCACTAGCGCGTTCCGGCCAGTCATCCGAGCCTTCCGTCTTGGGACTGTCGACGCTAGGTCCGATGAGATCGATCACACCGAATTCTTCGGCGCTACGAAGTTGAGACGGCGATAAGAAGGGCACGTTTTCGGCTTGAGACTTGCTCATCCTCACTGCATCTTCTGTGTTGACATCAACATTGCTGGGCTCTTCGCCGTGCTCTGTTGGCAGTCCTTGGTCGTGCGATCTGATGCACTGGTTGCGACGGGTGTGCAGTCCGAATTTATCGTATGCCCACATGATTAGAGCCGAATGGAACAAGCTGACGATGCAAACGTGGCTCTGCAGGACCACGATATCCGGGTTCGCTGACGTTGCATCCAACGACGTGCGAATCAAGTCAAAGACTCTTGCAGACGCCAACAACATGTGTCGCATGGGGACGTGATTCTTCGGGTCTCTTACCCACCTCTGAAGTTCAAGAACAGCTTCACCACGCCTGGCGTTTCCTGCTCTACCTGCAGCATCTTTGAGTCTGTCGAAGAATGCGGGTGGACCACTGAAGTGCATTTTGGAAAGCAGACGCAACAGCTGAACATCGATGCTGAGCGCCAGACTCGGTGGACTGGCGGAAGTCCTGCCACGCTTCGAGGATTTGGTCATCGTAAGCACCTGAGTTGCAGAAGATGCGGCCTCAAAGAGGCCCTGAAGGGCATTCGCTGCAGCTGCGTCGATAGCAACGGTACCAGAGGCAGCGTCCATAACGTTGTTCTCTCCTGAAGTGACCTCTTCTGCGTGGGCGAATTCCTCCATGCCAAACAGCAAGGAACGCTTGCTAGTGTCCCAGCGAATGCGATACAGAGTGACAGCCAGGATGTAGGCTTCGAGGCGATTCAAACGCAGTGGGACGTCCTTGTGTCGGGGAGGGTCCAAGAGCTTTCTGAGCACATCGATGAAGGAGGTCTTTGGTGGTGCCTGAGACTGATTAGCCAGCCGCGCGTACCACTCTGGAGCATTGCGGGCATTCCAAAGCTGCTCATCGCAAGGAAAAGGTGATGTCACCTCCGTGTACAGGATCATGGGAGAAATGTCCATATACAAGCCATACAGTTCATCGTATAGGAAGACGAACCAGGCTAGTCTTATACGGCTTTCGTGGTCCACCCAGGTACGCCATCTTCTTTCGAGAGTCTCCTTGTCCACGGAGCCCGGATGATCAGCGAAGTCCAGACGGAGGCTAGGCATGTTGAACAGGCCCATTCGGCGGACAGCCGTCATGATACCACCGCGGTTCCGCTCAGCAAGCTTGTATAGACGCTTGTCGCCTGATCCAATGCCGAACAGCTGCTGCAAAAGCCAGGCCTGGTTGATGGAGATATCCAGGAATCCGCGCTGGTCGGCTTCAAAGGCGCTCATTGTTCCGATGCGAGTGAGCTCCGAGAATGCTGGACCTAAGAGATTGACCCTCTTCTGGAGCTTAGCAAGGCTAGCGCTACGAGCACCACGTGCTTGCATCTCAGATACGTAAAAGACAAGGCCTTTTGTGGCCATGATCAGAAAGAGCACTGGGCTGGCAGTATCTGGCTCAAAGGTGGGAAGGTGCAAGATAGGGGTATAAGGATGCACCTTTCGAAAGTAGAGCGAGATGAGTATCTCGAGCTCTGAACAAGTAAGGAAGCGGTCGGCATTCCCGTTGAACGAATAGACGGACCAAGGATGCTTGCACGACTGACGCAGGTACTCGAGGAGATGCTGACGTGCTGTCTCGCTAATTTTGACGATTCGTTCAGAATGTTGAACGGTCATCGTCTCAGGAAGGTGAGGTTCGCTGTTATATGAGTGAGGCGTCGGCCCGTTGGTATCCGAAAAGTCGGAAGACTCTTCAATGAGGACGAATGGGATGTGTCTTGGACCATGTTGGACGACCTCACTGGATTTGCGGTCCATATTTGCATCTGTAGGAGCCCTGTTGACCTCCATCTCGACTGCGAGTACGTATTCGGAGATCTCGAGTGTTGGTGGCTGTCGTCTTGTTGGTCGGAAATCTCGGGGCCATTCTCCCTCGTCGGGAACCTTGCCGTTGCGGGAGGCTGTGCCGTTTCCGTTGGCCTGATCGATGGCGGTATTTGCCAGATTGATGAGGCCAAGCGACTCGAACGGATCTGTTTCGTCAGTTGAGCCTTTTGCGCGCTCAAAGATCTTTTCCGTGGTCTTCGAGAGCGATTCGGGTGGCTTGGGGCCATAGTCGTCGAGAAGGCCAAAATCCTCCTCGATTGAAGGAAATGCGCCGCCTGAGAAAACGGATGCATCGGTCAAACTTGCTGCGCCGTCATCGAATATCCAGTCAAGACCAGAGAGGTTTTTGTAATTGAGAGAGTCCCAGCCAAGCCTGGGAACAGGATCTTCACCGATCTGCTGAGCAAAGTACTGAGGATCCCATCCGTCAAAAGCGAGCGCCACATCTGTTGCTAATGTGCGCTGTCGAGCAGAGACATCACCAGAAGTAGAAATGTTACGAGGGGAGTTTTGAAAGTTGGCATAGCCCGAAGCGATTGCCGAGAGTCCATGGTCAGGGTCGCCGAAGGTATTGATGCCGCGAGAAGCATGGCCGTGGTACCCTCTGGCAGGACTGTCGCCAACAAGCAAGCCGTTTGAGCGGGCCAGTGAGAGGTCAAGCCCGGTGAGCTGCTGCTGTTCTTGCAAGGCCCTGGTGGTGAGCGGTTGCCCCGCCGGCTGCCCAAAGGAGGTTTCCAGTATTGCAGCTGACGAATCATCTGACGGAGATACATAGGAAGCTACCTGTCCAGCTGCGCCGATCGCAACTGATCCGATGGGCACAGCATGAGATGGTTCAGTTAAGTTCGAAGCGCCACCAACTGATTTTCGTGGCCCCTGATTGGGAGCTGTAGCGTAGTTGACGAATCCCGGTGCTGCCTGAATGGAGTCTCTGCTGATGTCAAAGCCTTGTGTCTCCGCAGGATACGTGGATGACTGACTCGATGAGCCTGCAAGATGGATAGGTGAAGAGGTTGAAGATCGCTTGATTTTCTTGGAAGCTGGCGCTTCGTCAGGTGCGTGCCCTCGTTTGTGTCTTGCTAAGACATCGCTACGACGGAACGTCTTTTCGCAACCTGGCACATCGCAAGGGTAGATGCGCGGTGCTTCGTCCGCCTGGGAGGAATGGTGAGTCGATTGAATATGGCGCTTGAGATGCTCGGTTCGGGCGTAAGCCTTGCCGCAATATGTGCACGTAAAGCGCATGTTTGCTACCTTGCCACTTGTGACAACGACGAGAACATCAGAGACAGTGATGTTTCGTGGGGACGATGGTCTTCTTGATGATGAGAATAGGGCACGTGGTAGAGACTGGAGACTGGAGACTGGAGACTGTGGTTTTGGGATCCTTCTTGCGATCGCATGGCAATGTCACTATCTCAGATGCACGCTCTGCACCCGATTTATCGTGCATGACAACAAGCCTCCATCCGCATTGACCGTTACTGGCTATGCCGGAGGGGCTGCTCAAGCAGTCTCTTTTCGCCAGCCGAATCCGAACATTGGGTCGCAAGCAGCAGTATCAACCTCAAATCTTTGGGACGCAACGAATTCCCCGGCAAAAATCCGGGGTACCGCCTTTAGCCTTGTGCAAGGCACAGCAGTCAAACATGTGGGAGACGTCAGGTGAATCGACGCAAGGGCGAGACAAGCCCTCAGGGTAAATCCTCCCACATCGTCCCCCCACATTGACGATTTCAATTCACACACGAGACTTCCATCCCGTGTGACCAGCTATATCGTGTCCGAAGGATCCAATTGCCTCGAAGATGAACGCCCCTATAGTGGATTACAAGGGGCGATACGGGACTGAGATGCTTTGAATTCTGGTTCAGCCAAATTCCAGAATAGCTTCGGGTCTGTACGACAGCGATCATTCTGCTTTTGGCGCACGAAACAGTGCCTTTGGATCGTACAGCACACTCGGTTCAAAGCATAGCTCCTGTGACAGACGGTGCTGTAGGAGATGGTTGCCACGTGCAGGATTCTAGAGCTCTGAACGCAGATCAGAGTACCCATCACGAAATCATCGGTCGTATTGTTCTAGCTACAACATTGAGCAATCGCGGCTCATACAAAGTGAAAGATGCCAGTTTGGATCATGCAACTGGAGCTACGACGTTGAGCCGGAACGTGATTGCCAAGCTCCTTCGCAACAAGAGCACATTTGAGCAGGACGATGCTATCGTTAAGCATAGATTTTCAAGAGAGAACGACCAGGCTAGTAGAAAAGCAAATCAGATGAGGTATCAAACATGATCACGTTTCCAGAATTCGCTCTAGGCGACAGTTTGGCATGATTACAGAAGTTGCGCTTTTACAAGAATGGGACAGGCAGATGTCTTTGGAAGATCTAAGCCTTGGCCTTCATTTCTTCCACTGACCCTGCTGCATTGGCTGAGTCTGCGTCACTCTCCCGGACACTTTGCATTTCGGGGTAAGGGTACTTCGCCAGCAAGTAGCGGTTCAGCAATGCCATCCCGACAGCCATGGCCATGAAAGCCATGGTGACACCGAATCCAGTGCGGTTCTGGTTTTTGGAATTCTTGTTGAACAAATATGAACCATAGATACTTGCAGAATTGCCCATACCGTTGACAAAGGCCTGGACGACGGCTCGCTTCTCCGAAGGATGAGGGATGGCGTTCGATACCCAGATGCTGACCAAAGGACAAGCAGCGTACACGCCTGCAACACCGAAGCAGAGCAAGACGTAACGGCCGGTGTGGTCGAGAACACCAAGCATACATGCGAAAGCAACAACCGCAATGCTAGAAGCAGCAGCGCAGTGGAAGGCTCGGTCCTTGAAGTAGTCGGATGAAAAGCAGAAGCCGATAATCGCAACGAGAGCAACGGCATAGATAGGGGCGGTCATGTATTGAACGTGGAAGCCTGAGTAGCCCATAGATTTGACGAGCTCAGGGATGAAGTATTGGATCGTCTGCGAACCGGTCGTCAGCATGTAGAGGAAGACGAAGCTCCACGTTCGCCAGTCCGTAAAGGCCATCTTAGCTGCTTGGTTATGAGAGATGTCCTCATCTCCGCCTTGAGCACTTCCGACGTTGTCTTCGGCGAGTCGTCTGCCGGCGATCGCGCGCTCGCGAGGCGAAAGCCACTTCGTGGTCGAAGGGAAGTCGGGAAGGATGAAGACGGATGCGACGGCGACGATACAGGTGGCAGCACCTTCGACAATGAAGAGCCAGCGCCAGCCAGCCATTCCGTTGGAACCATCAAGAGTCTTGAGCAGACCACCAGCAATGAGACCACCAAACATACCAGCGAGGGGAACGGCAGAGTAATAGATACTGTATCGGCGGGCAAGCTCACCCTTCTTATACCAACTTGACAACAGGAACAAAACCCCAGGAGCAAACCCTGCTTCTAGCATGCCCAAAATTACTCGAAGCACAGCGATGACTTGCCAGCTTTTGGCAGCAGCAAAGGCAATTGAGAGGCCGCCCCAGAGAAACATGATGGTGGGGAGGTAAATACTTGGACGAACTCGGGTGAGAAGCATGTTGGAAGGCACCTCGAACAAGACATAGGTGGCGAAGAAGACCAAAAGGACAATACTGTAATGGTTGGGGGTCATGTTGAGATCCTTGCCCATTCCACCAGTGTAGGCATTACCGATGTTGCTGCGGTCGAGGTAAGAGCTGATGGATAGCAACAGCATCGTGCGGCAACGAAAGGGATGGGGTCATTGTCAGTGAAAGCACGGATACGACGCCGATGGCGGCCGACACGAGAGGCGAAACGACTTACAAGAGGTACATGAACCATACGCAAGGGACAAGACGGTAATCAATCTTACGGAGGATAGCCTTTTCCTCTTCAGCAGCCTCGGCCATCGTCAGAGTAGGGTGAGCTTCATCGATGGCAAGGGAGGGAGGACGCATGGCGGCGTCGTAGGTGTCGTGCGAGACCATGTCGTTCTTGTCGGCTGCGGCAACCATGGATGCAATGGCAGATCAAGGCGCGCTACGAGCTTGGTAGATGGCGAAGCACGATGAATGTTCGGGGAACAGAAGCGGCTGGTGCAAGGAATTAGCCCGATGGGGAATGTACGAAGGCGTGGAGAGACTTCTTGTTCCGAAGGTGATGATGTATCGAGGACAATGGTGGCTGGAAGGGAGGGGCTCTTTATGTAGATCAGAAAGTGGACGAAGCGCACCTCATGTCAAAGACGGATTAGCCGAACGGTGGCCTAAAGGTTTTTTCAAGGAGTGTGGGGTAGAAAAATGGAGTAGCACGAGGGAAAGTGTGGGGAAAGCCAAGAAGGGCGCAATGCAAAGCCGATGCAAGGTATTGTTGTTGTTGCAGCCCGGAAGACGTTTGTGCACGATCTGTTTGGGGGGTATGACTTCTGTGTGGGGGCTCAGAGGCCACGAAAGGAAAGAGCACAATCGGTACAAAGGCAATGGCGGAAAAGGGATGGTGGGAGAAGGCAAGGATGACACAGTCACAGTTGAATACGGACCGTTATTGCAAATGTGGGAGGAACCCAAAGATGATATTCACGATTACGGCGAGAATCGTGAGGGGGAGAGGGAGAAATTAATTCTTTTCGAGTAGCCGAAGCATTGCTGAGCTGCAAACATGGCGGGGTAGTTTGCAATCTGCCCACATGTCGGACCAAGAAGTTACCGAACGGTCATCGCACACTCCGCCCTGTCTCTGTACCCCTCCTCAGCGTCCTTGACATAGACACCTGGTGAGTGACGCTAGCGGATCTTTGTTGACATCCTTGGGCAACGTGTGTTCACAACAGATGAACGCTTAATTGCAAGAGCAGGAGATCGGCGAAAAAGCGGGCAATTCATTACTGCGCCGCCACATACTGACAACCGGTCACGGGAGGTTGTGTTGTTCCAAGTGCAAGTTTGCCGAACTCGTCAGGAAGTGACGGCGGTTGTACAGGATTCCAGATGTAGTTTGCCACACAACTGCATGGTGATTCGGATAGAGGTTGCGTTCAGGCACAAGAAATGTTGGCTTGACTCGACTTGCCTGCTAAGTATCTCTCATTGGCTCAGCATTTCTTCCATCGTACAACATCCTTCACTGTCACTTGATGCTCCGGTGCGACGATGGCTTGTCGCAATGCTGGAGTGGTACCTCACTGCCACGCGAGCTGAAAGATTCCTTTGTCCCGCCCCGCCCTATTTGACTTCCGACGTGGGGCTCCAGTGCCAAATGAAATGTCACTCCCAACTTAATCTAAAAAAGACAGGCTCCGAGCCTCAGGCAGATTGCCTCAAGGTTTATTATATGGGTTATTTATTTATTTCCCCTCCCCCACTCACAGGGACTTCAGGATCTCCCGCCTGGAGAAGTGGCGGCGTCTTGTACCTTGGCGTCCACGTCGACTTGCTTAGCCGCACAAAACACCGTGAGCCTTCTGCCTTGGAGTCTGACCGATTCTCCCACTACTGGCCCCCACATGCAAGCTCCGCCTTGGGTGTTGGCTTTGGGCTGACCGTCCAACCAGCATTCACTCCACTGGAGTTTGGTCCGTAGCTGCCTCGAAGATCTCCCGGCCCTCCCTGTCTTTTGCTCATCCAAAAGACTGATGCTCATCCAACACGTTTGAGCAAAGCGCGCCTGACATTCTCCACTTTTTCTCCCACACAAGGACCCTGAAGCGCCTAGAGTGAGCGCGGGGGACTTCTCGTCTTCTTGATCAGGCGAGCTTGTGGACAGCGCTTCCGGGGCTCCACTGCCACACGCACACTCTTCGTTCGAGGCAGGCTTGGACAAGGAGGTCAATGTCTCGACAAGTGCTTTAAAAGTACCACCACGCAAGCGTTCTATGAATCATTTCTTCCCCGTATCAGGTCCATATCCCAACATTCCCTCGCCTACATCACCAAGAACAATGACCATTCAAAACCAGACCATTCTCATCACCGGCGCCGGTGGCTGGATGGGCTCTCTTCTGCCCGCTCGTATCGTCGAGCGTGAGCCTCAAACCTCGTTCAGCTTCATCCTGGCCGATATCGTCGAGCCCAAGCCTAGCAAGGGTCTTGCTGCCAAGGTCGTATGTAAGAAGGCTGACCTTTGCGAGGAGGCCAGCCTTGACGCTCTTTTCAACACCGAGCTGGGAAAGCCCGATGTCATCTACTGTCTCCATGGCATTATGAGCTTGGGTAGTGAGGAGAACTGGGACCTTGGCATGAAGGTCAACCTCGACAGTACCCGAGCTCTTCTCGACAAAGCCCGTGCTTCCCGCAACTCTCAAGGCGAGCCCATCAAGGTTGTCTTCACCTCGTCTGTTGCTACCTACGGTGGTCCCCTTCCTCACGTCGTCCTTCCTTCCACACCGTGCCAGCCTGAGGGCGCCTACGGTACCGCAAAGCTCATGGGTGAATACCTCGTCACAGAATACACACGCAGGGGCTTCATCAACGGTATCTCGGTCAAGCTTCCCACCATCGTTCCACGCCCAGGTGTCCCATCCCGTGCCACCTCCGCTTTCGTCTCTGGCATCGTCCGAGAGCCACTCAACGGTGTTGAGGCTATCTGCCCTGTTGGCTCTTCTGTTGATGACCCAGTCCTTGACAAGCTTGAAGTCTGGGTTGCCAAGCCTTCCACAACCCTCGAAAACCTTGCTCGTGCCAAGAACATCATCACCGAGAGCTCAGATAAGATTACTCGCTGGTCTCGGTCAGTCGCACTCCCAGGCTTCCCTGTCTCCATCCGCGAGATCATCGAGGCTCTCCGAACCATCCGTGGCGATGATGCCGTCAACCTTATCAAGTTTGAGCATGATGACACATGTCAACGCATCGTCTCCAGCTGGCCTCGTGAGTTCGACAACACCTACGCTCTTGGCCTCGGCTTCACTGTCGACACCGATGGCTTCACTGGTGCCATCAAGGAGTACACGGACAACCACTGTTAGTTGCTCGTGCACGTATCTGTATAGAGTTTCCTCGCAATCAAGTCGTTTATCTGGTCTCAAGCGATCGCGTAAAGCTGCGACTGACGTATCTGTGATAGGAGAGCCAGCCAATCGCTTCCTCCATTCGAGGGAACGGCGGAGCGACGGTTCGATCAGATTTGTGTCGATTGGTACTGTGACTCTTCTGCTCCCAAACTTGCCATGGCGTTGAACGATCGTACTTTGGAGCGCTCGATGGGTCTGTCGCATACTTGAGGCCAGGTGTCCACGAGCAATGTATTTGTCAAGAAGCTGGCTATGACAAATGGTATATATTCTCATCGACGTGCATAAATGAGGACACACTGTTGGTGCAAAAAAGTACAATGCTTGTGACAACGAGTGAAGTCTGAATTGGATCAAGGTGACTGTGTAGCAGGAGTCTAACCGAGAAGCTAGAAGTCTGGTCGAGAAGTTAGAGGTCTTCTGCTGTCAAGAGGCGGAGGCGGGAGTCGCGCGAAAGCGGGTCGACCTCTTGCGACGAGCCTGAAAGCTGACGCATTGTTCGTCGCTATCCTCATCTTCCTCATCCATCCCGGATCGAGGTTGCGTTTCTTCGTCCGCGTCGGCGAACTGGGACTCTTCCGCCACAGTGCCTGGAACGACAGGTGCCGCGGTCAACTTGCTCTCGACTTCGTCCATTTGGCCGGCTCCAACGTCGGACCGCGTTGTCTGAGTATCAGCTGCCGAAGGGGCTCGAGAGGACTCCTCTGACCCGTGCTGACGATGCGATGCCGACCTCGACACGCTGCCGGAGCTAATAGGCGTCGTCTCGTCGACCACTGTCGGGCGCGCTGTCCCGTCACCATCATCAGCAAGGCTGACATTCAGCTCGGTGAGCTCTGCCTTGCGAAGAGCAGCTGCCTCTGTCGACAGCGTCGCATCCATGGCAAACGTCTGACAGGCGGGGGCTGTAAATGTGCTATTCCCTTTGCTGGAAGAAGCCACGTCGTTGCCACCGCTGACGTCGGTGGCTGCGGTGATGCCGCTCTCGTTGGGCACGAACGACTCAGAGGGCGACAGAATGTGCTGGTACGGTGGCTTGTAGACATTGTAGCCGCCCTCGACGGAAGGCGTGAGGATGTCATTCGAGCTTTCGCTGCCACTCGATCCTTTCCGAGCGTAAGCTTCTGGAAGGAAAGCCGCACCAGGTTCTTCGTTGTTTCTGACCTGCCAACCGTGCCCGGAGTTGACGAGCATCGGTCCGTGGGCAACATCGACGTCGTCGTCGGAAAGATCATCATCCGAGAGCTCGAGCTCAAGATCCACGTCGTCGGTGTCGAGATCAACCGCGTCCAAGGGCGCAGCGAGGTGGCGACGACGTCCGAGACGGTCAAAAGCGAAGGGTTGAGCAACGCCTAGATCGGAGAGCGGCGAGGATGGCTGGCTTGCCGCGCTAAATGCGGACCGTGCTAGGCTTGAGCTTTCGAGTGGCTCCGTGAGTAGCTCAGTAGATAAGCTCGGGGTACCAGTGATGGCACTGTTGCTGTTACTCCCGAGGACCGGCGCACTGGTCGGTGTGCCTGATTCGGCGCGGGCGCCCGCTTGCCTAATGGCATCTTGCGTGTCGACAGAGAGCGGACCTGTGGCGCTTGGAGGCACGAGACTCTGCTTGACGTTGCTTGAAGTGCTACGGATGCTGCCGCTGCGTCCGGAGACACCAGAGTGGCCAATGCTGGAGGAAAAAGGTGGTGCGTCGCGAGATCCACGAGTGCTGGGACGCGAGGAGCTTCGGTTGCGATCGTCACCGCCGTTCATCAGCCAACTGCCACGGAGGAAATCGCCAAGTCGGTGACGTCCGGAAACACGCGAAGTCTGCGAAATGCTGAGCGTCGATGACCTCCCTTCCGAATCGACGGATCGTCTCGGTGAAGCGGCACGTCGTGAATGCGAGTCGTTGCTGCCAGATTCGTGTCGGCTGGGCATAGTATGGACGGAAGGCATGTGTGGAGACGAGGTGTGGAGCGAAGAAGAGGCCGACGCAGCACTCACCCGTCGTGCTGCTCCATGCGTGTCTGAAGAAGTGCGTTGTGGAATCTCAGGCCCGCCATCAGGTCGTAGTCCTGCGCTACTCGAAGATTGCGCTGAAGCCCTTCGCTGCGCGACCGTGCCTGGCGGCTTCATGGTGTCGTGCTCGATACCGTCAACCAGTACGGGAGGTGGCATCATTGGGGAGAAAGTTGAAACACGGTCGTGCGCTTCTGCGACACTCTCTTCGAACGTTTGAGGCGATATTTGGCGCGGCGATGTGCCCAAGTACTCCGTTGCCTTGACTTGAGGCGAGCCTGAGGCAACAGAGCCAGCATCCTCGTTGGGATGAGCGCTGGTGAGGGCACGGAGAGTGGTGCCTCCTTCGCGTCGACCGACCGAGCTGGTACTCTTCTGGCGTGCAAAGAAGGCCGGCCCTTTGAGTGGTGTGCGTGGTGTGCGTACCGACGAGGTAGAGGGACCAGATTGGCTCGATGAGTCGAAAGGAGTGACAGGAGTTGAAAGCGCATTATCTGCCGCGCTGCTGCGGCTGTGGTGAGGCGAGCTGTCGCCCGATTCGGTGCGTGCATCTGCATGGACTGAAGAAGAAACCGAAGAGTGATTAACGGACTTGCTTCGTCTTCGGCCGCCTGCGAAGGAATCGAGTAGTTTGGATTGCCATCTTTTGACACGTTGCTTGAGCTTGGAGAAGCCAGTCAAGGCATCCTCGACGTCGGCGTGAGAGATTTGGACGAAGGGCAAATGCTGGGGGTCTGTTTCGGACAGCCACGCTGGTGCATCTTGCAAACCACGAGTGACCCAGGGATGCTTTTTGACCTGTTCGAGCGTGATGCGTTTGGTCGGGTCTTTTTCAAGTAGTCGATCCATCAGGTCCCGCAGATATCTTGCGTCTTCGCTCAGGCTTTCGGGATCGGCATCGGGACAGAGCTCTGACGGGCTTGCTGGTTGTGCATCAGCTTCCTCATCAGTCCACTGAGTGTGCGATTGCCATCTTGGCTTTCTGGGACCAACACGAACACGGTCAGAACCCATGAAGGTAGGCAGCGAGTAGTCGGTGTTAGGTATGACTGCAAAGAGAGCATACTCGGACTCGGCGGTGAAGGGGGTGGTACCGAAAAGTAGACAGTAGAGGGTGACACCGAGAGCCCATACGTCGATGGCCTTGGTGACCTTGGGTCGGATCGGAGTGGTCGAGACCTTGCCGGTAGCTGTCTCGGACAATGACGCTCCTGTGGATGCTGGGTCGATTGAAGGCGATGTTGAAGAGAAGGACGACATGCACAGTTCCGGCGCAAAGAAGGCGGGACTTCCTGCAGTCTTTGCCAACTCGCGATCGTCCATAAGGCTCGGATCCGAAGTGGAGCCAGATTGCTGTCCCAGCTTGCTCGACGATGAAGATGCGGAGGAGGATACCGCGGTAGCTGCTGCTGCATGGTCGTTGGCGATCATCATTGCGTAGCTGAAGTGGGAAACGCCAAAATCCGAGATCTTGACCTTGTGATCCTTGTCCCAGAGCAGATTGGCTGGTTTGATATCACGATGGATGATGCCTTGGTAGTGGAGGTATTCAAGGCCACAGACAACATCGCGAAGGATGCTGCGTGCTTCATCTACAGTCAAAGTAGGTAGACCTTGTTCGTCCTTCCAAACAATCTCACCTCCCTCCATGTATTCGAGTACCATAAAGATCTTCTTGCTTTGTGGATCGTCGATGACCTCTTTGAGCTGGACGACGTTCTGGTGGCTGCACTTCTTCATGATGGCGATCTCGCGTCGCACTTTTTGGTCGGTGGTCCAGAGAAGAGCTTTGCGAGCTTTCTCGCGCTCCTTCTCGCGGCGTCGCTCTGCTTCCTTGTCCGATTGTTCCCATCGGTTTTGAGGGCCAAGCGCAGAGGCAGAGGGAGAGCGTGAAACACGGGGTAAAGGGGCAAATTGGGTTGAAGATGCGCTTGGAACACCTTTCACAGTGGTGGAGGCGGAGCCGGTGTCGTCTTGGGGCGAATCGAAGCCCTGCTGGGTCAATTCGTTGTGGAAGCTGCTCTGAACAGCCTCTTCCTGCTGCCGTTCCTGGGGTGGAGACTCGTGGCCTGGTCCAGATAGTCGGAAATGGCCCTTGTGGCGACTGCCGCGATTGAGAAGCCCGAGTCCGGCACCAAGACGCTTGCGAGCTTCTCTCTCCACGATCTTGACAGCGACGCGCTCTCCGGTCTCCAGATCCCTAGCCAATCGGACCTTGCCATGGACACCGCGACCTAATTCACCTTCAATAAGGTATTGATTGACCATGCGACGACCACTGGTATGTGTTTGGATGTCGAGACGATGTGTTTCAAGCACGTGAGGTGTTCGTTGGGAGCGGGTAGAGCCTGTCAAATTGGGTGAGGAGCGACCTGATTCAGGGGGCGAATTGTAGGCGCTGACATTGGCTGATGCAGGATTAGCGTGCTGTTGCGGGTGCAACGGAGGCGTGCTCGGTGGCATCTGAGCTCGAACATGTTGATTGAGAAGCTGTTGTTGGATCTGCTGGGCGTAAAGCTGGAGTTCGGTGATCGCTGACTTTGCCGGCGTTGATGTTCCGGAAACCACTGAAGGTGAAGCGGAAGCAGAAGCAGAGCTGCCTGTAGCAGATTCAGCGCCAAGGAGAGCAGGATCAGCTGCTTTCTCAGGCGAACTTTGAACGTTTGCGGTTTGACCAGACGTGATGAGGACAGGCTGAGCAAGCTCTTTGGTGTCGGATGGCAAAGCAGGTGAACTGTAGAGCTGAGTCGGTGGCAGTGTCGCCTCCTTTTCGCTGGTTGGATCGACCAATGGACCTGTTGATGAAGCACCAACAGCACCCAAGACATGTCCGGCCATTGCTAGACTGAGAGAGGGAAAAGCTGGGCTCGGTGCAGATGTGCTACTGTCGGAAGAGGCGCCATCGGAGACCGCACCTTCAGCATGAGTTGCAACAGGAGCGTCGGTCGGTGTTGATTGCGGTGCGTTCGCCTGCGATGCGTCGATGGCTGGAGAGCCAGCCTCGATCGGCTCTTCCGCGGTGTGAGATGCCATACTTGCGAGGAAGCTGGTGGATTGCGCAAATTCTGCGAAAAGTGCTGAGAGGACTATCAGAGCTCGGTGCTGTGAACTTGGGCTTTTTCAAAACTCAAGGTCTGCAACACCGAGATGAGCAAGCAGCAGGTGCGAGCTTGAATTCAGCCCAGAAGCTGCATGATAGTGGTCAATCGAGTTGGAGCTGCTGAGCGTTTGTCAACTTTCCGATCTTTGCTGACAGTGTCCCCGCAGGGCTGTAAAAGGGAGAGTGCTACGAATGAGAAAATGCTGGGATGCGTCTCGTTCAATGATTTTGATATTGACCAAGTAGCTTTGCTGTAAATGAGGACGATGACAACAAAAGTCGAAAGCGAAGGTGTTGATGAGATCGAGAGCCAAGGATATGATGTAGGTGCTCAGAGGAGAGCAGTCGTGTGGCTTGGGAACATCAAATGTAAGTGGAGTCGAATGGACGAGGGTGTGATGCTGAAAGAGCCGACTGATTGGAACAACCAACGCTGAAGCACCGAATCGCGAGACGAAGACAAGTAAGTAAACGTTATGAGAAGCGAGAAGAGGGATGCAGCTGCAGCCAGAGAGAGACGCAGTTGCTGCCTGACTGATTTTAGTGACTGAGCGTGCTCGCGAATTTCCCCTCTTTACAGCTGCAAGCCACACACACGCGAAAGCTCGATGAGTCGATACGCTGATTTTTTAGGTTGCAACATCGCACAGCACGCAACACACACACACAGAGACGCACACAGACAGATACACACAAACACACAGATGTAATTTTGGCTCAAAATCTAAATCCTCAAATATACAAGTACAGGCCTGCTCGGGGTTATTCCTTTCGTCAGATGACGTCGGGACTGGACCGTGTCTGATCGTGAAACTTGCTGATGTCATCGGGATTGGGGTTCGGGATTAGAAATTCAGATCGTGAAACCGTCAGAAGACATCGTGAAGATCGAATTGGATGTCTTCGGGAAGCCCGCGAAAATGTTATTGTGATTTTGTACTATAGTTCTTCTTCATCGATTGCAATAGAAAACACACTCAGTGATCGTGAAACAAGCGAATGACATTGCGAATGTGCTACTACGATACATGAATGTGAACGAAACTAGTGAAGATCGGGCTGAATCGCCTGAGGAGCCTGGTAGAGACCGTGCTCACGAAGAGCGGCTGTGGCGTCGTGGTGTTCCGAGAGTCTGTGACCGGCTTCGGCCACGCTCATCCAGCGATTCACCTCCGCAATCCAGCCTCGTGCCTTCTCAGCAGTGATTGTGCTGAGACTCTCGTCAATGTTCGAGCGAACATCATCCTCGCCGCGGAGATCCTGCCTGCCGACGTAAGGCTTCACCTTCCCGAAGACCTTCTCGGCGATGTTGAATTGAGGCGTGTAAGGAGGCAGGTACTGAATCGAATGACCTGCCCCCTCAATCGTTTGCACCAGCACGTGAGACCGGTGGAATCGAACGTTGTCTAGAACGAAGGTCTTGGACTGACCTTCGAAGACAGGGAGGACGGACTCCCGGAAGAATCGGGTGATGGCAACGGCATTCCAGGCGCCGATCTTGAGCTCCCTCGCCTGGATGCCGTTGCGGTCGATTGCGACCAGGAGGGAGAGGTTGGGCCCGCGATTGGTCGGGCGATTGGACTGCCGCGCAGTCTCTCCGCGTGGGGCACGGCCGATGTGACGAGTTTGCTGGAGGTGGAAGCCAGCTTCGTCAAGGAAAACGGCCTCGTCGAGAGAGCGGCCGGCGGTACGGAAGGCTCGTACCCATGCTTGGCGAGCCTCGATCGTCTGATCGTCGTTCTGCCGATCGTGCTGTACCTGGACCCGCTTGAGGGTCACATGCAGCCGATCTCGGAGAGCACGACGGACCGAGGCCTCGCTGAGCACGAGCTCGGTCTTCTGACGGAGATCCGCGCGGATCTCCTCGAGGGTGGCGCTGGGATGCTCAGCGACGAAGCTGAGCATGACGTCGAGGTGCTCTTGCTGCACCCTGCTGGCGCGGAAGGCGCCTCCCTTCTTCCGCTGGGCCTCAACGGCACCAGTGTCCTCGAACTTGCGGACAATGCTGTCCACGGTGGACCAAGGGTAGTTGAACCGCTTGGCCACCTCGCTCTTCCTCTCGCCCTTCATCAACACAAACTCCACGATCTTCTCTCGAATAGCATCCGGAACAACGTTTTTCTTGCGATTCGCTGGCATTGTGTGTGTGTGAGTGTGTGTTATGTACATGAGGAAAGACTATACATGGTCCACGGCATGAGATATGGATGGCTGAGTCGGGGCCGTCCCGAAAACAGATCCCGAACAGGCAATTCGGCCCCGAAGACATGTTGAGTGTGCATCACGAAGACTTATGACGACATCCCGATAAAAAAATTGTATCACGATAATGTATCCCGATAACATCTATTTTAATCACGAATCTCACGCGCGCAGTCCCGATTTCATGTGACGAAAGGAATATCATCGTCTGTGCTCGGCCATGGATCAAATTAGCCTGCAAACAGGACGTAGCGAGAGCACGAGCAATGCGCACGCAACCATGACTATTGCGAAACGCTCAGATCGTGCGTCAGTATGGCTCGCGAGCCGGGACTCATCCGAAGATACGTCAGCTAACTGTGGCAGGTAAAGTCTTACGCCAAGCCATCAGCTGCTCGTTTGGTAGCCGTGATTCGATCGCTTTTCTCCGGCTGCCTTCGGTCAAGCCGATCATACGGAACGAAGGTCACTCCTTGAAACTCGAGCTTGTGTCTGTGTTGTGAACCAGCCTTTCTTAGAATCCGGATTTGACCGAGGGTTTTGAGTAAGTTTGAACCAAGCTACTGCTTCTACAACATTGCTACGGTTACTGTTCGATAGCGTCTGCTGCTATCGAAGATACGAGAAGAGGGGCGCGAGTTGCATCGGTTGCAGGATTGCTTCGCTCGGTTGTACTGACATCCGAGACATTTTTTTTTTTGCATCGGCCAAAGTGATCCTCTTTTCGAAGTTCAACAGCAGTCAAGCTTCAAAAACGAAAACCAAAAAAAAAAAAAAAAACCCTCTAGAGCATGGCGCTCCTTTGCAAGAGAAACAGCTCGGATTTGACTCCCGATCCTTACGTGCAGCTGCATCCATATCACCTCTTTTGTTCGGCTGTTAACTTGTCGTCTGCGCGCAGAGTTGTCGGATCTAGCCGCCGCAAGCCACTCACACAAGCACACACTCACACAAACGACTTCAGAGCAGTTTTGGGACTTTTTGCCCTGACTGCATTGGTTTCGGGATGCGCGTCATTTTGGCGATCCTTGCATCAACTGCTCGAACAACAACACAGTCCCGCGTGGAGCTGGAGCTGGATCGTGTTGGATCTGGAATCATTCAGATCTCCCGATCCACTCCTCCGAGGCCGATTCCCACCTCTGTCTGCTAGCCCGTCCTCCCTAGCTGTTACGATCATTCGAAGACTGCTCCATTTTTGATACTCATCCAATGACTCAGTCTTGCTGTCGTGCAGCAGTCGAAGCAATAAAGACCTTGTGGATGCTGCGGCTGCTGCGAAACAAGGAGCAATCCGGGCCTTGATTTGTCAGAAAGGGTCCTGGTTTGCTCTTCGGAAGTCGGTTTTGAGTGTGAGTGTGAGTTCAAGAATTTGGCTCGAAAATTTCCCGGAAGTGGCTGTCAAGGCCAGTAAGCGTATTCAAATTTCGAATCCTCTCTCTACCCTCCACCCGACACAGCAACACACACACGAACAACTTAAGGGTTCGAGAACTGCAAGCCCTTCATCACAATTGTGCTTCACCAACATCAACGTCTATCTCCATCTTGCGTTTCATACCACATCGTCAACGACTCGTTCACCACCCAACAAGCGAACTACAGTCGCTTCTCAGCTCAACAACTCGATACACGTCATGAACCCTGCTGAGATCGTGCGCGCCATCCGCGCTCAAGCGGCATCGGACCAGAATCCTCATGCTAACAACCAGGCCGTCGTGGCGGGACTGATGGCTTACAAGCTCTCTCAACATCGTGATGAGATCTTGCGCTCTATGAATGGGCCAGGTTCTTCATCTACAGCATCGTCGTCGACATCGTCTGCCTCGTCCTCATCGCCACCTCCCGGCTGCCCAATGCATGCAAGTGGCAGTAGCTCTGCTGCGCCAGCACCACCCAAGCCGTCGCCACCAAAGATGGTCCCTTCTTCGGGAGGTCAATGCCCGATCCCACACGAAGACCGTGATGCCTACCTCGCTTCCAAGTCTGCAGCTAAGCATACCTCTGCCGGGGCAATGGCTCCATCCTCATCTTCGTCATCATCAAAGCCGTGGTCCTCAACATTGAACCCACTCAACATGATGCCTACCCTTGGTCAGGGTCAAGCACCAGAGCAACAGACAGTACTTTCTACAGAGCGAGTTGTCTCGTCCATCCCTCGCTCGCGTAATTCTGCCGCACCTGGTGCTTCTCCGTATGACGCCCCCTCTGCATGCCCCGTCAAGCATGACGCCAGCAAGCCTTCCGAAGAGCAGACCGAAAAGTGGGAATACCCATCGCCACAGCAGTTCTACAATGCCCTTGTTCGAAAGGGATGGGAGACCCCCGAAGAGCACGTTGAAACTATGGTTATGGTGCACAACTTCCTCAACGAACAGGCGTGGCTCGAAGTGCTCGAATGGGAGAAGCTCGCAGGTGCCGACTCTTCTCGTGCCGAACTCGCTCGATTTCAGGGTAAGCCTGGTACAATGACACCAAAGGCAAGGCTTTTCCAGATGATGGCCAAAATCATGCCAAACACTTTCAGCTCTGAGCCGCCCTTCGATCGTCACGACTGGGTCGTAAGAAGACCAGATCAGGATGGAAAGGAAGTCAGATATGTTATTGATTACTATAGTGTACCCGACGACCCAGAAAAGGATGACCCTGAGTTCGTGCTCGACGTTCGACCAGCGCTTGACTCGTTCGAGAGCCTCAGCGTTCGATTGCAGAAGGGTTTCCAAGAATGGAAGGAGGGTCAAGGATTCTTTTCAGCTTTCGCGGCAGAGAACAGCAACCAGGCCAAGCCAGCTACATCATCCGCATAAAGTCGACTTGTACATGCTTTGTCTCGTCAAATCAAAACTTGTCTAGATCTCAAATCGCCCTTCTTGTGTTTGTTACAATTTGTAGAACTCTTCGGTGTACTTGTTCATGTATGTCCCGCATCCTGCCATCTCTCAATCGCCGCTCGATGACCCGATCTCTGATCATGAATGTGGTATCTCTGTGTATGCTTTTTGTTGTGTGACTGTGTAGATGCTTCTGAATGATGTCTTGGATAGACCTAGGCTTGGGGCTGCTCCTCAGATTCCCTTCCTCCACCTTGAAGATACAGCCAGGCAGCGTAATCCGCAATCAAGCCGGAAACGATGATCCAACCGAAGGTAGTGTTCGAACAGAACTTACGCCAGCAATCCGGTCGGTCATCCAGCTGAACAGTCCGGATCTGCCATGCGAGGTGCGATGCGCCGCCTGCAAGTGCAACACAGAAGAACGGGTGGTGATGAGTAAGCGCATCTAGCATGGGCGACATTGAGGCGAGACTGTCAAGAGTGGAAGGCGAAAAGACGAGTTCGCCTACCGAAGAGCTTTGTGCAGGAGCAAGAACATCAGCTGCAGTGGTAGTCTTGGCCGCAATAGCAGGAGGGATGGCTTTCGATGCAGAGTAAGTGAATAGTCCGATGGTAGCAGCCGAAAACGCTGACAACACCGGCTTGGTCTTCTCTGCAAACAGCAACGCGGTCGACTTGACACCGGCATGGACGTCATCGGTCTTATCCTGATGCGCGTAGATCGTGTCGTAGACCAAGGTCCAGAAGATCGACCCAGCATACAACGGCAATACAACTGTCCAGTCAACAGCCCCTGCCACCGCAGACCATCCCAGCATAGCACCCCAATTGAACGCAAAGCCTAACACCAACTGCGGCCAGTAGGTCACTCGCTTCATGAAAGGGTAGAGCACCACAACCCCGAGCGAGCTTGCGCCCAGGAAAATGCTATACAGATTCAGATTGACGAGAATGGCAAGACCAGCACTGAGCTGTACACCGAGGAAGCAGAGCGCCTGGAATTGAGTGATGTCGCCAGCAGCCAGTGGACGAGTCTTGGTGCGCTCGACCATGCGGTCCATCTTGACATCCCACATGTCATTGATTGTGCATCCTGCTCCACGCATGACGACAGCACCGACTCCGAACAGCAGAGTGTAGAAGAGCGGGGTAGTGAATGGAAGGCCAAGGGTGTGCGAGGCAAGAACGATAGACCAGGCACATGGCCAATAGAGGAGCCAGGTACCGATGGGCTTGTCGATGCGGCTAAGAGCCATGTAGGGCTTGATGCTGAAAGGTTTCTTGGATTGTGGGCTGGCTGTAACTGCGGGACTCTTGGACACAGCATCCAGTGTAGATGTGGTAGTGCTGGTGGCGGCTTGCTTCACAGCGGAGGCTCCTACCGACAAGTCGTTCGAGGGCTCTTGTTTCGAAGATTGCGGTGCAGCTGAAGAGCCGGAGGCGCTGCTGCTGCTGCTGCTGCTATACTGTCTAACTGCAGGAACGGCTGAAGCTCCTGCAGAGATGCTGGGTCGTCGTGCGTAGGTCGAGTAGTGACGACGAGGCTCAGTCTCAGTGGCCCTCTTTTTCCTGAGCTTGAGCTTCGAGTGGTCCTCCTGCACGTTGTCTGGCTGACCATCACCATCTTTGTCCTCAGCTTCATGCTCGGCACTGCTGACACGCTCGCTGTGCTTGCCATCGTCCTCTCCGTCCGCATCCTCGCGCACGTCACCCTTCTTTGAGCGGAATGTGGCGGCTTCATGATTGCGGATGATCTTGAGCGCCTTTTTGTTCTGTTTTCCTGCCTTTGTTTCTCCTTGATCCCATTCGAGATCGTAGTCCTCGGCGACCTTCTTGATAGTCTTGCGCAGATCCTTAACCTCCTCAATGAGCTCTTGGTATCTCTCCACGTTGAAGCCTTTCTCAATGTAGAGCTTCTGTTGTCGTCTGGATGTAGTCTCGTTGAGCACAGCACGGTAAGACACCTCGCGGTTGTGAATGAGGAACCAGATGTAACCGCCCAAGATGGTGCCGAGACCAGTGAGGTAGGTGACAGGCTCCATGACATCCCAGCCAAGCTCAGTGCAGAAGGTGAGGAACGCAACGGAGCCCCACCAGGCACTCAAGATGGCTACGCCTGCAAAGGAGAGTCGCTTGGTTCCCATGTGAGCGATGCGGTCACAGTCTGCTTTCAGCTTGACGAGCTGTTCGATTTGCTCGGTCTTGGCATACAAGCTCGCGCGAAGGAAGCGTGTACGGTCTTCGAAGGAAGGAACCGTGACGTAGACGTTGCGTTCACCGATGCGGATGACGAAGGAGCCAATGCGCGCGGCGTCTCGCAAAAAGTCACCAATCCCGGTTGCGGGGGACCAGCGCTTTCCATCAGCGGCACGAGTGTGGAATGAGATGGGCGGATCACCAAGAGGATCGACGAAGCCCTGTCGGAGGAGCATCTCGCGCATTTCAAGCTGCTCTTGCGTCAAGTTGATGCGTCTGTCCTTGCGTTCGGGCGAAGATCTTGGTCCAACTGGAATGCTAACTTTGTCCTTCTTGTTGCCTTTATCGATCGAAGCAGCTTTGGCTTCTCGTTCCTCTTCAAGCTGGTATTCACTAGGCTCTGGGCTGGGACCCTCTGCGCGAATGAGACTGGCTACGTAGCTCAGTGGCTGTGCGCTGTGCAAAAGGAAGACCACACTGTGCGCCGGTGCTTCGGCATCGTATTCGTCTGCTTCGATATCCGAGGGCTCACCATTCTCCGGTCCATGGAGGTTTGAATGAGCACGATGGTTTACTTGGGAGACAGGTGGACCCGGAGTCTCTGCGGCCTGTTCCCAAGGCTTGTCAGAGATGCTCTTGCGTTCGGTCTCTTCGACTTCGGACCTCTGCGAGTTGCCATGGCGTTCTGCTCTAGCTTTCGCAGAAGAGCTCTTTGAGGAGGGAGACGCAGGATCCGAGCTTGGTGGTTGCAGTGGCAGTGTTAGCTTGAAGAGGCTGGACTTTGTGAAAGCAAGGTAGCCCTGATCGCGTTCCTTGCCCAGCTTGTGATGCTGGCTGTTCTCGTCGGATGGTGGCGCTGAACTTGGATAGGTCGTCTTAACTCCGGCAGGTGTGGTGGCGTAGGCGCGAAGGGCTGTCAGGATCGCTGAAGGAGAAGAATAGTGTCCAGCAGTTGGGATTTGTGTGCCGTTGTGACGCGATCGTGACAAAGTTGGAGCACAGCGAGATGGCACTTTCGATGAGGTGCTACACAGCCGCGATGAGGAAGGCGTCGAGATGGATGAGATGCCAGCTGGAAGCCTCGATGGTCCTGCGACAGCGCTGCCTTCGACTGTGCTTGAGCAGATCGCAGCAAGTGACCGCGACGTTCCTATCGGTCGGATCATCCGAAGCGTCATGACTGTCATGGTCAGAAGCCTTCCGCACCTGTAGGAAGAGAACAACGCCGAGCTACGTAAGCTCTGTTGGCAGTTGTCCTGTCGGTATGAAGTGACTTCCTCCTCCTAGATGGTGGTCGTAAACATTGCCATTCCCAATCCGTGATCGTCCGTAGCAAGTGATGAATGATGAAGTCGTCTCAAGGTTCATGCATGATGAGTTGCTCTGCGCAAAGGCTTCGCCAAGTCAATTCGGCTGTCAGCGTTCACACAGAAATGCAACAGTCGGACCCTTTCTTCCAGTCACGACGGTCTCAGTCAAGCGACGCTCAAGCTTCTGCGCAATTTACCTTTCAAACTCTGTGCTGCGCGAGCGTGTCCTGCGTCATGGTGCGCTGAAAATCATGAATGAGGGAAGGACATGATCTGTTGTTGGAGCGGGTCTAACAAGAAGGATTCAGGGTCCAGCCTCCACCCTCGCGTGGCGTGACGGGAGGCCKCTGCTGCTGCTGCTACTGCTGCTGCTATCCTGCCTCTCGGTGCATCCGGCAAAGATGATTCATCCTCTGCTTTGGACCTTCACCCACGCTGGACCGCCTCATTAGCTCGGCTGATTCATCGATACCGACGCAAATGAGCATCTTCGGCATGCCCAGTGCTTTCTCTGCAAGGACTTGTTTCTTCATCAGTTCCACTGCAACATAAGTTGGTTGGGCCCGTGCGGACTCTGATTGCAGCGTAGGGGCGAGTGAAGCAACTTGTGCGTCTCGTTGCACGTTGCTCAAGTCTGAAAGACCCTGTTTGACATCGTCATTGCTGATCGAAAGAACCGAAACTTTGTTCCGATCGAGCTTCTGACATCTGTACAGTAGATTGCTTCTCTGGAACTCTGCGTGTGCATATATAAGACTAAGTGAATCCAATCTCAGTACCATCGTAGCGCAACTAAGAAGCCTCAATTTTCTTTCTCTCTATCAGCTCTTCCATCACCACTAGCGCAGCAACAATGTCGAACCAGGGTGGTACTCAATCTCCTCCTCTTCAGGGTCGCGAGAACGACCCTATGGGTCAGGTGAGCAGAAAGAACAAGACAAAATAACGATCTTGGGATCGAGTAACAGAAAGTTAAACGATCATGTTCGGATTTGATTTTGATCTACAGTCGGCACCCGGCAAGTCTTCGCATGCTATCCCTGACGAGCAGCAGCGCGGCGGCGTCTTTGGTAGCGGCGAAAACAAGGGCAGCGAGTCCGGACAGGCTGGTGATAGCAACAGCGGTGCTGGCGACCTTCAGCAGGTACGTAACGATCCTTCACAACTCTCGCCTTTCTCTTCAGGATCTTTGCTGACCTCTGTGCTACCACTTACTTTAATTTGCCTTTGTCCTCGATTGCAGGCACTCAACAACGCCAAACACGCTTCCGAGAACCAACCGGGCAAGTAAGCGGAATAGCCTGGAATCCAGATATCCGGAGAACATCGCTTTGCAAACTGCACAATACACGAAACAGTCAGGCGTTCGTATCTACGCACTCAAAGGACCAAACATGCTTGCACAACCTCATCATTGAAACCACGTTTTTGCATTCCTCATGGCTTCCGGCCAGTCTTAATTGGCTTGGCGAGTGCGTCTGCGTGAAGGTGTTGACGGTGGTAGCGGCTGCCATCCCGAATAAGCATAGTGCGGAGCGTGCTGCGGATGGTAGTACGGTGAAATCCCACTTGCATGTGTGCTGTGCTGATCCGGAGCTCCCGCAATCGAAGGTTGAGCTGGCACATTATGGATTTGGCCTGCTGATTGATGCGGTCGCTGAGAGCTCTGATCTGAGTCTCGGGTGCGTGAACGAGTTTTGATGCGGAAGAAGGAGAGGAATGAATTGGTAGCTCCAACGACAATCGAGAAGCAGATAAGCGTGAATAACATGGTCTTCCAGCTCACCGAGTCCACAAAGCCATTGAGAATCTCAGCAAACGTTTCGGCGGTGACGCGAGCTGTGCCGACAACCGCTGGATCGCGAGCAGAACAGCGCTCCCAGTTCTTGCAGGCGTGTGCCAGTGCAGGCGCCTGCAAATCGGTACCGCAACGATTGGCTGTATACGCTGCTGCACATGCCGTGATCTCGGACAGTGTGTCTGTGCAAAAAACAATGAGGACATAAGCGAGCTGGTCAACGGTCAACAAATGCTGAAGCCTTCTCCAGGAAGCCATCGAAGTTGTGTCTGCACTCACCCATTTCGTATGCACGCACTTTCTCGGCGACATCTCGTTGCACAGTGCGAAAGACGTTAAACAGGAGGTAGAGGAAAGCCGAGAGAATGCTGGCGTTGAACACGAGCTGCGCATACCCTAAGAGTAGTTCAGGTTTGTCCATATGGTGCACTGCTGAAGATGATGAGGCGATCGGCTGATGAGATATCGGTGCGACTGAGTTCGGGAGGATGTAGTTGACGGCGTACTTGGTGATAGAGCGTATTCGGCTTGGTGTGCCTCTGCGGCGGCTGAGACCCTTCTGTTGTCCATCTTCGTCCATCTCGTCTTCTTCATCGCTTTCCTCTGTACCGTAGCTATCCTCATCATCATCGCCGCCTTCGTTGAGTGGCAAGCCTCGAGACGATGGAATGAGTTCACGACTTTGCAGGTGTGCAAGTCGCTTTCCTTTCCTGCTGAGTACGCTTCGCTTGCGACGGACATGTTGTGGTGGAGTGGCAGCTGTGTCGGACCGTGTAGATCTAGAAGATGTGTTGTTAGGATGCGCCTCGATATTGGTCATGGAATCGTCTGCCAGCTCGTCGCTTTGATCTACGACATGCGCTCGGAGATTATTGACTCTACGTGAAGGCGGCGTAAGGCTGGACATTTCTACATCGGTCATATCCGTGTCCATAGGAAGCTGTGATGTGGAAGGTTGGGCAGACCATTGCTGCGTCCTATCACTATCGAAGATGCTGGCTGCTCGCGTGGGTGAGAAGAAGGATGGGTGTTGTGTGTGTCGACAGTCGTCAGTGATGAGCTCAATTGCTTCTATTTCGGTATCGAATTCTTCGGCGTACTTACGTGGAGAAGGTCCCGGAGGTGAGGTGTCCATGGGAGCCTCTGTGCCTCGTTGCCAAAGCATGACGAGGTCGAGCGATCAAAGAAAGGGCTGAGCAAAGAAGAGAAGACCGGAACCGCTGAGCTCTCGAGATGTTGTCGAATTGAAGAGTGAGAGGAAGAAGGTTGATTTGACTTTTCTGTGTCCGACAAGATGCTTTCAGGGTCGCGTGTGTTGAGTGTTGGTCTCGTTCTGAACGCCCAAGAATGTTTGCTCTTGTGCAAACAGTTATTGCGGCCTAACAATTTTGAAGCTTTGCATCTCCACATGACATTGGACCCTTGATTTGCTCGACAGAGCATGCCTGTGGTCGAAGCAACGTTTGTTTCCACAGCTCTTGTTGACAACCCACCAAGTCTTTAGTACTGTACAGAAGTAGCTCCATCGAACGACGGTGTCAGGCGCCATCAGAGATGCTGTCCAAGTACTGAAAACAAAAAGCAGTCACCTTGACCGATTGACGGCTCTGTGCTCGAGCTGGAAATGGCATCACCTCCGCTGCTACTGCCACGATGTCGCTCAAGCCTCTCACTCCACCGCTACGCTTTTCAACAGTCGCTTTCTCCTGCGTAGACGATCCGACTAGCAGCAACGATGATCCCCGCTCTCATTCTCACCATCGAGAATCCGTCTACCGCGGTGCATACCCAAAAGCACGCAACCTGTACTTCCTCTCCCGCCTCCATTTACGCACCGTCCTCAGTCTCACCCCAAGACCTCTAGACAACGATGCTGGGCTTCTCGCTTGGTCTTCACAAGTCGGCTCCTCCTCATCATCCTCTGCAACGAACGCTGTAGCAGAACGGGCTGCCGAGCTGGGCATCAAGCTCTTGCACGTACGATGTGAAAAACCTAAAGACGAGAGTGGTGGTCTCACCAGAGAAGGGGCGGCGCGAGCGCTTTCGATCTTGCTCGATCGTCGCAACTATCCAATCTACGTCCATTGCTTAGATGGTGTCGAGGTCACTAGCACACTCATTGCTTGCATGCGAAAAGTGCAAGCTTGGTCGAATTCGGCGATTCTTGCTGAGCTCGGGAGAGCCCTGCGTGACTCCAACTCTTCTGAATGGACAGAGGTGCCGTCGCATTTGTCTGCCTTCCTTAACAAGTTTGGTCAACCCGATGGTATACGCCTCCCTCCGCGAAATCACATCCCATCCTGGCTTTGGCCCGCTCCAAATCCCCTTTCGATCTTGGCTGATCCCTATGCGTGGGCAGGCTCTTCGCACATTCACAGCCTCACCAATGGAAACAATCAGAACGGCTCGAATTCGAGCAATACTTCGACCGCGGACACTTCCATGTCAAGGAACGCTTCACAAATTCCGTCCCTCAACGGAGTCTCGGATACACAGAGCAACGCTGCTGCACCAAATAAAGTGTCTCCGCACCCGCTTACACATGCGCACCTGCGTCGCGATCGGCAACTTCCGATCCATCATCCGACACTGAAGCTCCATTTCGACATCGACCCAGACCTCCCACCCGAACCGAGTCCTCCATTAGCATCGACTCCGAGCTCGGCAGCTGCAGCAGCATCCTCACAGCGACCCATGACCCCCTCCCGTCCACTCCATATCCATTCTCGAACCTCATCGCATAACAGCACTGCCAGCCTACGCACACCTCCGCAATCGCGCCCAACTAGTCGTGCAGGTCGACCCACCACCGGCAGCGCTCATCCGCTCGCAACCAGATCTGCTTCGCTCGCACCAGACGAGGAGAGAGTCGCCTCAAGTGCGGCGCGGAGAGCCGTCAGCACCACGAGAGACGGCTCAACTTCGTCGCTCATCAGTCCAAGTCCCGCCACTGCAGCGCTGCGAGCACCAGCAAGTATCGTGCCATCTGTGGCCGCCTTCCTCGAAGACCAAGTGCAGGACCAGGACGTATCCAGCGCCTCATCGTATCTTGCCAATCAAGGCGGCATCGAGTCACCGACGCGCCGTCCACGCTCCAACCTCGGTCTCGAAAGCCACCTGGATTTGTCTTCGCGTGAGAACTCATTGTTCAGCCCAGACAAGAGCCAGCCCACAGCATACAAGTCTCGGTCAGATAGCGCTGGCTCGCTGCCAGAAGCGGATGAGCTGGATGTCAGCACCCCTCGTGCACGACCGACTACCTCTGGCAACCTCAACATCGGGATTGCGGGTACTATCTTCCATCATGACGATGACATCACTGATCATGAAGGGGATTCTACAAGCAGCACTAGAACAGCTTCTACTTCGAGGGGCGCAATGCTCGGTAGAGGAGACGCAGAGGCTGCCAGAGTGGTCGTGCCGCTAGAGAAGAGAAGATTGCCGCTGACCTTGGATGAGCCCGATGGAGAACAGACGCCGACAAAAGCAAATGCACTTGCGAGAAGACAGACGTTGCAGAACAGCAACCGCCACTCGAGGGAGGATCTGGCGCATGTTGAAGTTGAATATCCTCGGCAGATTCAGGCCGCCGCCGACACTCAAGCGACCGAGTTTGTGCGGACTGGAACTGAGGATAGCCAGCACGAGGAGGCTCATGACATCAGAGCTCAGGAAAGATACACAGACCAAATCTCAGATGAGCCCGATGGGATAGACTCTGACGAACAAACCGAAGAAAGGTTGGACAGGGATCAGGCAAGAACTACAGACGAGCGAACACAGGCTCAGGGAGAGCAGGGCGACACAGAGGCGGTCTCACAGGAGGATCAGGACGAAGAAGATGATGAGAAGCAAGAAGGGGGGGACGAAGACGATGAAGAGGAGGAGGAGGAAGAGGAAGAGGAGGAAGAGGAGGAAGAGGAGGAAGAGGAGGAAGAGGAAGAGGAAGAAGATGAGGAAGAGGACGAGGACGATCTTGCTCTCGAAGCATTGGATCTGGAAGGATATTGAATTTGGCTAGAATACTGTTGCTGTCGTCACCTCACGCAAGCTAATTTGTAACACCAGATCCATCTCTAATGGTAGACAAGCGATTGCTGCGAACGCGAGGATTTCTGAGAACTGAGAAGAGTCTTGTGCGAAGAGAATGATCTACAAGGTGGTATCATCGCCAGCTGCGCTCGTGCTGGCATTGGTTTCAGCTGCGGCATCCCCGCCGGATGCATTCGCGCCTGCAGCATCTGTCGAGTCCGTACTGTCCTTGCCTTTCTTACTGCCCAGAATGAGCTTCTTCGGCTTAGCCTCCACGCCTCCGCTACCGCTCGGAGCCATTGGGATTCCACCTGGGCCACCCCCGCCAAACATCGCCTTCCATGTAGCATGGTCTCGCCTCTGTCTTACTCTCTCGGCCTCCAAAACACCCCCCGTCTTCCTGAGCACCTTCTTATCGACAAATCCAGCCAGTTCTTCACTGAACTCGTCATTCGTCTTGGACGCCTGCATGTCCTTCTGTCTCTGCCTCTCGACGGCTTGCAGTGCCCGAAGTCGCTTCTCATGGTTGACCGCCTGAGATTTGACTTCCATCATCACGGTCGATAGTCCCTCATGTCCTTCTTCGGGCAGAGGCGGGATATACTTGCCACCCTTGCCGCCACCACCTCTCAACTTCACCACCTGTTGAATGTTACTGAACACCTCCTTCAATGCACCCAAATCATCCCGAAGATCCGATAAGAGGCCTTCTTCGTGGTTCAAGAACTCTTGTTCATCTACAATATTCTGCAACTCTGACTCCCAAGTCTTCTTCCAGCTTGGCTTGACTGTCTGCACATACCCTTCGAGCTCCAACAAGCCTTTCGTTGCCCGATCAACATCTTCGACGATCTGCTTGACCAACACGGGTCGTGGCTTGACACCACGCTGAATGACGTCGACACGAAGATCGTCGACAGTGTCCTGCAGGTCTTCGATGAGCGTGAGAAGATCTTGCGATTGGTTGTCAAGTCGGGCTTTACCGGCGACGATGAAGTTGCGCTCGGCAGCCACCTTGGTTGAGGCGATGGCTCGGACTGCTCCTGCCTGCTCGCGAACAGTGGAGAGGATTGACTTGACGTCGCCTTCAAAGTCGGTCTGGAGTTGTCGGGTGATAGCAAACTCGCGACGAAGGTTTTGTAGCTCGTCGAACTGAACCTTAAGCTCTTGCGCGATACGGGAGCCTGCCATAGCCGAGGATGTATTGAAAGCAGGGATGTCACTGCTTGCGTCTTGAAGCGAGACAGCAGCCGACTCGTCGTTCTGTGCACCAGCCGCTCTCGTGTTAGCACGCTTCAGCTGAGCCACCCGCTGACCGGCAGCCTGGAACTGCGAGTCGCTGATTTTGGTCGGAGTCGCATGTGCCGCAGATGCCGTGGGCAGGTTGTCATTGTTGATGAAAGACATCCTTCTAGATTCGCGATCGCGCTCGGCCAAGGCGGCTTTCAACTCTCTGATCTCGCGCGAGATGGTGCCCAAAGACAAGTCAAGATGCTGCTTGACCTGATCAAGCGGCTCGATATTGAGTGTGAGCAAGGAACCCTCTTGGACATCGCCCAGATCTTCAAGTTCGTAGGTGACCCCGCTGGCGGGATCTTTGAGGTAGATAGTCGGGAAATCTTCCATGCCAGGTGAGTAGGCGAATCGGTCGATGAAGAGCATGCGAAGTCTGGCGACGCTGATGCCACGTGTGACAGGGTCGGAAGGGTCAAGGTCGATGACTGCTTTTCGAGTTTGACGACCGAGCTGGAGGAACACATTCAGCGAGGGTGCTGTTGAGCCAGAACGAGCGCGATGTGTTGACGCCGGGACGTCGCTGGGCGCTGCTGTCGCGGTAACGGATTCTGTGGCAGAAGCAGCACCGTTTGTGTTCTCTGGTATATCTCCACCCTCGGAAGGGGGTGCCTGGGCATCGAGAAAAGGCAATGAGTCGGTCGAACTCGCAGCTTGTGATGTGACACGCTGTCCGGGTGGTGTTGGAGACAGCAAATCTTTCGACTTTCTTTGAGTAGCAGCTGCGGCGCTGTCCGTCACCGGCTTTTCCGAAGGCATACTGCTAGGCTCAGGTGAAGGCGTTCGACCCTCCCGGCTAAAGGTGGATGATGTGGGCGTCTTAACTTCTTCGATCGACTCGAAACGAGTGTCGACTGTAGCAGAGCTTTTGGAACGAGGCAGTGGGCGTGCATTGGCACTGATGCTACCGCTGCTTCCAGAAGAGCCAAAGTAGTCTGTGGTTGTCCGTGCGAGTGCGGAAGGACTGTTGGCACCTTCAAGCGCAGGACTTGCTTCGGGAAGAGGGGGTCGGATGACCCGACGTGCGCCGCTTCCTCGTCTCTCGGTCGACTTGCGTTCCGCCAAAGGACTGCCTGCACCTGAGCTGCCAGGCGGATACATGTTCATACCTAAACCTTGACTAAAGCTCTGCCCAACGCCCATCTTGTTGAACGTGTAGGCACTGAATCGCTTACTGGCACGGCGCTCCAGCGCGTCTCGGTTCTTCAATGCCCTCAGGCTAGGGTCGTGCTCGGTGAAGTCGGAGGTGTCGACGGATGACTTGGGTGTATGTCTGATCGATCGAGTGCTAAGGCGCTTAGGGGTCATGCCGGTGAGCGGACCTGGTTGGTCGGAAAGACGCTCTTCGTCGCCCGATTCTGTGTCGTTATGCGATGTGACAGGCGTGGGATGATCTACGAGCGTGTGACGTTCTACGTTAGGCATTTTTGGCGTCACCTGACCTGAATCTGTTTCGGAGGCATCCGACGATGACAAAGCGACCTGAGGCAGAGAGGGTGACTGCTGTTCGCAGCCGCGTTTGCCAGACTTGTCGCTGAGTGTGCGTGAAACACGACTGGGTGGACGCACAATGCTGCTTCGCGTTGCGGCTGTATTGGCAAGTGGTGTAGCAGAAGAGTCGATGGCGTCTTCTTCACCGTGTGTGGGTAGTACAGCACGATCCGAATGCAATGCTGCGCCTGCCGAACTGGCACGCTGAAGAGACTCTGGGCGCTGCAAGGTTGCTGCTGCTGGGGAGCTCGCATTCGTAGCTGCTTGTTGTACGGGTGACAATGCGGCTGCAGCAGCACCTTCACTGAAGCCTTGTCGAGAAGCACGTGGTCCGAGAACACGGCTGGAGTTTTGTTGGGACGGCTGCGATGTGGGCGGTGGTGTCGAAGTCGTGGCGGCTTCTGGTAAGATGCTGGATCTTTTCGCCTCCTTGGCTGCGCGTTGTTGTACGAGAAATTGCTTGTACTCTGCCTGCTTCATCTTCAGCCCCTGTAATAGATTGATGATGATCTCTCGGATGCGTGGGAGATGAATTTCGAGCACTGCTGGAGACGCTTCTTCCGAAAGACAGCGCTCCAGACAGTCACGAAGATCGTCAGGAACCGAGTTGAGATCGCTCATGTCGATACCGTATGAGCCGAAAGCGAGTTTTGCAGAGTTGAAGTCATTACCGAGTCGGACATAGATGTCAGACACGTCCTCCTCGCTCCGCTGTCCTATGGACCATTTAGTGAGAGACTCGAGCAGCATCTTTGTCGCTACCAGTAAGCGAGTCACAGACGACTCCATGTGGCTTGACGAGTACTTGGCTGGCGAGTCTTGAGCAATGTTCGATCCGATGGCAGGAGCTGGGCTAGGTGTATTTACCGACGACTGGCTCGTCTGTCGCTCACGGCGTTCCCTCTCGCGGTCCACCTGTCTCTGCTTCTCACGAGCACGCATCTCCTCCGGTAGTTGAGCTGGCGAGCGTGAGTACTGGCTACCACCACCTGGACTGTTCCATCCCGCACCCGTCCCTGGTCCTGATGTTGACCCTGCGCTATCTTGGCGTGTCATGTAGGTAGAAGCGTGCGAGTTTGACTCATAGGAGGGCGAACCAGACCCTTCTTGGGCATAGACGTGTTGAGGGTGGCGAATGCGGTCTGCTGTGACGTGTTGGCTGGAGTTGGAAAGGCGGTTGTTGCTGCGGTCCCCTGAGCCTTTGCGGCCATTGATGAGATTGGAGAACATGATCTCAACCTCGTCCAAAAGCGCCGCTCGAACGTCGCGCTGCCCCACTCAAGCTGTCCTAAAACCGGATCGAGTTGATACGGCAGAGCCTTCGAGACGAGCAATGAGGCTGCGAGTGATGACGGTCGATCGAGGAGGTTGGTGTCCAAGAATGCATGAATTCAGCGAGCAGCTCACCACTTGACACTGCTTGGTCCCACGACAGCGTCATTCGAGTGTCATGGACATCCGTGGTCCAAGCGTGTTGCTCTCACACAATTGAGACAATCATATCGTGTTCCCGATGAGCCCGATGGTCGAATTTTGGTGCGACTAAATGGTACAGAATTAAATGTTGCAATTTTACATGCTGCTGCAAGATGATGATGATTTTGTTGGAAGCTTGAGGAAACGCTTTCTTCTGCAGCCAAAAGAAAGGTCGAGTTGATTATTGCCGGCGTTAAACTCGGCTTTCTGAAATTTTTCGCAACTTGAGATCTTCCAAACTCCTTCGCACGTCCTCCTATCCAGGACACTACTTCCTGCCTCCATACCCGTCAATACACTCTCTACACTGCATCTTGGACAGCAGACTTGTTCATTATGCCTTCAACTATCACACCGCCCCCAGAACTCGAAGTTCTCACTTTCCTTTCAGATCCCAATGCTCAGGTCCGACAGGTTGCTCTCAACAACATTGTTGGTTTCAGTGCCAAGGACAGCCCGCATCGCTCCCTCCTAATCTCGAAACACAAGAACCGCGATGGCTCTCCTCTCATCGGTCGCGACGGCAAGGAGGTTGACACCGTCGAGGACCTGAAACGACTCTGTCAGGACCAACCCATCACTGCCCATGATGCTTTCAGCGCTCTCATCAACATTTCCGACAGCCTGGTACTCGCACGCAAGATCGGCGACAAAGCCTTCCTCGAGTTCCTCGTTCGCTACATTGCCGATCCCGTATCGCTGCTCGCGGATCTTGCATGCATGCTCTTATCCAATCTCACCAAGCTCGAGTCCATCTGTGCGATTCTTCTCGACCTCCAAGTTCAGGCTCGTCCCTTCTACAGCTTTATTGCCTCCGAAGAGATGGAGGGTGCACTCAACGGTATGGACGTCGAGCCTAATGATCCCGAATATGCTGTCAAAAAGGCCAAGGCGGATGAGTATGCCACGAAGCTGGCAGCACAGGCAAAGAAGATGGACGAAAAAGTTCCTGCCATGGCAAGGTTGCTCGATGCTTTCGAAGAGGGTGCCACTGTTGCCTCGCAAGGAAGCGATCTCGAAGCAATGAAGCAGCGCGCAAAGGATGCCGCAACAAAGGCTCAGGAAGACAAGGATAAGGAGCCAGAAAAGGTTGAGCGTGGACCGGACGGTAGGCCAAGAATCAAGCGCAAGACCAACTGCAATTTCCTTGCCAGTGTTTTTGCCAACGTTACCGTGCTGCCTAGGGGCAGGGATTGGTTCGTGACGCCTTTGTCAGCTTCCTCAGCCGCAGCTTCTGCCACAGCTCAGGCCGCTCTGGCTCGTGGCGCTGATGAGCAGGGTTCCATCCCTGCTGCCACCGAATTCCCTGTGGCTCGTATCATGGCGTTCACCGAACACCCCAATCTCATCCGCAGGGGCGGTGTCATCAGCACTCTCAAGAATGTCCTTTTCGTCAAGTCCGCACATAAGCTTCTCGTTGCACCACCACCTGTTCGCGATGGCGAAAACGAGATGCTCGCTGGTGCTCTTCGTGCGACCACACGCCCACCTTCGTCTGTCGATATCCTTCCCTATCTCCTCCTTCCGCTTTGCGATGGTAAGGAGCTCTCTGAAGTCGATCTCGAGGATCAGGAGGAACTGCCAGAAGAATGTCAAATGCTTCCTGAGGACAAGAAGCGCGAGAAGGACCCTGCACTTCGACTCATGCTCATCGAGTCTTTGTTGCTTCTCTGTACCAACCTCTATGGCCGACAATGCTTGCGTGCTCGCGGCGCATATGTCGTTGTCCGATCATCACACTTGGTTGAGCCAGACGAGAAGATCGCCGAGGCGGTGCTCCGATTGGTCAACATCCTCAAAAGAGATGAATCCGCCTCCACAGCCAAGGACTTGGAAGACGATACAGAGGCAAACGAAGAAGACGTCGGTGCCGAGCAGCAAGAAGCGGAAGACAGCAATGATGAAGATCTCCAGATTGAGGAGCTCTGAACTTCTTCGATTCGTATCAAAAGGGCCATATCGAATCGTCAGCATGCATTTGTATTTTTAGTCTCTTGAAGCATATCCTGTCAACTTTGATTTACAGTTGCCTCGGTCCGTATCGCCGCTGAATGCTCGTCGGACAAAGCCGAAGCCAAGCTTTACTTCTTCTTTTGCACGCTTTCATCATGCTCGTTAACTTCGTGAGAGAGCCACATTACTTCCTTTTGTCTGAGCTCGTTTACCATCTCGACTGCCAAGGTTTAACCAGAAGCTGCTTCTGTCAAGCTCACCTTGCGCCACACATGAGAGCTGCCCACTCGACCTGATCAGGATGTTTGCACTTCATCCTTGGCTTGCTGGTTCAGATGAAAGTGAATCCTCATGCGAAACTGCAACAAATCCGAAGGCAGGCCGAAGGGGCAGTGATGCAGCCAGAACAATCTCTTGGTGTATCGGCCCACCTCAGCGGAGTCAAGAGGTTCATTCTTGAAAGCATCAATAGGCTTTGACGGACAACTGAAAGAGCAGGTTTCTGTCGCGATCCATGAACATGTCTTTGCGTCTGTCACGTCAACTGCAGCACAGCATCTCGCGCCACATTTCATCCAAGAACTAACTTGCGCAGGTCCAGCCACTGTTGTTCCCGCTTCATATCCACCTTCACCTCATCTGTTCGTCCTTCTCAAGCCAGCCAGAAATCTCTCGGCAACTTCAAAGCTTCGTCTTCATATACCGTTCATCACAAGCAGAAGCCGACGGAAGTCTGACCATCGTACGGTGGGGAGCAAGGTTGGTCGGCAGACGAGCTCGACAACAACAGCCGAGAGAACAATGACGACGTCGGCCACACTTCGGTCTTTTTTTTGCACTCAGCAGCATCACTATTCACGCATACGTTGCTATTGTATGTCAGGTACAATCCGAGTCTCTCATCTTTGTACGTCAGAGCCAAAGCGAGAAACGCCTAAAACCTCGAACCCTTGAGGAAGAAGCTAATGTGGCGGTGGTTGTCATGCATGTCAAGGTTTAGAGACGCCAGATCTTGAGCTGCCCGCTTGTTTTGTTCCTGTCCACTTTCAAAGACTGTTCTCCTTCAAAGGTCGCAGAATGCAGATGTTGAAAGGTCCCAACAGGGTGGTACATGGATTTGGCCATGAGCAGCACTATGCTTTGACTCACAGCAAATGAATGTTCGTGAGAGTCTCCTTAGGCTCAGTCTCGGTCCAAAGAGGCTGAGAAGCTCAGCCCTTCCGCAGACGGAGCAGAGGCCAAGTCCCACTGGGAACAGCAACGATCGGCGTCAGATCGATAGCACTTGACGTTCGGCTCTAGTCTTGTTCTTACGTTTTCGCTCAGACCGATATAAGCCTCCCTTTCCACCTCGAAGGTGTAGCCATACGTCGCTCTCAATCGTACAAGCTGCAGCTATGTGCGTCAATTCGCTCGCACAACACTCACCCTCTAACACAAGTGACTCCACAACTTCTCCTCACTCTTCTTTACATGCATCTTCACACATGCCTGCGTCCATGGTCGGAATGATGCCCCATGAAGGCTCAGTTCGCAAACGAGTTGTCAGAGCATGCGAAGTCTGCCGTCGCAAGAAGGTCAAATGTAACGGTCAAAAGCCATGCAGTCACTGCATTGCCTTCGCAGAGCAATGCATCTATGTCGACGTCAAGGACCGCTCCGCCTACAGTCGGAGGTATGTCGAGTCACTCGAGTTGAGGCTTGCCAGGTTGGAAAAGGCTTGGGCCACGGTATTTGGGTCTGGTGACTGCGGCGGCATGTGTCATTGGAGCGAGGCGAAGGAAGTGATGCGCAGGGCTAGCGACCCCGGAGTCGGAACGCCGTACGGATGCGGACAAGACAGGCCGCTGTCATCGCCGGTGACGAGTGTTTTGCTAGATTTGCCTGGCAACGCTGCTGCGCAGCCTTTCGCGCAAGCTCGGACAGATGAGAGCAAGCTGCGTCTGCCTGGGTCCGAGTCAGGGACGCGACCAACAGCGTCACAGCCTCAAAGCACTCAAATAGCAAAGCGTAAGCAGTTGGACGAAGAAACTTCTCTTCCGCTCAGCCACGGATACAACTCGAAGAGTCAGGCAAGCTCCAGTAAGCGTATTCGATCGGCAACGCTACCTCGAAACGGGTCTCTGAACGTCGCTCCCTCCATCCTCCGCAGTGAAACTGCGCCTCCATCACACACTCTTCGAACACAGCACTCTCAACTTCATCCACCGCCTCCACCTCAAGTCTGCAACACCGAGTCGGCTCAATTCTCATCTGCAGCTAACCTAGGGCTTCCTATTCAGCCGCCAACTCATACCCCGATGTCGCTGCAATGGCCTACCCATGGGCCCGGCGGAAGTGAGGCACAAATAACGACAGCTCCGTTCCCTTGCGAAGTCGGCCTAGAACCGTTTTGGCCGGAACAAACGTCGAATAATCCAGCTATACCTTCTCAACCTCAACACCAGCCCCGACAAGCTCAGTGCTCGAGTACCGTGCAAGCACAGACTTTGAATGCGAACCATGAAGATATGATGGTCGACCTCCTAGAAGAGTTCATGAAACAACAGCGGCCTTGATACATTACCTCTGCTCCTCTCACTCCTCACAAGCTTCGACCACGCTTTAACGATGCATACTGTGCACAGAAACAAAACTATGTATTAAAGAAACCTTATTGAAACGATCTATCGTCCGTCTATGCTCGAGCATTCGAAACTTTAATGCTGTCTCTTCATCCGTTGCCCGTCCTCTCCGTCCACTTCAGCAACATTGGCGCCAGTCGGTGCATGACGCTGCTTGATCTTGGCAAATTTCTCCTTGATCGAAGACAGTTGATGAGCTTTCCAACTCCTCAGACCCTTGTTTGCTCTTCTCTGGCTTTCAGCTTGCAGTATTTGCTCTCGAACATCCGTTGACTGTCCATTTGTGTATGCATGTTCTTGATGACTGGAACCCAAACCAGCGGTCTCAATCGACGAACATTGAGCAAAAGGCTCTGCTCTTCCGTCTGCTGCGAACATCTGCTGTCCAGATTGTTGTGAGGGCACTCCGTAACTGAGCGGGAGGCTGAAATTTCGATCAACGCCTGTTGGGGTCGGAGATGAGATACGGTAGTATTGCTGGCTTTCGGTCCAATTCTGGCTATCGACGAAGGTATGAGCAGGGGCAGAGGCTGGATTAAGAACGCTGTAATCTGACGGGTGGTGAACTTCGCTGTGCGTGAACTGCCCATCCAATTCCCCACTTGCCTGCGTGGCGTTCTGTCCTAAGAAGAATTCCGTTTGCCAACTTTGGAGCCATTGCGACTGCTCTTGACCAAACTCTGGCTGAGTTGATTGATTGGACCTCGGAAGCTGAGGGCAGTTGGTGTCGGCGTACGTCATCGTCTCACTGCCTGCCCCAGCAGAGCTGTCCATCATCTGGTTCAGCAACTCCTGCACTGCCCTATTCTGTCTTTCCTCCTCTTGTACATAGGCTCCCAGATCTTCAGCAGTGATACCCTGAGCAATGAATTGTCCATCCAGTCCATAGAAGTCACCCTGAATCTGCCCCATACTGTTTGGATCGGACAGAGCCAAGATTGCTGTGCTAGCTGCTGTGGCGGGATACGAGATTGCGGGCTGAGTGTATTGGTGCGCTTCAACTGACGAAAAGATGGGATACTGCTCTGCATGCAATACCGCAGGTATCTGGCTGAGCACTGCGAGCCCGCTCTGCTCCAACACCTTCCCTGCTGAGCTGTGGGACTCATCGGTACCCTGCGAAAGCGACTGATCCAACCATGAAGCTTCAGGTTGCGTCCAATCGGCGAGATCACCATACCTCTCTGCTTGAGTGGAAGACATAGTGATGTTCAGACTTGCTTGATTTGCTGGATCCAACTCCGACGAAAGATAAGGCTGAGAGCCAGGGTGGGAATCAGGATAGGAAGTAAGACTAGTTGTTGAGTCTTGAGTGGGTGCGAAGGACAATTGGGAAGTGGTTGGATCGATGGTGGAGTAGGACTTTGAGTAGGCCAGATTGGCATCATAGAAGTTCTGCCTCGGGATCTGAGGTGCTTCCGTAAAAGGCACGAGTCCCCTCTTGACCAAAGAAGCATGAAGGAGTGCCCTTCGCTCGGGTGGAAGAGCCTGCTTCACTGCCTGTGCTAGATTCATCCTCGGTCTTTGCGGGCGAGGTTGGCGAACCCCATCAGTCAAAGATGTCCTGTTTTCCGTAGTGATCGCTTGTCCGACTGGAAGAGATGGTAGGCCTTGAGGAGCGAGAAAGACCTGTGAAGGCTCTCTGAGATACTGTGGCACTAGGGTATTGAACGCATCGTTTGAAGTAGATGGCTGCGCAGTATGACCGTCCAGGGACCTTCGTGCTGCGATCTTGGCTTTACGTTCATGTGTGTACTTCTGAGAAACCGATCGCGGCATTCTGCCTGGGGACTTGCGAGAGTCAACAGCCTCTGAAGGTGCGTGCAACAACACAGGCAATGTTCGTCCTTCGTGACTGTTGGAAGTGGCTTGACGGATAGAAGGCGAAATCGGACCACCCGAAGATGTACGGCGATGTCTATCTGCTGCCGAGTAAGGCGACACCTTTGCTCTGGCGCCTTCTAGCGAAGCTCTCTTGCGTCCGCTACCCGACCCTGATCCAGAGATAGGTCCACTCAAGTCGCCTGGTGCAAAATCCGTATCAGCTTGTCTTTCAGGAGTCTTGTCGTGCACTTTGCTCGGTGACGCCTCCTCCTGAGCTTTCTTTGGCAAGGGCTTCGGCTTGTACCGATACTCTGGGTAACGTTCTGCGTGTTCCCTTGCCGCTTGTTGTGACTTTTCGTAGAAAGCTGCTTTGACGTCAGCAGCTTCATTGCGCCAAAGCTCTCCAATGCGTTTACTAAGTTGACGCTGATAGTCGAGCTTGCTGAGACCAGTACCAGTCTGAGATTGAGACTCTTGGCTAATCAGCTCTCGCATCTTATTGGACCTGTAAAGAATGAAAGCATTGGGCGGCCTGGGGATTTTGCGAAGAATGGGAGGTGGCGCAGCCGGGATCTGATATGCTTGTTCTGACTTTGGTGTATCATCTGGAAAGGCAGCCAGACTCTGAGAGCGAGCGCGAGCTTTTCGTGGCGATTTCGAGGGACCAGCCCTGCTGGAAGTGTCTAGTGAGCATCTCGCCATTGCTGAAAAGATGATGTTTTGAAGGAAGTTTTTGCAAGTGATGATTATCTGAAGGGTCCAGAAGTGAGCCAACGATACCGAAAGTGTGCCAAGGCAGAGGATATTTGATGAGACAAGGGATGGAGCAAATACGGTCGTTTTGATGATACTCGTTCTACCTCTGTGATTATTCAAAGGACTTGATGAAGTGATTTCCCAAGAAGCGGCGGTTCAGCGTGGATCAGAGCCGCCTCTTTAAACGAGGGAGATGATCGTCCCCATTCGAGCTAGATCCGCACCCAGCAGCCCTGTATGAAGTGGGGCTGTTTAGCTGTCAGAGAGCATTGTCACCTTGCGGAACGAAAGTTAATGAGATTGTGCGGAAGAAGTGGCGCGTGCTGCTGTCACGAAGAGATCACGAGTTGTGGCTGTTGATCCTTGGAGCGTTTTAGGTTACGTTGAGCTGCATGCGCAGATTCGTGCTGATCGAGGAGGTGACAGGTGATTGTCAGCGGTATGTCTATCGCAAATTCTGCCCACAAAAAGAGTTGTGCAGCTGGGAAAGAGACAAGCGGGTGAAGGCAGTGCTCCAAGAGGTGCAGTGGTGGGGAGGAACTCCTTCGAGACCCGGGGACAGCGATGTGAATGGCTCAACCGTACATGCGTTGGTGATAGATACAAGGTGGATCGCAAAGTCAAAACGCCGAGACTGCCTATGTTGAAGTTCGGGTGGACTTGATGTGGGACGGCGCAGCCGACAGTGTCCTGTCCCTGTCCATCTTGACGATCAGTGTACCGGTGGAAGAGAGAGGGTCCGGGAGGTAATGTGCGAAAGAGCGGGAAGACAGATGGACCCATTGAACAAAGACACGAGGATCCAAGCTCAATAAGACGGCTGCGACTGCTGCAAGAGGTGCATACGCACATTGTGGGTGAGCAAAGACACCGAAAAAGTGCGCCAAATTTGGGATTGCCGAGAACAAAGGGAAGTCCACAAGGCGGATTGGATTCGTCTGTGTCTTTCTGCCGGACAACCTGTTTGAGTTTTGCCTTAACTTTACTTTTTATTATCACAGGAGAAGATGTTTGAGAGAAGAAGCTTGAGTGAGATCTTGCATGCTCGTCGACACCAAACAGGAGAACACTCCCGAGATACGCTCAGTCTCGGCCGCTGCGAACCAAGAGACTCTCCTACCCTCTGGCTGTAGCAAGGCTTTCCCGAAACGCGCTTGATAGCCATCGATAGAATCCTTACTGGTTGAACAGCTGAACTGGTCGAATAGCTGAACCGGAACGATTGACGGCTTCTGCGTCGTGATGGTAATATGGATTCTAGCCCCTTTGAATCTTCAGCATAAGTACGAGCTGTCAGAAATGTCAAAGGGACATCTCGGCTAGAACTGAGTTTCAAAATTTGGAGCTTGTTAGAATTGCGATCTGACAAAAGAGGTTTGAAGAAAAACCAAAAGGACCTGGCTCAGTGTTGGTCTCTCCGAGTTTCTGCAGCGCGGCTGTGGTTCACGCGTCGCGCAAAGTGGAAAGTTACTGTATGTGAGAAGGCCGATATGAAATTTGGAGTGCGAGACTCAGCCGCCTCCAAGCCTCCAAGTGTCCACAGTTGTGCGAGCAAGCCAACTCCACTCAAACACTTTTGTACTCGTGACTGCTGTGCTGAGATGTGTGACTGATTTTGGACAGGGTTTTCGGACCCTGACTTGCGCTTCGAAGTCTTAGCAAGCAAGCAAGCAAGCCAGCCAACAGCCTGAGCCTCAGCCCCAGCATCTTCTCCTTCACTGTCCATCCCATACTATTCTGCGCTCATCTGTCTCTCCTTCTTGCTCACACTGTGGACCACACATGTCAGCCCTGGTCAATACTTCCACCTCCTAACAATCGCAGCGATCGCTCGACCGATTGGCTTGTCCGGGTATTCACTCTTGGAGCATCACACTTATTGACACTGTACACGCTGACGGCACGCTGCCGAAAGGTTCTGACATCATGGCGCCCGTTTCGACACAGACGATGGCACGCCCCTCGGCAGGTCCGTCTGCTCATAAACGCAAGATCGATGAGCATCACTCTTCGGCCTTCACCGATACACTCAAGAAGCTTAAGGAGGAAGCTGACTCAAATCAAGAGGTCGACGATCAAGCATTATGGCCGCGTCCTTACTTGGAGCCTCTTGATGTCGATTACGATGCCGTCACATTCCAGCAGATCGATATTGAAGAGCATCAGGCTGTAGGCCAGCCTCCGGCTATTCGCATGTATGGCGTCACCATCGAAGGTCACTCGGTCTGCGCTCACATCCACGGTTTCCTCCCATATTTCTATATCCACGCCCCGCGAGGCTTCACGGCAAACACATGCGGCGATTTCACAAACCATCTCAACGTTCTCTTTGGCAGCCGCGCCGTTCACAAGTCGGAAATCGTCAGCAAGAAGAGCCTTATGGGCTACGCGGGTCAAGAGAATGTTGCCTTCATCAAGCTCACCATCTCTGATCTACGTAGTGTTCCCAAGATCCGAGGTGCATTCGAGCGAGGAGAAGTCGGCTTCCGCGACCTTTTCACCCCAGGCGACGCGTGCCTTACCTACGAGAACATTGCCTATACTTTGCGATTCATGATCGATCTCAAGATCGTCGGTATGAACTGGATCCGTGTCCAGGCCGCCAACTACAAGCTTCGGCCTGATAGTCAAAAGGTTTCGCTTTGCCAGATCGAGCTCGACTGCAGCTGCGATGCCATTGTATCGCATGCTCCCGATGACGACTGGTCCAAGATCGCACCTCTCCGCATTCTCAGTTTTGATATTGAATGTGCCGGTCGCAAGGGTGTTTTCCCAGAACCCTCCGTTGATCCTGTTATTCAGATTGCAAACATGGTAACACGCCAGGGAGAGTCAACACCCTTTGTCAAGAACGTCTTCACCCTCAATACCTGCTCACACATTGTCGGAAGTCAGGTCCTCTCGTTCAACAAGGAGATCGACATGCTCGAAGCTTGGACCAAGTTCGTCCAAGAAGTGGACCCAGACGTCGTCATTGGTTACAACATCGCCAATTTCGATTTCCCGTACCTCCTTGATCGAGCCAAAGCACTCAAGTCTACCAAGTTCGCCTACCTTGGCCGTGAGCGTGGCGTTCGTACCGAAGCCAAGGACACGCACTTTTCTTCCAAAGCATACGGTACCCGTGATTCCAAGAACACGGAACTGCAAGGACGTCTCCAACTTGATATGCTTCAAGTCATGCAGCGTGATTACAAGCTCCGTTCCTATTCGCTCAACTCGGTCTCGTTTGAGTTCCTCGGCGAACAGAAGGAAGATGTGCATCACTCGCTCATCACTGAGCTCCAGAACGCAGGTCCAGAGTCACGTCGACGTCTTGCCGTCTACTGTCTCAAGGATGCTTATCTACCGCAACGACTTATGGACAAGCTCATGTGTTTCATCAACTACATCGAGATGGCCAGAGTCACAGGTGTTCCTTTCAACTATTTACTCTCACGTGGTCAGCAGATCAAGGTCGTCTCGCAGCTCTTTCGCAAAGCTAACGAGGACAACTATCTTGTGCCCGCTTACAAGGGCGAAGGTACTGAAGATCAATATGAAGGTGCCACCGTCCTCGAGCCCAAAGCCGGCTACTACGACCGACCTATCGCCACACTCGATTTCGCATCGCTTTATCCATCCGTCATGATGGCACATAACCTCTGCTACACGACGTTGCTTGACAAGAAGACCATCGAACGACTTGAGCTCAAGGAAAACGACGACTACGTCATCACGCCCAACAACAACTACTTTGCCACCAAGAAGCTGCGCAAGGGTCTTCTCCCCACAGTCCTCGAAAACTTGTTGGCGGCACGAAAGCGAGCCAAGGCCGATCTCAAGAAAGAGACAGATCCTTTCAGGCGTGCGGTGCTCGACGGTCGTCAGTTGGCGCTCAAGATCAGTGCAAACTCGGTCTATGGTTTCACGGGTGCCACCATCGGCAAGCTTCCGTGTTTGGAAATCTCGATGAGTACCACCGCGTACGGTCGTCAGATGATCGAGCAGACGAAAACCTACGTCGAGAAGCACTACACTATTTCCAACGGATACGAGCACGATGCCGAGGTTGTATATGGTGATACCGATTCCGTCATGATCAAGTTTGGCGTTCCGGACTTGGCGAAAGCAATGGAACTCGGCGCTGAAGCGGCTGGCTTAGTGTCCAAGACTTTCGTCGATCCAATCAAGCTCGAGTTCGAAAAAGTGTACTTCCCTTACTTGCTCATCAGCAAGAAGCGTTACGCTGGTCTGTACTGGACGAGGCCAGAGAAGTACGACAAGATGGACACCAAGGGTATCGAGACGGTCCGTCGTGACAACTGTCGACTTGTGCAGACGGTCATCGACACTTGTCTTCGAAAGATGTTGATCGACCGAGATGTCAAGGGAGCCGAAGAGTATGCCAAGAACATCATCTCGGATCTACTGCAGAACAAGGTCGATATGTCGCAGCTCGTTATCACAAAGGCGTTGGCCAAGTCGGATTATGCAGCTAAACAAGCGCACGTCGAGTTGGCGGAACGCATGCGCAAGCGTGATGCCGGATCCGCACCAGCCCTCGGCGATCGTGTTGCCTATGTGATCGTCAAGGCTGCCAAAGGTGCTGCTGCATATGAGCGATCCGAAGACCCTATCTACGTTCTCGATCACAACATTCCCATCGATACGCGGTACTATCTGGAGAATCAGCTTGCCAAACCGCTGCTCCGTATCTTTGAGCCTATCATGGGACCGAAAGCCAACACGATGCTTAATGGCGAACACACTCGTGTGGTCCAGGTGGCGACATCCAACGTCGGTGCACTCATGAAGTTCGCTGTCAAGACTGTCCAGTGTCTTGGCTGCCGGACACCTTTGCGCGATCAAAACACGCCAGTGTGCAAGAACTGCAGGCCAAAGGTGGCACAATTGTATCACGAGAAGCTAGCCAGGGCTTCGGCATTGGAGGTCGAGTTTGCGAGGTTGTGGACATGTTGTCAGCGATGCCAGGGAAGTTTGGCGCAAGATGTGTTGTGTACGAACAAGGATTGTCCTATTTTCTTCAAGAGGAAGAGGGCTCAGAAGGATGTGGAGGATGCAGTGCAGGTTGTTCAGCGTTTCGATACCACCTGGTGATCTGAGCTCGACTCACAACTCTGTCATCAGTATGTACGTTAGTGTGCAATGGTCAATCAAGCATTGAAAGCGGGATTTCTTGATCACTGATGGTTTCTTCCCGGTCGCTTCCATACTTGCTTAGTTCCACCAATTCGCAGTCCACATCCGCGACAACCCTACCTATCTAGCCCTCTCAGCACTACCAAGGCCTTCTGTCCTACTCTACGCTGCAGCTTTCCTTGCTTGTTTCTGGACTCCTGACACGAATGGTTTCCTCATGCACGGCTATGTCGTCGTTTCCCGAATCTTGTCAAGAACCGATGAGCGTGAGGGTGAGGTGCCTGCGTCGAGTATTGAGCTATCCGATGAAAAAAAGACGAGGGATGTTAGACCGCAAATCCCGCATCCTTTTTCATGCCAAAAAAAGCTGGGACGTCCCATATGAATCTTGTCCTACCATCCAAAAGAGAAGTCATAAGAGCTGGATCTCCGACATACCTTCCCCAGGGATCAGGGACATTAGACGATATCGAGATGCAAAAACATAGTTGCTTTCCGAAGAAAGCTGCTCTTCTGAACGATTTTGCACCATCTATCTTCTAAGGTAATGCTAATCTTCTCTGTATCGTTTATTTGTTAGATCATATGTCGAGCCCCTCTCGGGGCCGACGGAAAAAATCGTGATGAAAGTGGTAGCTGGATAGGAGAATGAGGTACACGATCTACAAGGGTGTACGCAGTCTACTGCAAAAGCTTGGCAACAGTGTCTCGAACCTCGCGTCTGTTTCGGCGAATCTTTTGAATGGATCCTGAAATACACCTCAGCGTTTTGTACGCCGCTGTCGATCCCCCAAGCCACGGAGCTGAAGCTTTATTAGGTCTAACATAGGGTTGCTGTTGCAAACGGACCATCGGCATGGCGTTGAAACATGGCTGCACGCATCATGATCTGCTGTCTTCCATGCCTTGCCCGCGCTCGGTTATGTGCAGAGAATGTTTGTGTCTCGTCCTATCGGCGCCAAGGAGCTGGCACCATCCTCGGTTGCACCATGCAGCCTCCCACAAAGTAACTTGGATTCGCTCTCAAGAACGAAAAAAGGGACACAGTGCTTCTACAATATGATGAAAGAGTCGGACGAGGCGTTGACATGTCATCCTACGAGAGAGCCAATTGCGCTTTGAGAGGAAGGAAGTAGTAACTAACACTTCAGTTGGGTTTGAGTTGCAAGACGGCGTACGACGTAGGGGCCTTTCGGCGACCGGCAGTGAGAGGAGCCGGGGGCGTGGTTATTTCCACGAACCGTTTTCACGTTCAGCGTATTCATTTCAGAAGCTTCCCAGCGCTTCTCCTGCAGTTGAACACACAATTCGGCTTCGACCGATCGCAGCTGCAATATGCAACCCCGCTTTTCATGGACACAAATCGGTCTTTCTCTCACATCTCTCAAAGTCTCTCTCCATCTCTAAGTTCACCCTATCCTGACTCCATTTTCTCCTCACTAGCACCGTAGTCACAGTTGTATCCACCCTTTCAGCGCTTCCCTTCGCCGCTACTGTATACTTTCTCCTCCGCACTGCCTCCTTCCACCTTCCAACACTCAACCCCGCAAAGTGTTGCTCTCCGGCCGCCTTTCACAAACAACCGAACGAAGATCCGCAAGCTTGACCTGGTAAAGTGCTCCTCCCCTCACTCCCCCTTCCTCCTTCCCTCTTCCTAGGTCTCCCATCGCCCACTTGGCGCCCTCCTACAACAAGTACTCCATCACCTACTTTCTCGACTGTGACATCCGCTCTCGAGCACCATCGAGACGATTGTATTGATGTTGCTGAGCAGGCAACGCAAGGGTTTGGAGGTAAGTCGCTCACTCCTCGTTTTCGTGTTCCTCAAGGTTGGAGCATGCCACTGACATTTTCGTCTCGAACCTTTGTTCTTCGTCCCGGTTCATGCATCCATCGCCCAGCTTCTCACAACTGCCCGCCTTATATCCACTCGAACACCGCTCGAGCGTGCTATCCTGACCGTTCGTGGAACCGCACCTTCGCCCCGCAGCTTCTCCGCATCATCTCCAGCCATGTTTGCGCTCACACCTTGGCGCGGCACGCCAGGCGCCCAGCCCAAGACATTCAGCCAGCAGAGGAACCTTCCTCGTCTCCCCGTGCCGACGCTCGAGCAGACCTTTGAAAAGTACCTCAAGTCGCTTTCGCCTTTCCTTCGTCAGCTCGAAGAACAGGGCAAGCTGGAAGGCAGCACGGCAGAGAAGGAGCTTGCCAAGCGGAAGCAATGGGTTCAGGACTTCCTTGCCCGAGGTGGTCTTGGTTCCAAATTGCAGCAGAGGCTCATCGACGTCGACCGCACTACCGAGAACAACTGGCTCGACGACCGATGGTGGCTTCAAAAGGCGTATCACGAATGGCGTGTGCCGCTCATGATCAACAGCAACTGGTGGCTCATGTTCACTCCGGATAAAAACATGCCCGCTGAAGTGTTTGAGCAACGCGGTCACGATACATATCCCATCGTCGGCCTCGGATCGCAAAGCTGGGATGATGCTGCTTGGGGCATTCGCCGTGCCGCCTGGCTCACTTCGCGCTTCCTACAATTCAAGAACCGTCTCGACGAGTAAGTAGCCGCAGACAGACAGAAATGATTCCTGGATGTCTTGAAGGTTTTGCTGACCCTTGTTTTTTCCATACTTGTCTTTTCTCTGCTCAACCCCCTGACTAACTTCTGCCCGTGCAGCGAGGACATCATGCCTGATTCCTCGCGAGCGGGTGCGTTCTGCATGCACCAGTACACACGGTGAGTGAGGAGCAGCGTGCTGACCCTTTCCCCTCTCCCTTCCTCCTTTGTTCGAACATTTGACTGATCACCAGGCCGTTGGTTTAACCGTCCCGCTCGCAGACTGTATGGAATCACGCGTATCCCTGCGCTCCCCCACGACTGGAACACCGCAACACCACACCCAGCCAAGGCACGACACATCACAGTGATCGCTCGCGACAACTACTACGAGCTTGAGGTGCTACGCAAGGACGGCTCGCTTCTTGGTGTCGACTCGATTGAAAAGGCGCTTTGGGACATTGTTGCCGACGCCAAGAAGGGTGACGGTGCAGGCGTGGGTGTGCTCAGCTCTGACAACCGCGACACTTGGACCAAAACGCGAGAACACCTTTTGAGCGTATCGCCGATCAACCGCAAGAGCATCAACTCGATCGAGGACAGCTTGCTTTGCGTCTCACTGGATTCCAGCATCTTGGCCCTCTCACCAGAACATCCTGCGCCAGCGCACGAGTCTACACCGGATTGGGTAGATGCGCTTGCACGCAACTGCAGCGGAGCTGGACGAGGCGGACATAATCGATGGTTCGACAAGGCGCTTTCGATCATTGTTGAGCCGAACGGACGCGCAGGTATTATGGGCGAACACTCGCCCTGCGATGCTCTGATCCCGAGCATCCTCTGCGACTATGCGGCCGCTGAGCCATGCCCTCCACCTGGCTCGAGCTTGCCCGCCGAGGTGAGCTCTCCCAATGAGTCGGCAGGCTGGAAGAAGCTCGAGTGGGCTGTGGACGAATCAACGCAGAAATCCATCAAGCAGTCGGAAGAAGCCGCTTTGCAAGCAGCCAAGGAGTCCGACATCCGCACGCTTTGGTACGATGAGTACGGTGCGGACTGGATCAAGAAGGTTGGCAAGCACAGCCCGGATGCGTACTTGCAGATGGCTCTGCAGCTCGCCTACGCCAAAGCACACGGACAGCAAGTGTCGACTTACGAGACGGCTTCGACTCGTCTGTTCAAGCACGGACGCACAGATGTGATCCGATCGTTCAGCGATGAAGCTTACGACTTTGTTCGTGGCGTTCGTGAAGGCAAGAACGCAAAGACGCTTTACGCCCTGCTGACCGCAGCGACCAAGTCTCATAACACACAGACACGCGAGAGCTCGACAGGCAAGGGCATTGATCGCCACATGACTGGACTGCGATTGCTGATGCGTGCCGAGGATGGCGAGACACCCGCAGTCTTCTCCGATCCCTTGTTTGGCGAGTCGCAGTCCTGGCGATTGAGCACCAGTGGATTGAGCGCCGGTGACCGCTTTGCCGGAACTGGCTTCGGTACCGGTTACCCAAGCGAGTCGTACGGTATCAACTATCTCGCCGGTGCCCAGTTGCTCAAGTTCGGTATCGAGTCAAAGAACGGCGCGACGACCAACTTCTCCAAGTGCTTGGTCGAGGCGCTGCGGGACATGCGACGCATCTGCGAACAGGGTGGACCTCCTCCTGAAGCAACTCAATCGCACAAGCTCTAAGCTATCGGCGCTTGATCCTCTTGATTCATTTTTCTTAGACATGGCTGTAATCAAAATCTGAAGATCTCAAGATGACTATCGAGTTTGTGAAATGCTGTTGCTTTGTCTGGAATAACCCTTGTCGACGAAATATCATGATGTGAAGGTCCGTTTCCACTGCAGCACGAGACGATCTTGAACAAAACAGGCCAGCTTCGAAACGGAGCCGAGTCGAGTCAGAGACGTCCACGCGAGCAAAACGTTCCGCTTCACAACGCAACACTTTTCAGTCTGAGCTGTCTCAACAATGGTTTGACTTTTTGCAAGGTTCCATGCTGTGACGGATGTCGCCGACGTCGCCGAACCTGTAAAGGACGGTGAGCACAAAGTTGTCCTTAGAGCGATGATTCTGAAGATCTTTGCAGAGAGAAAAAAGAGAAGCGATACAGTACATGGGAAATGCGGGGTCGGGCATGAAGTTGCGTGTCTGCGGAGTTGGTCACGGTCGAAGCTCGGTCGATCTTTTTGGTTTTCTTCTTTCTTGCTACAGTATGTCGGTCGTCATCGTAGTCGTCTGCTTCAAGGAGCGCTGCTGTGCAAAGGTTTCTGCTTGCTCATGCTCGTAAGAGTGTCACATATCGATTGATATGTCCCCAGAAGGAAGTCACGTCGACAGGGTACTGTATAGGCCTCGTTGTCGAGCTGAAATGTGAGGCCTTCGTGACTCTATTCACTTCAACCAACACAGCATGACAATAGGAAATAAAGAGAGGAAAAAAAAAAGAAAGCAAGCGGATGGCCCGAACGTGCAGCCAAGACTGCGGAATGTCCGAATTTGCTTGTCGCTTCCAGCACCTAAGCTGTGCGGTGACTACACAGGTGCGTTTGAAGCGTTCAAAGCGTTCGAAGCGGGGGAGCACTGACGCAAAGCTGCGCTTCACTTCTCTGCCTCCCTCTGTGTGAATGGAGGGTCCGAACTTGCGCACAGTCATTCTTATCTCTTGTCCCGCCTTGCGAACGCTCGTCCTTCTCGTTTTTTTTCTCTCGTCAACCATCACATCCCCAGAAACACAAACACTTCCTAGACTGGAACTCAAGAGACTATTCTGAAAGACGATCCCTGAACCCCCTTTTGCCGTCCTAACTACACTTCGATCCAGGCTATAAGCAATCTCTACACCTCTTGCTTAGGTGCTGACTAGGGACCGCTCGTCCCCCAATCTCCTCCATTGTCGCTCATACCCAATCTCAACCTATACATCACCTCGAACTATACTCACGAGATGTCGTCGATCGAACAGCAGCAAGCAAAGTTCACTCGTCGGGCGTCCAACCCTTTCACAAAGAATCAGGATACACCCGGATACTACGATGACGACGACAGCAGCAACAACAACAACAACAACGTCTCGAACGATGAACGCGCTCAGCTCCGCTCACTTGCACAGCACATGCGCAAGCTGAGCATGAGCAACAGTGCCGTATCCGATGACCACCCTGATCCCGTAAGCTCACGCAACGCCAATGCACCCTCGGGAAGTGGCAGCAATGGCGCTCTTACACCAAGAGCCGAAGGCGGCCCCCGTCCCGGCGCTACTGCTACCCCTGGCGCACTCGGAATCGTCGGTGGTGCCAAGTACACCCCTCACAGCGGTGATCTTCCTGATCCGGACAAGGCGTACGGCGAGGACCAAGACAAGGCCGCCCTCCTCCCAGGCAGTCTCGGAAAGGCATCCACCTTTGACAAAGCTTTCGACCATGCCGGCGCCTCTGACGAAGACAGGCAACGTATTCTTCAACGTGCACGCGGCGTAGTGCGTACCTACAGCATGGGTCAGCAAAAGCGTCGTCCTCAGAGAATGAATGACGATCCGGTCATCCTTAGCCGACGAATGAGCCACGACGCCGTCCAGGAAGCGCCGCGTCGTTTCATCGTCGATGTTGAAGAAACCATGCGTCTCGTCCTCGAGCAGGAAGACACTGATGGCAACTTCCAGATTTGCATCACCGATAGTGGTCCAAAGGTTCTCACTCTCGGAACGGCCACCAGCAACGGATATAAAGGCTTCGACATCCGTGGTACTTACATGCTTTCGAATCTTCTTCAGGAACTCGCTCTAGCCCGCGAGCACGGACGCAAGCGGATCGTGCTCGACGAGTCGCGCCTTACTGAGAATCCGGTGGACCGTCTCTCTCGCATGATCAGTCAAACCTTCTGGCACAACCTTACCCGTCGCATCGATGGCGACGGTCTTGATGCCATTCTCTCTGACCCGAAGAACCGCAGCAAATCTCAGAATCCTCGTATCTACGTCCCAGCTTCCGAGACCGAAATGCTCCGATACTACCAGAAGGTGGCCGAGGAGCGTCCTTCACTCAACCTTACTGTAGAATCGCTTCCTCCGAAGATCACCGCAGAGTATACGCGAGACCTCAACGATCGTCCTGGTCTGCTCGCCCTCGCCATGCGCGACGACATTGATCCCACCACCGGCGAGAAACGCGGTCTGAAAGGAATTCCCTTCGTCGTGCCAGGCGCCCGTTTCAACGAGCTCTATAACTGGGACAGTTACTTCATTTCACTCGGTCTTGTTGTCGACAACATGATCGATCTTGCCAAGGGCACCGTGGATCACTTCATCTTTGAGATCAAGCATTACGGCAAGATTCTCAACGGTAACCGCACCTACTACCTCATGCGTGCACAGCCACCTTTCCTTACCGACATGGCGCTCCAGGTCTACTCGCGACTCGACCCTGCCGACGAGGCCGACAATAAGGAGTGGCTTCGCAAGGCTATTCAAGCTGCCATTAAGGAGTACCACACCGTGTGGATGAGCAAGCCCCGTTTCGACGATAAGACTTGGCTCAGCCGATACAGGCCTGAGGGCCTCGGTGTACCGCCCGAGACCGAAGCGTCCCACTTTACCCACATCCTCCGCCCATACGCCGCCAAGCATGGATGCAGTGTCAACGAGTTCACGCGCAAGTACAACCACGGCGAGATTAAGGAGCCCGAACTCGACATCTATTTCATGCACGACCGAGCCGTGCGTGAATCTGGTCACGACACGACGTACCGCTTCGAGCACAAGTGCGCCGACCTCGCCACTATCGATCTCAATGCGCTTCTCTACAAGTACGAGATTGACATCGCCACTGCAATTCGCGAGGTATTTGACGATCGACTCGAACTCGAGGACGACTTCCCTCTCTTTGGACCCCTACCTCCTTCGCTTCTCAAGGATGGCAAGGGTCCCGCCACGCCATCGCGCTCCATCGAGACGCCGCAGACCAGCGCAGAATGGTTCGCACGGGCTGCCCACCGCAAGGCGCAGGTCGACAAATACCTTTGGAACGACGGCATGGGTCTCTACTTTGACTATGACACTCGACTCGAAGAGCCCATCGTCTATGAGAGTGTCACTGCCTTCTGGGCTATGTGGGCAGGTATGGCTAGCGAGGATCAGGCCGCCAAGCTGGTACACAAGTCCCTCAAGCGCTTCGAGGAGCAAGGTGGTCTCGTCTCCGGTACCGAAGACTCCCGCGGAAAAATCTCAATCGATCGTCCCAACCGACAGTGGGACTATCCTTATGCTTGGCCGCCGCACAATGTACTTGCCTGGGTTGGTCTCGAGCGTTACGGCTACCTCGAAGAGGCTCGTCGCCTTGCCTACCGATGGCTTTACATGATGACCCTTGCCTTTGTAGACTTCAACGGCACCGTGCCGGAGAAGTTCGACGCTGTTAACCTCTCTCACATGGTCGATGCTGAGTATGGAAACCAGGGTATCGACTTCAAGTGCGTTCCTCGCGAGGGATTCGGCTGGATGAATTCCAGTTTCCAGGTTGGTTTGACTTTCCTCACCACCCACCAGCGACGTGCTGTCGCAGCCCTTCAGCATCCTGATGAGTTCTTCAATGTTCGTCGTCATTGATCTTGTTTGATTGTTCGTGGTAGGATTCGCAGACGAATTTGATACAGATTGGACCGCGTCTTGTGCGATTGCAATAGGTAGAGTACAGATGAAAGAGAAATGAGGACTGATAAGAATTAAGTTATGACCTGAGCTTTTCGATCAGACGCAGACAGGCAATGTCGGGTGAGACTTTGCACTCATGCCAGATGTAATCGACAAGCTCCCATTGACGAGATTGAATGGCGAGGCGCAGATGTGTTTGATCAAGTTGGAACGGTGGCGAGCCAAATTGTTGTGGAATGATGTAACCAGCGGGGATGAAGTGAGATTGCTTCTGTGCTGCATCGGCGTCTAGGCACGGGCCTGAAACAAGAAGGCGCAGAAGCTCGAGAAATCCGTTGCGTATGGCAATCTGCACAGCCAAACCTTCTTTGCGCGCAGGATCAGCACCGAAAAGAAGCAGGAGTTGGACAAGGGAGTAAGACCGACGATGTACAGCCATTGCGAGCGGGAAACCTTGATGTGAAGATGGATCGGCACCGTAGTTAATCAGCATAGCAAACATCAGCTTGAGATGGTCAGCGCCGGGCATTGGACTGGTGTCAGTAGACGCCTTCCTTTCATGACGGGGCTGCTTGCGTTCGATTGGCTGGCTCGAGTTAGAAGCTACTCGTTCCTGTGCTGATTGCTCTAGAGGCAAGTTGATGTCAGCGATAGTATGGTCGATGCGACGAAAGATCCTCTTGGGTAATTGTGGTGATGTAAAAGAGCCTGAAGAGTGATTCGATCCGGCCAGGAAAGCACGCGGAAGGGACGAAGCGGATGCTTCTCGCACTAGGCGCGCGAGGACGGTGGCAGAGCAAATGCCAATCTCTGCTGCGAACGTCACGATGTCCAGATTTGCATTACGAATAATATCGATCGTACAGTCGGTTGCAGATATCGCACTGGCAAAGTCGAACCACGAAGGGTCCCTATCCTTGTAGAGTGAGGCAAGGCGACTCGATAATCGCCTGCAAGACTTGTGCTTAGCTTTGCACGGATGCTTGACCGTGAAAGACATATAGTGATCGACCCACCTGCCCAGCGTGTAGTCCACCTTCTGCTCTATACTGGCTTGGTGACATGCTTGACGAAAGTGATGGCAAGTCATCGGAAAGCTGGACGAGCGTGAGAGCACGAGAATCTTGCAAAGAAGTTCCACAGGAAGATTTTGCATTCCTGCCTTTCGGCCGCCCGTTTGGCGCTTAAGGTCTTCGAGAGCTGATGTACCAAAGGACTCTGTCATGACCTCCGCATCTACGGAGTTCACTTTGGTAAGAGTTGGAATAACAGTCTCGTCGTTGGTCAAGGTGCCCAAGGCTTGAGAACGGGAAGCTCGATGGGCCTTAGGGACCTTGGATTGATCAGGCCCATAGATCAGAGCATCCGTATCACCTTTGGTGTCGGTGAAGAAGAGATTCCGATCGAATCTGGGAGCAGATGATTCGTCGTTGCTAGCCTGCTCTGGACACTTGAGAGTGGAAGCGTTTGGCGAGCTGGATCGACGATGCTGCGGACTACGGTGCTTGTCCGAGTCGCTGAGGTCACCATAATCACGATGTTTGCGTGACCGTTTGTGACGCCGTGACTTGCGCTTATCCTTCGATTCCGATTCAGTGCTGTTAGAAGATCGCCTCTTCCGCGACGTAGCATGCTGTGAAGGGTCTTTGTCAGAGCGGTGACGACGGTCGGTACTTGTCGAAGCGGAAGAGGAAGCTGATGGGGTGTAAGAGGAGAAGCGCGGCGCCTGGAGCGTAACTGGCCTGTCTCTTCGAGCAGCATCGCTGCCTCGGTCTGCACTCATCTGGAACTGATGTTGGCAGACCGAGCTGTGGTAGTGGTCGTTGTAGATGGCCATGAAATCCATCTCTCGTAAAAAAGTGTTGTTCTTCCATGACCCTTGCATGCAATCAGTAAATCACGAATCCAAAAAATGTTTGGACAGAGCGCTTTCGAATTTTGCGCCTCCACTTATGTAGAGTTAGATCAGTCTAACAAACAGCCCGGCGCCCTTAACGGCCGGTAGGAAGAAAAGGTTCGCATCACGTGAAGTCAAGCTGGCCCTTTCCAAGTCACAGAAGCACTTCTTCGGACTGCGCAAAAAACCAGAAGTTGAGAAGTTGCTCTCTTGGTTTTGCAGCAACACTCGGGTCCCTTTCATCCTCCGCCATCGACGTTCAACCACACCTTGATCTCAGTTCTCTGACTTATCATCACCGCGAGGTCGTACGACTTACACCATCATCTTCACCCAACGACTGAAAGTTTGAATTTGCCGGCCAGCCTTTCTAGGACTCGAACAAATTGATTTGCTACTACAAGCGGACTCCAACAGATACCAGACCCGACAATTTTCCTATTCGCTCTCTCAACCAACCAGTATCAACAACTACGCCAACATGCGTTTCTACAAGAAGGAGTTGCCGGACGTCGAAGAGGTGGTCATGTGCCAGGTGCAGCAGATCGCCGAGATGGGTGCATACGTCAAGCTGCTCGAATACGATGGCGCCGAGGGAATGATCTTGCTTTCCGAACTTTCAAGACGTCGTATTCGATCCATTCAGAAGCTCATTCGTGTCGGGAGGAACGAAGTCGTCGTCGTTCTGCGTGTCGACAAGGAGAAGGGATACATTGATCTTTCCAAACGTCGTGTTTCGCCCGAGGATGTGATCAAGTGCGAGGAGCAGTTCAACAAGTCCAAAGCAGTGCACAGCATCATCGCTCACGTCTCCGGCAAACTCAACCGCAGCGTCGAGGAGCTCTACGAGGCCATCGTCTTCCCATTGCATGACAAGTACGGTCACGCTTTTGACGCATTCAAACTTGCCATTATCGACACGGACAAGACTTTCGAAGGGATTCAGATGGACGACCAGGTGCGCAAGGAGTTGCAAGCCAATATCGCACGAAGAATGACACCGCAGCCCCTCAAGATCCGTGCCGACGTTGAAGTTACCTGCTTCGGCTACGAGGGTATCGACGCCGTCAAGACAGCTCTCCGTGCAGGTGAGGCCGTTTCCACCGAGCACATCCCCATCAAGATTAAGCTCGTCGCACCACCACTTTATGTTATCATCACCAACTCGACCGACAAGGTCGGCGGTATTGCATTGATGGAGCATGCGCTAGAGAAGATCGCAGAGAGCATCCGCTCCGCAGGTGGTGAGATCAACATCAAGATGAAGCCCAAGACTGTTTCCGAATCTGAAGACCAGGAGCTAGAACAGCTCATGGCCCGTGTCGAGAAGGAGAATGCAGAGGTCGAGGGAGACGAAGACTCCGAGGGCGACGAGTAACGGAATGTTCATGTATCAGTACGCCATGCAGACACAAGCAACAGTTCTTGCCCTCTACCACTATCTCTTCTGTCTGTGGAACTCGCTCTGTTTTCTGAGATCCCTCCTGCAAGACTAGTAAAGATGTTTCGCATCTACTCCAGGCCTTCGTCTTGACGACGACAAATGAAATGATGGACATCTGCCCGAGAAACCATGTGTCTTCCGTTCGCTCGAGCGGGTCGTTGTCTTTGCGTTGCATGTCAAGAGCGGCTTCTGAGTTTTGAATCGCTTCGCGGATAGGGTTAGGCTTAGTTCCTAGAACAAATCGCCAAGAGCAGACACGCAACTGCGTAATTATTATTCTTGAGAAGGCCTGTGTGGAGAGAGTAGTGTGAGCGTAAAAAGCGTGTCGATCTACTCGGCCAATTCGCCAGTCTGCCGGAATAAGCGACCACTTTTTCTCAAGATCAGTCAGGGTCATGCAAACGCAGCTTTGGATTGATGACTTCGGAGTGGAAGAGCCGCTTCTTTCCAACAACTGGCTCGACCGCTTTCAAGCATCTTGCTTCAAAACCATCACAGCCTCATCCTTTAAACTCTCCGCCAACGCAAAAATGTGGCTCGAACGCTGAGTATTGGTTTTGCGATGATTCAAAGCGATCAACCTGAGCAGCCTGGCGCTGCTCCTGCTCCTTCTTCAGCATCGATCTCAGCTGAGCCGAAGGCTCACTCAGCAGCGGCCAATCCGAAAGCCTCGCAAGCAGCTCCATCAGTTTCAACATCTCCCGTCAACCACGCTAACCTGATCCTCACTGCGCTCACTGCTGGATTGGGTCTCGCTCTGCTCACCATCGGACTATGGAATGCACTCCTCGTTGTGGCCGTGGCCTTGCTGCTCATCTGCAATCCTTGGGTGCGCACATTGCTCGAGCTGCCCAGTTCTGACGGAAAGCACAGCTTAAGCACCTTCGATCCTGCTCGGTACCTGTTGTCGTATACTCCCGCTGAATCTTCTGCAGATCAAAAAGGTACATTCCACGAAGGTGATGTCGACCAATTCACGACCAACACGGACGACGACCCGCTCCTACAGACTGATCAGCTTCTTACGCTGACAGCTATGCCTGATGCACTTCGTGAGAGCAGTCAGACCATGATCCGCTTCGTCGTCCGCGACTTTGTTCAAGGATGGTATGACAATCTCACCTTTGCCCATCCAAATTTTCCGATCTCTGCCGAAGCCAACATCTCCCACACTGCCACCAGCATCTACCTTCGATCGCGCCAGCTCAAGCCAGCCAACACCGCTGCAGAGATCTTGCTCACTGTGCAAAGCGTACTGCTTTCTTCGCTTCGTAGACGACGCGCCTCGACTCCATACGCCTCAGCTGCTGCCTCGTCTGCCCGATCCACTTGGCCCAGCACTGCCGCCCGCGTCGACGCTTTGAGAAAAGCAGTACGCAAACTTCTCTCACGCAACCTTGCTCACGCTGAACGCTCAAGTCCTGTTGTGATGCTCCTTCTCACCGAGATCTTGGCCAAGCAGGCGTGGCAGGTCGTGCAGAACATTGGCGACCCGGACTTTATCAACCAAAAGATTGTGGAGTGGGCAGAGCCTGCTTCGGAAACCAGCCTGGAGGGGCAAGCGATCTCGCCGGACGAATTGGAACGTCTCAAGTCGCTCGATACCGCTGCACTCGACAACCAAGCCGCAGAAGTCTTGCAAACTGGACTCGCCGCAACCGAGCAGTCGAATCCGGTGCCGCAAGCTGCCCCTATGCCGTCAGCGCATGTACAGCAACAACGGCGAGCTTCGTCCACGGCGCAATCTGCTGCGCCTGCAAGGTCCACGCCGGATTCTCGCGCTGCGTACGTACCTGCACCACGGAATGCCCCCAATTTTTCGGATCGACCGCGGCCCCGGGTCACGCCGCCACGCAAGTCAAACAACACAGGTCCACTCTCGGCGCTTGGTGGCTTTGCCACTGGTGCTCTCGGTGCTTTGGCTGACGCTGCAGAAAGGGCAGTGGACGTGGTGGGGGGCACTGTTGACGAGTTTGGCAACCTTCTCATGGTTCCGGCTGATCCTTCGGCACGAAATCAGACCAGCACAACCAACAGCGTCCCTGGCAGTAGCACTTCATCTCCTCGAAGGCGGTATGCACTTCTTGCCGAGAGGGAGCAAGAAGAACTTGCTCAAAGCACTGCAACTCAAAGTCGTAATGTCTACGGCAGGATACCCGATAGCTCGGCGCCTGCGTATCACCTTGACAGGCCCTCAGGCGTCGAGGAGCCTCCACTTCCTGCCTCGCTCAGACAGAGTCTCAAAGAGAACCGCCAGCAAGACGACCAGACATCTGAGCAAGCAGCGAATCGGCTCAATTCTACGAGCAGTACATCAAGCATCAACAACAATGCACGAGCATTCGAGATTCCAGACACGCCCGAACGGCGCTCTATGGAAGCGCCCTCAATTGTTGCTCCTGCCCCCGTCTCCGCCGCTCTCAACTTTGCCAGTCGCGACAGCTTCTCCATCGATGAGATCCAAGAAGACGAGGAAGCTTCCCTCACAGCCATGCATGATCTCCTTTCCGATCGCACCTCCTCCGCTTACGAAGCTTTCGAAAACTTTCTCGAACAGCCCAACAACCGCTTCTGTGCGCCCAACGAGGGTGAGTCGCTCCTGCGCCTTCACACACAGCTCAACACGCTTGCGAGCATCATGGAGTTCGCCACACTTGATGAGCAGACCTTCCGCGCCGATGCTAGCACGATTTTGAGCAAGGCACTGGAGCAGTTGCCAAGTACCCTGCCTCCGACGCATGATGGACAGCAGCCGGTTCTCGTTAGAAGAAGCGCGCAGCAAGTGTTGACCAACCTAGAGTGGTGCGCCAACATGGACGTAGTCGAGCCGCTTAGGGAGAATATCATTGCGAGGTTGGTGCAGCTGTACAATGCCTATCTTGCCAGCAGTGGCCAACAGCAAGCCACTTCTAGTCAGCCGCAGAGTGCCCAGTCGAGTCCAAGTAAGACAAGATTTCCAGCGACATTGCCAAGGACGGAGTCTCCAGAGCCAAATCAGCTTCGTGCTTTCCTGGACCGCGAGAACCGACCCAGCTTTTCAAGTACGGACTCGGACAGACAAGCTTTCCGCTACGAGCCCCGAAGGAAGACGACGGCGCCCACTCCTGCAGTCACCTCGCAGCAGCCCGGTGCTCCGACACCGCCCCGTGCACCCTCTGTTCCGCCTGGACCGGGCGGAGCACCCGTCATGGGCCCACCCTTGGGCCCATCGAGACCCATGTCCGTGCCTCCTCGGGTACCCTCTGCGCCACCTAAGGCGCAGCAGATGGTGTTGCCAGGTCCAGTCACAACCTCGCCGCCGCATGCGCAAAGGAGCAGCACCGACATCTCTAATCAAGCCGGACCTCGCCACAGCGTGGACGGCTCACAAGATCCCGCACCTATCAGCACCGTCATCAACGTCACGGATATCAGTGCCAGCGCAGAGAGCAACAGGTCGGTCGATTTGCGTACATTCGAGGTCATGATTTCGGTCGAAGGCGTCGCTGATGCTGCTGGCTCCATCACGAGTCCAGATGGCTTTGTGCTCGTCAGACGATGGCACGAATTCGAGCAGATGGATATCGAAATTCAGCGCCAGCCACGCTCAAGCAATCCTTTGCCGCGCTTGCCGACGGTGAAGGGGAGAAGGAGTGCCGAGGTTTGTCGCGTGCTCGAAGCGTACATATATGATCTGCTGTCGCCGGGCAACCGCGCTCAACTGTCGAATGTGCCTGGTGCGACGAGATTCTTTGACAGGACGCGGGCTGGTGCGTCAGTGGATGATTTGAGGAGAAAAGGAGGTCCAGGGGCGTTCCTTGGAGGAATTGGAAAAGGTATTGTAAGCGGAGTGGGGATGGTGGGCAAACAGGCAGCGAAAGCAGGTGGTGCAGGAGTCCAGACGCTGTCCAGCTCTACGGGCATGCGAAATGGAGGTGGCGAAGCGATTGCGGACGGATTGTCACCTCTTCGACCGGGGTCAGCGTCAGAAGCAGCAGTGCGAACGCCCGAAGGCATGACGTCTCGCATTGTTGCAAGCTCACCCATTGTTGATTCCGCATCCAGCACCACCTCAGCGTTTGCCTCTCGCACCAATTCACCTTCCCCTTCGCCATCTCGTCGACCACGCGATAGCGCCAGCAGCAGCCACCTCCCATCCGGCAAGGTCTCTTCGAATCGGACAGCATCCGAACTCTCCGCGCGTCATCTCGACATGCTTCTCTCCTCCATCTTCGCCGTCGCCGACGAGGCCTTCAACCTTCAAGGTGGATGGACTCTCCGTCGTGGTATGCTTCGCGTTCTCGAACAAGTGGTTCGCACCACCTATGCATCCTCCATCGTCGCTGGGTTCAACAACTCTGCTGCGGGACTGAACGTGGACAACTTTGCCAAGTGGATCGCGGCTCTCACAGAGACTATGTGGCCGGGAGGACGGAGGTGGGGTTCAGAGATCGGCACTCCGGATGAGAAGAGAGAGCGGACTCAAGATGAGAAGCAAAGGACGGCGGAAAAGGCGAGAGAGATTGTTGTTTCTTACGCTCCAGCGCAGGCAGGGTACCTTTTGGGGCCCGGTGGAAAGGTGGCCTGCGTAAAAGCACTGGCAGAGGTGCACGCGACGTTAATGGATCCCATCACGGCCTGCGACTTGGGTTTAACAATTGTGCTGAAGGCTTTAGATATGGCCGGTCGTTGATCTCACCTCATTTATCAACAAGCAAGATTCAATGTAGACTCATTACGGGTAAACATGATGCGATGCAGTATGCGATAAAATTACAGTGTTGAATGCGAAGACTTTAAAGTTCTCCAGGAAGCTTCTTCGACCAGTGAGATGCGAACCAATCCTGCATGATCTTGTTCAGCTTCTTGGTTCCTTCTTCTGACTCCTTGATGTCGTCATTGAGACAAACGTAGGTAGTTGGCTCTCTCGTTTCTAGAGTCCTGTCTACTGCCTCTAGCTGCTTAGGGAGCCGGGAAGCGTACTCGACCTTGTAGAAGGTGGATGGAGTCGATCCAAGGACGTACTGGTAACGTTGGATCAGTCTTGTGCACCATGTCCTCAGCGAGATTTCCTTTGTGCCGTTGGATTGAGGTAGAATGGAGGAGAGCGAAAAGGCGGTATCTTTCCACTGTTCTGTGAGAGGAAGGTGAGCACGCGATCCAAGGTTGTCGAAATCACTTGGGACACGCACAGTGGCGCTAGGAGGAGGAAGGAAAGCCGAGATGCCGGAACGACCCGATGCGTTGAGAAGTGCTGCAACGATGCAGTCTCCGCACTTGTCGGATGTGGAAGGCGCGAAAGCGATGCGTTTGAAGAAGGCGTCTGCGCTCTCTTCATCCTTCTGCGGAGCGAAGCACTTGTTGTAGGACAAAGTGCAGACTTTTGGCGATCTGTCGCTGGAAGAAGGCAACCAAGATCGAGGGTGTTTGCGCTTCTGAATGCCACCTTCGCTGAGGTCGGGGTAGCCATTACGACTTCGCTGCCAAGGCCAAGTCCAATCAAGGTAGGACAACGCATGTCCGTCTTGAGATGAGAAAGAGTATTCTGTGTTCTTGGGAGCCGGAACACCTGCTGCTGCGAAGGCTTCTAGGTCTTCCTCTCGTGACTTCCTCACTGGCCTTGGCACCTCAATTTCTCCATAATCCCCACTCGAAGAGCTCGACCCTGAAAAGTCCTCCCACATAGCCTTCTTTGTGGCGCTCGAGAGCTTGCCCTCGGCGCCACCCCATTTAGCAACAGCCCAGGACCACAAGAGCGCCTCTCTGTGTCTCTCAATGATGTACCAACTTGCCAAGAAGAATGCCTGAATTGAAGTTGGCACCTCCTTTTGCGCTCTGAATCTCGCCAGTGTCGTATTGGAGAATGCTGCAGGGAATGTCTGAGCCGCCTCCTTCAACAAAGGCAGCGATAAGCTCCGTGGGTGGTGTGTGATATATGGGAGCGTGCGCATGGGGAAGCGCCGACCCAATATCCATGCTGCACGCTTGATTCCTACCTCTTCACCCGCAGGATTCCAGAGACGCTGGAAAGGGTGCTCGGAAGGCCGGTAGAAGGAGAAAAAGCGAGTATCGCTCTTGATCACTGCGCCGAAAAGGGGAGAAGTGAGATCGGAGACAGAGTTGGGGACCATGGTGAAAAAGTCGTCGTTCAGGTAGACAAGTTGATCAGAGGATGCGCGAGGAAGGTTGAAGAGCTGGGACTCGACTGCAAGACTGTTGAAGCTGGGAATGGTCTGATGGCGCCAGTCAACGACATCAGCCGGGGAAAGCTGCTTCTTTTCGCTAGACAATTGCATTGGCCGGAAGTACTCTGCGTCGTGATGCAAGTCAATTTTGGCTTTAGCTCCATTCAAAGAAGAGTTCAGCCAGTAAGGTATTTGGCCGGCCATGATTGTTGACTCCGCATCAGTTCCCTCTCGGCGATGCTTCGGCAGAGCAGTCACGATCTGATCGGGAAGTGGATAAGCAGATGCCATGATGTGCATCTTGCCGATTGCGTCTTCACCAAAAGACTGATAGGCTGATCGCATCGAGTAGAGCAGCTCATTGTGGTCGGCATATCGGTGAGCCGCATCCACATTGATGGGCGAAGAGGGCCTGTACGCATGTCTAGCCAAAATCTGAGCGGGGTCGCTGCCATTGACCCATGCCCAGACGGCGTCAAATTTGAGTCCTTCACTCAAGTCAGTACCTTTGCACGCATTGCCCCATCGGTGATGGACGATCCACTCCTCGATGCAAGTGTCGCTGAGAGCGTCATATGCCTTGATGGGCATGACATCGCGCGACGCAGCTTCAGGCAAGGGATCCTCAAACAGTCGATGCAGTGACTCTGGTGCTGATACATGTGCAACAATCTCTTGAGAGTCGGCAAAAGTAGGTTGTGGGTAGGAAGAGGATGCGAGCTGCTGGCTAAGAAGAGACAGAGCCTCTGCACGCGCCTCTTCTGTCGAGGCTGGAGGAGGGAAGAAGATGTGTCGAAAGGTGGTATGAAATGCAAAGGCGAGTACGAGCAGCAAAAGTAAGGACTTGAGATGCCAAGAGAGAGATCGGCGTCGAGACGCTAGCTTCTTGGTGAAGGTCTTAGATGGGCTAGATGTGACCGGTGAAGAAGGTAAGTAGGAAGGAGAGGAACTGCCGCTAGAGCTCCCTTGTGTGCTGACACTGCCTCGCGGTGTGCTGGTGGGCAGAGGCAGGTATTGTCGATATCGATCAGTGAAAGGTTCCGTCAACGGACGGAGGTACCTCAACATGGTCGGAGCTGTATGATGAGGGGTATGTGCAAACGGCAGTTGATGAATTCGGCTCAGAGAGGTCTTTGATCGTGCGTTGCAGTGGAAGAGACGTCCTTCTACAGAGATTGCTTGCTGAACATAAAGCCAGATATGCCCACCCTGAAGCTGTCGAATGGGGATAAGGTCAAGAACGAGAAGGGTGCGATGTGGTATGAAGGGGACCGAGCAATGCAGATCTATGAAGCGAAAGGAATCGGTCTGAACTGTCTGTGAGGACTATACAGATGGAAGCCGCACTCATCATCCGGGCAAGATGGACTACAGCCACTCCTAAAACGGCTCAACAGGGATTGAGAGGCAAGGAATACGAGCAGGAAATGGACATCTTCATTGTTTCTTTGAAAGCAGATCGGATGAGACAAGCAGCAGAGCCAAAAGGCAGGACCGAGACGACAAGGCCCTTGAGAGCATGTCTAGGAGCCTCAGCATGGGTGCTGCAAGCAGGTAGGGGACACATCGTGTGAGCAGGACAGTTCCTTGTGTGCAGGCTCATGACGCGAGGACAAGGCTTGCAGTTCAAAACTGAGCAACGGGGCTGCGTCTCTTTCGTATGGAACTGTAGAGGTGTCACATCGAAGAGCAGCGTTGGCTGCACGCAGGATCTCCGGAATATGAGAGCCGGATTGTGTGAGGCTGAGGAAGGGCTGTTCATGACGCAGGGTACTGTACCACAGAAAAGCGAGCAAACATACGGTAAAAGAACCATGTGATGGTCGCTGACAAGTTTCAAAAGCGAGCGAAATGCTGTAAGCGAAAGGGGCGACCAACGGTTGGAGGTCGTCTACCTGAGCATGCGCTTGCACATCTGTTTAGTTCGGAAAGGAAAAAGATTGTTCTCTCGGTACATTCAATCAAAGATGAGCGACAAAGGTTCGGATGGAATGAAGGGTAGGCAAAGCGGAATTGACGCAGAGTGATGGCAGCTGCGTCCAGTGAGTAAGTGAGTGAGTGAGTGAGTGAGTGAGTGAGTGAATGAGTGAGCGAGTGAGACAGCGCTTTGACGTTGCATGGGAAATTGTTCCGATGCGACTTGATTTGCTTGGCACGTCAGGGAGGGCGAGCGCGTGAGCGGAGGTCGAAATCTGTCTAGACGACCTCGTGTGACCGTTGCACAGAACATCTGCGTGCCTTCACGCAGAATGACGGCTGCCCAGTCGTGGCTTGCTTAGCTGTTATGCTTGCTTCAACTAACGATCTCTTCTTGTGCAAAAGGTGACTGTGTTCGGCGAATTTTTCTTTCTTTCTCTCTGGACTCCGATTGAAGCCCCTTTTCTCCTAGCAGCGTTTGCTGACGAGAGGACGTTCCGTCCAGAGATTCAAGAAAGATGAGCAGTGCCCTGCGCAGATGGCTGGCTTTCTAACCTTCAGAAGAGCAGCTTTTCTCCGGAATGCAACCGTGTCTTTGCATCTCAGCGATCTGTTTACATGACCTTGAGGGGGGCATTTAATGATGGCGAGTAAATGAGTTTGAGATTTGAAAGTGTGTCAGCAGGATCGCAACAGTAAGGCTGGTTTTTCGGGCTGCATCGCTGTTCCTTATCACACGATGCAGTCAAACAACGAGGTCAAATCACGCGGTCGCAGTTCGCATCTGTGTAGTGTACCATATGCGCACGGCGATCAGCAGGGGCGCCAGACATGGCTTCCGAATCAAAAGGAGGGAGGGCATATGAGCAGAGCAAATCGGGAAGCGCTTTACAGTACTATTTTATTTTGTTTTCATGTCGCGACCGACCGCATGGTCTTGGAAAATTCAGTCGAACCCGCCAACACAATCGGAAAAAAAAAGCCTTGGAAGCAATGCGGCTACGGCTAAGAGACTTGGCGGTTCGAGGCCTTTTGAAACTGTGAGCTGGGTATTTTGCCCGCTGTCGAGCTGTGCTCTGACGAGCAAGCACAGCTCGACACAACTAGGCGAGAGTATTGTTTTGTATGTGTATGTAACATCCGCGGATCAAAAACTTGCATGCTTTGTGAGTATTGCGTCCAATGATGACGGCCTGAGATCGGATCGGATGCAGTTCTCCGGTATGGAAATTCCGGTTATTCTTTTCGTGTCTCGTCCAAGGATCTTTTCGGGTTGAGTGCTGGCACAGATCCCGGTTTCCCGGTTGAAGACTGGATAGAACTTGTTTCTTGTCTGTGTTGCTGAGTTCAGGGCATGGAATCAGGCTGCTGCCTCACTGTCCAGCAACCTCTTAGTCCTGATCTCAGCAACGGTAGAAGAAGCAAGCGAGGGATGAGGATATGGAGGTCGGCAAAGGACACTTTACTTGCGGCGAAAAAGCAATGTTAGGCCCAAAGTTTGAACACAACAAAGAGATTGAAATGTTGGATCGTGTTGATGAGACCGATGATCATCACACATCGGGAGAGAACGTGTTGGTCTAACATCCGCTCGGGACGCAAGTTGATGTGCCGAAGACTGCCGCACGAAAGCGGTGTCTTGCCTATATCCGCTGGTCCCTGCTCCTGCACAACCTCAATTTTTGAGCAGGGAGAATAGGTCTGGAATGGACAGCTCTCTTCAGTTGAGGAAATGCGCCCTGGGTGCGGGGAAAAGAATGAGAGTCCAGCACCTTGCGCTTAATAGCAGGAAGGGAGAAGGCGTGCATCTCGCTTGGACCCTGGAATCGCGGCAAGGTTGGGTGTGAGAATGGCGAGGCGAGGCGAGGCGAGAGCTTTGCCAAGTGGCAGACATGCGGGGTACCCCGCACCTTGTTTGTGTTGGTTCCTTCGATGGCAAACGCCGCGACTAGAGCCTCTACTCTCTTGTTGGCAGAGACTCCGATGAAAAGTTAAGATTTCGGCGAAGAAGGTTTTACACTACAGGTCTGTACACTGGTTGTTGTCCTATCGTTTGTATCATGGTTCAGTATGTGAATCTACGTCAACGGCTCATCGTCTTTGTGGGCTTGACCTCGAGATTCGCGTGTAAGTCCTGCTACAAGACTTTTGGTTCTGATCAATATCGATGCCTCCTTCATACTTCATAGGAGTGTCCTGTCTTGCGCATCGTTGAGATCGATCTCAAAAGCCGTGTTGGTGTTGCGAAGATCCGAAGATTCATGGCGTTCAGGGTTGAGGTTTAAACTCGCGCGAGAGCCTCGCATGCAGGTCTTGCATTTCACGCGCAATATCGAGAGAGGAGGCACAGCGCCGAATGCCCGAGCGATGGTCGCACGCGCGCGCGCATGATATGCCTTCCAAATCAGATACGGTCTTCGCATGTCGTACGAAAGCCATCTCGACACTCGATTGGGTCAGCAACAAGTACAGTCGTGTATGCTATCACAAGTATGATGAAGGGTTTCTCGAGCAGAGGAGAGGCGACAAACAACTGGACAAAAATTCGCTAGGTATGAGGAGATTGTCAGGGTCCTTGTTCAGATCGACAGAACGTGAAAATCAAAAAAGAAAGAGCTCAGGCAGCAAAAGCTGAGTCTGATTACAAAAGAGACCCTCTCTCATTCGCGTAGCTTCGACGCCTTCTTCACTGTCACTCGGCGCGCTGCAACCGGTCCATCTTTTCTTTGCTTTCCGGTCTCTGTGCATCCGTTTGTCCGACCCTGTTGTATGCCTCGCGCTCTCTCTCGCTGTCGTTCTCTCCATCCGCGCCAATCGCACAAAGCGAGAAGAGGTCTGATGCAAGTAGCGTAGAGCCTTATGGTAAGCCCAATGTCAGGCGCCTCGAAAGCACAACCAGCTGCAGTAGAGAACAATAGCATGGTGGAAGGGCGGTGCTAGCCTGGTCCAGTCTTCTGCAATTAAGCGAAGCTTTTCATATTTGAGCTACCCGTGTGTCGTTTCTTCTGCCAAGTTTCCAGCAAGGGAGGGCATTCATCTGCTCACACCGCTGAGCGCCACCATCTACAGCAAACACGCGCGCATCCGACTAAAGTAACTGCTGAAGTGAGCGACGAGACGACGATGGAGCGTGCGTTCGAGTGAGAATGTGAATCTGATTCCAAGCTCAGCTCAAGCAGAAGCAGCAGGAGCAGCAGGAGCAGCAGAGAAGCAGCTGCTTACCCCGCATCCGCGTGAATTGACTCGCTGGTCCTGCTTTTTTGCTTTGTTTTCCTGCTTGACTCTTCGCTTCTGCACCTGAGCCGAGGTCGAGGCGTTCTGTCCATTTCACAGGCAGCGAGTCTCTTCCCTTCCCACCCTTCGAAAGAGCGACTGCCCCTTCCCTTGTTGAATGCTCGACGACCTCGTCTCCCCGTCTCCTGAGCCTTCCCAAGCATTCTGTGCCCCAGCTCCAATCAACGACGTCCCTTTACATCTATCTCATCACAACACAGGCTTCACCTTTCTTCCTTTCCCTCTAACCACATCACCCTTCCTTCTTCTGTCACTGACTTGTTCTCGTTCGCCCCGCTAGTCTATCTCTTTCAAGCACAGACTACGCCACTCTCCTCGTCAACAAGACCACGATTCTACCACTCTTTCCCCTTCGTACCCTCAATTGCATATCACCATGTCCGCACAGAAGCAGAGCTCTACAGCTCCTCAGCGCAAGGAGTACACCCGCGACGAAGTCGCCAAGCACAACAAGGCTGGCGACCTCTGGATTGTTATTGACGCCGAGGTCTACAACGTCTCGAAATTCTCTGAACTCCACCCTGGTGGAGAGAACGTCTTCCACGATGAGGAGGTAGCTGGCCAGGACGCCACAGAGACCTTCTTCGGCCTCCACCGCCGCGAGATCCTCTCCAAGCCTCAGTACCAGCGTCTCATCATCGGCACTATCAAGGGCGAGGAGTCCAAGCTCAAGCCCGACCCTCTTGGAAGCCCCTCGCGCGTTCCTTACGCCGAGCCCACATGGCTCGCCACTGCCTACCACTCGCCTTACTACAACGACTCGCACCGACACCTCCAGCGTGAGTGGCGCAAGTTTGTCGATGAGCACGTTGTCGAGGTTGCTCAGCGATGCGAGGACAGCGGTAAGCGTCCCGATGTTGAGCTTATCAAGATGATGGGACAGAACGGCATCAACGCCATGCGAATGGGTCCAGGCAAGCACCTTCACGGTCGCAAGCTCTTTGCTGGCATCAAGGGCGAGGAGTTTGACTACTTCCACGAGCTCATCCTCACCCAGGAGCTCGTTCGAACCGGTGCCCGTGGTTTCGGTGACGGTCTCAACGGAGGCATGGTCATTGGTTTGCCACCTGTTATGAACTTCGGTTCCGACGAACTCAAGAAGGAGATCGTCGAGCCCGTCCTTGCTGGTGACAAGTTCATCTGCCTCGCCATCTCCGAAGCTTTCGCTGGTTCCGATGTCATGGGTCTCCGCACCACCGCCACCCTTACCGAGGACGGCGAGCATTACATTGTCAACGGTACCAAGAAGTGGATCACCAACGGCACTTTCGCTGACTACTTCTCCACCGCTGTCAAGACCGATCAGGGCTTTGCCATGATTTGCATTCCCCGCTCGTGCGGTAACGTCGAGACCAAGCAGATCAAGACTTCGTACTCGACCACCGCCGGTACCGCTTACGTCACCTTCGACAACGTCAAGGTGCCCAAGAAGTACCTCATTGGTGAGGACGGTATGGGTATTTACTACATTCTCTCCAACTTCAACCACGAGCGATGGGTTATGTGCTGCTCCACCATCCGTGCCGCTCGTGCCGTTTGCGAGGAGTGCATGCTCTGGATTCACCAGCGAAAGGTCTTCGGCAAGCCTCTTACCAGCCAGCCCGTTATCCGCCAGAAGATGGCTCAGATGATCTCGCTCGTCGAGGCCGCACAGAACTGGCTCGAGAACATCACTTACCAGATGTGCAAGATGTCTTACGCCCAGCAGTCCAAGTTCCTTGCCGGTCAGGTCGGTCTTCTCAAGAGCTGGTCCACCCGTGTCTCGCACGAGGTTGCTGACGGTGCCGTTCAAATCTTCGGTGGCCGTGGATTGACCAAGACTGGTATGGGCAAGTTCGTTGAGATGTTCCACAGGACATACAAGTTCGATGCCGTTCTCGGTGGTTCCGAGGAGGTTCTCGCTGACTTGGGTATCCGACAGGCTCTCAGGATGATGCCCGAGAACGCACGTCTCTAAATTCACATACCCCTCAGACACACATGTATGAATCGATGACGTGGATGAATCTCAGCTGTGATAACCACCAATCTCTCTGAGAACATGAGACACGCACACAAGATTGCGTGCGTACAATGACTGGTGAGATTACGAATGCAGTGTGGAAGACAAGGTGTTGATGTGTGATTACAAGAAAAGAAATGAACGCGATGAGGATCGGAACAGCCGAAAGGAGGCTGTACAACTCAGCGGCGGGACTTGCCCTTTGCCTTCTTGAGTGACTTTTGCATCAGCTTTTGATCTTCTGGATTGTCCAAGGAGACCATGCCGTCATCAGCCTCTGCCTCTGCAGTAACGTCCTCGTCCTCCTCCTCATCCTTGGCAGTCGTTGTCGCCGCCTTGGACTCCTTCTTGCCACCAACGTTGTTGTTGTTGTTATTGTTGGAGGGAGGGTTGACCTTAAGCTTGCAAACAAAGAAACCATCCAAGTTGTGTACGTGAGGGAAGATACGGCGGGCATAGGTCATTCTCTCGTCGAACTTGGATCGACCGAATGACTTGAAACCGTCCCTGCCGAATTGAATGCCGGTGTCGACGATCTTGACATTGCTGCGCTTGCGCAAAGCATACTGTACAACTTCCTCGTTCTCCTCGACCATGACGGAACATGTGGAGTAGACAACGTAGCCTCCGGTGCTGGAACGCCACCCTAAAAAAAAAAAAAAAAACACCTTAAGCTTGCAAACAAAGAAACCATCCAAGTTGTGTACGTGAGGGAAGATACGGCGGGCATAGGTCATTCTCTCGTCGAACTTGGATCGACCGAATGACTTGAAACCGTCCCTGCCGAATTGAATGCCGGTGTCGACGATCTTGACATTGCTGCGCTTGCGCAAAGCATACTGTACAACTTCCTCGTTCTCCTCGACCATGACGGAACATGTGGAGTAGACAACGTAGCCTCCGGTGCTGGAACGAGGGTTGACCGAGTCGATAGCGCAGAGAAGGAGTTGCTTCTGGAGGTGGGTGAGGAGGGCAAAGTCGCGCTCGGACTTGTTGACTTTGACCGACTGATCCTTGTGAATGACACCGGTACCAGAGCATGGCGAGTCGAGAAGGACGCGGTCGAAACCACCGATGACTTTGGGGAATTGACGACCGTCGTAGTTGCAGACGACGACATTCTTGCATCCGAGACGGTGAATGTTGGCGACGAGCGACTTGATACGGTTCTTGTTGGAGTCGTTGGCAAATACAGTACCGGTGTTCTGCATCAAGGCGGAGAGATAAGTCGACTTGCCACCGGGTGCGGAAGCCATGTCGAGGACACGCTCGTTGGGCTGGGGAGCCAGTGCGATGCATGGCAAGAAGGACGAAGCGGCTTGCAACATGTAGTGTCCAGCAAGGTACTCGGGTGTGGCGCCGACGGGGACGCTCGACTCGAACACCTGCAGACCAACCTTACTCCAAGCTCCAATTGGTTCCAAGTTGACACCACGGTTGATGAGAGCCTGTGCCAGATCCCTGCGTCTTGTGCGGAGAGTGTTGGCCCGGATGGTGACGGGCCGTGGGGTCTCGTTGGCTTCGAAGAACTCGATAGCCTCGGCGGGGGTGAAGAGCTCGAAGAGCTTCTCGGCAAGGAAAGCGTTGTAGCCGTAGTAGGTGCAGATGTCGGCGAGAAGCTGCTCAACATATTCGGATCGTGAACGGCCGTCGACAGCAAGCTTCTTGAAGTTGGAGAGAACTGTAACGATCTCCTGAATACGCATGTGAACAAGCTGGAGATCGGCACCACGCATCTTTTCGGCTTCACGCTCTTCTAATGTTGGGAGCATGAACTCGGCACCTTCACCTTCGTCCTCGTCGTCCTCATCATCATCCTCCTCTCCATCGTCTTGTAGGTCCTCTTCCTCATCGAGCTCGACCTCGTCGCCCTCCTCAGGTCCTTCGTCCTCATCACCAAGATCGAACTCATCTCCAAATTCTTGCTCTGAGCCATCCATGTCGTCTTCATCCTCGTCGTCCTCTGATCCTTCGCCTGCCTCGTCGTCGTCATCTGAGTCGAGTGAGAGACCTTGGCTCTTGAGAAGCTCCTCTAGACGCTCAGCCTCTGCGAGAGCTTTCTTGCGTTGCCTCTCAGTGAGCTTGCCATTCTTAGGCAGACCCAATGCTGCCAACGGATCTTCTTCCTCTTCTTGGCCCTCTTGCTCCTCATCATCCTCATCGAGATCCTCTTCGTTGTCATCATTCTCAAGCTCCTCGTCGCTGTTCAGCTCTTCATCCTCATCTTCATCCTCTTCCTCTTCCTCTTCATCGTCGTTTTCCTCCTCCTCTTCTTCTTCTACCTCCACTGGCGCAGGACGAGCCTGGCCCTTGGCCTTTCCATTTGCGACAGCCTTAGAGCTAGATGGCTTGGAAGACTTCGAAGCCGAAGCGGATGCACGCGCTGAGCTGTTCGCGGCAGCTTTTGAAGAAGCAGCTGCTTTAGCTTTGGTGGTAGTAGTGCTGGTGGTGGTCTTGACCTTTTTGGCGGGAGCGTTGGATTCCTGAGCCTTACGCTTGCCCTTGTTGACTGGTCGATCTTCGGGCAAAGGCTGAGGTGGTGCCTGTTTGTTCTTTGATCTGCGACCCATCTTATTATCAGTTATGGATGTGGTCTCGACGATGTACTGGTGGTGAGCAAGCAAGAAAGATGCTGAATCCTACGGTAGCTGCGTTGACGCACCGAGAAGAATTGTCAAAAAGAGGGTCCTCCAACTTGACCAAAATTTCCAAAGCGAAAGCGCAAAAAAAGGGAAAAATTTGGACGTTTGGACGTGCTCGTGCATGAGAGAGCGAGAGAGCGCTCTTCTTCTGATGCCCAACTCTGCAAATTTTTCAGAACAAGACTGTTATTTGTTAGGATGATATCTCTAACACCATTTTATGAAGACGAAATCGGAGCCGATCTGAAGTCGATAAGCTCGAAAGGTGTATTGCCGAGGACGCCGGTTACTTCGATCTTTGAGTCATGTTGGTTACAGACGTCAGTGGAGAAAAGATGGGGAAAGCCAAGGCCAAGGCATGATTTTGCTGATACGATATGCACACGCAGGTTGAGAGCCGTAATCGATTGGCCATCATTCTGCGTCAACACCATCATCATCCTCCTCCTCCCCCTCACCATCGCCATCGGGTCATCTCGAGCCGAGTAGAACTGCATCGTTAATAATCCTCGACATGGCTAATCTTATGTCTGTCTTCGCTCCCAAGGGCGGCCTCGAAGCAACTACAACCGCCATCATCCTGCCTCCTTCCTCGCCTACGCCGTTCACCTTCACTTACGATCGGCTTCATCAGCTCGTTCTTGACCTTCAGTCGCAGCTCGCCTCATTCCAGCTTGCTCCAGGTGCTGCAGTCAGCTCTTCGCTCGTCAACGGTATCGAGTTTACGCTCGCTTTCCTAGCCACTGGTGCCGAGAGGCTCGTTGCTGCTCCTCTGAACCCTAACTATTCGCAAGGCGAAGTTGAGTTCTACCTGCAGGACACCAAGTCGCAGCTCCTCTTGCTGCCCAAAGGAGCACTCAAGGCGGGCCATCCGGCCGTTGAGGCGGCAAAGAAGGTCGGTGGAGTCCAAGTTGTTGAAATCGTCTTCGACAACACCGGATTGGGCAGTGTCTCTCTTGTCCGCGCAGACGGCACCAAAGTAGGCAGAAGCAACCAGATCCGTAAGCCACACGATGAAGATGTTGCCCTCGTCCTTCACACCAGCGGTACAACCGGTCGACCCAAAGGTGTTCCTCTGACCCACAAGAACCTTTACACCACCATGGGCAATATCATCTCAACCTACAACCTCACTCCTCAAGACCGTACTTACCTCGTCATGCCTCTCTTCCACGTTCATGGCTTGCTCTGCGGTCTTCTTGCTACTCTTCTCTCGGGAGGAAGTGCTGTCATTCCACCCAAATTCTCCGCCAGTGTTTTCTGGAACGAACTTAGCACAAACAACTGCAACTGGTACACAGCTGTTCCTACCATTCACCAGATGCTGCTCAACTCTCCCATCCCCAACCCTGTCCCCAACCTTCGCTTCATTCGATCGTGCTCCTCCGCCTTGTCTCCTTCCAGCTTCCATGCCATCGAAAAGACCTTCAAAGCTCCCGTTCTCGAGGCATACGCAATGACCGAAGCCGCCCACCAAATGACTTCCAACCCGCTTCCTCCCGCCAAGCGCAAACCCGGCACTGTTGGTATCGGACACGGAGTCGAAATCCGCATTCTCGACGACGCCGGTCTGGAAGTATCCCAAGGCACCATCGGTGAAGTCTGTGTTCGTGGAGCAAACGTTACCAAAGGCTATCTTAACAATCCCAAAGCCAACCAAGAATCCTTCGTCACCAACTCTGAAAACAGGGGCTTCTTCCGAACAGGTGATCAAGGTCGCAAAGACGCCGATGGCTACGTCGAACTCGTCGGTCGAATTAAAGAGCTCATCAACCGATCCGGTGAAAAGATCTCCCCACTCGAAGTTGACGCAGCACTACTCGCTGTTGAAGGCGTCAAAGAAGCTGTCTCCTTTGCCATGCCCGACAAGCTCTACGGCGAGAAAGTCGGCGCCGTCGTCATCCTGCACAAGGACAGCAAACTGGACGAAAAGGCAATCCAAAAAGCAATGGACGGCAAAATCACCAAGTTCAAAATCCCAGAAAGGATCTGGATCACTGACGCTATCCCCAAGACAGCAACGGGTAAGATCCAGAGAAAGAACGTCGCTGCTACCTTTGTCAGAAAGGATGGAGCTAAGCTGTAAGACCGAACCCACATGCTGGGATTTGTACACCATGTTCACGCATCATGCCGCACAAACAAGTATATGCTAGCCAATCCGCCCAGAGTTTAACGCACCTACTCCGTCACAAGCCGAGACTGAGACTCACGGCGGTCAGAAATTGAGTTCGACTTCTGGATAGAGTGGACTGTGGATCCTTTCGTGCTTCGGTTAAGGGCAGCACGCATATTGGCTTCAGGCATTTGAGCGCACCGCCAACATTCTTACTCGTACCGAAAGTCCGAGCGGCTGAGGCAGGGTTAGTGGCACCCGACCACATCGGGTTCCTCTTCGCATTCCACCACCGTCTCTGTTCAATCTTCTTTCTGCAGCAATTACATTCTCCTCATTTCATCTGCTCAGTCTCAGTGATCATACAAAGCGAGTCTCGGGACAAGGGTAAGAAGAAGGGCAAGAGAATGGATCGAGAGACGTCGTCGCAAGTCTCAGCTGGTGAAAAAGTGGAATCTGCTTGAAGAAATGAGCGTCTTCGAACAAGGCCACGGAATTGTTCGAGTTGCAGAGGAGCACAGAGATCTTGAGAATCATAATCTGCAGCGGGCTCTACCCAAGGAGCGATTTATGCTAAACAAGCTCTTTATAATTCCGTTGCTTGGCCAAGATCTTGGTGTGGCGAAGTCTTCCGCACATGCAGTCCATGGTAGAAGGAGCAGTATAGGCGCTACCGTCATGGACAAAGGGGATCCTTTCACTGGTGGCCCTAGTATTGGCATTGGAGCCGATCGTTGATATGTCAGGCCAAATGTAGCAAGCGGAGCAGCTCAGGACCGGCAAGCATCTGGTTCCCATCAGCATTGAGGAGCACGTCAACAGACACCAGGTGAGTGATTGTGTTTGTCATACATGGCTGCAAGAGACCTACACTGTTTGACATTGGCAATGATGACCTCATCTGCACCTACAACAGACGGAAGAAAGATGCCGCTAACAATCGACGAAGAACCACGTTGTCACAGGAGCAGTCTCAGAGTCGAGGAGTCAAGCAAGGATAGTACAAGGCTTCCGAATCTTTATACAGTCCAGTTCTCATCGTTCTGACCTGCTCTTTGACGCATCGACAGAACGCAGCCAGTCTGGAACAAGTCGCACCATTCCCATCACGCTTCAAGCACTCAAGACTTGGCCGTTGGACAAACACTTGGTAGACAAACCATGCAACAATTCCATCAACAAGGGAAAGGGCTGTCCAAGTCCCAACATTGACACTGCTGTGGAGAAGTGCAAGAACTGCTCTGCCAGGGGCCTATCCAACTGTCCAAAGAAATGGGTCTTGGATTGTAGGAGTGTTGGCAAGACCTACAGGCTGACAAGGCAGGGGATGTCCAAGGAGGAGGCACAACTAATTGTGTTTACCCCCACAGGACAACTTGGCAAGCGCTGGGATTGCTGCAAGCACTATCTGCCCCTTCCACCAGCATCAACATTGCCCTTACCTTTTGACCCAGCTGCAGCTTTGCAAATGGCCTCAGGCATTCCTCTGACCACTGGACCTCAAACCAGTTCTTCACATCATGTGCCATCCAAATTCATCTGTTGGCCTTCTCCAGCCTGGTCTTGCAGCAGCCTCACTGGACGTGTATTGAAGAACCTACAACAATTTCCACCGCATGCAGCCCGGCTCAAGTCAACAACAGCTCAACTGTCTCCTCAACAGACACATGCAAGACATTTGGGAGACCTTCAACATGCCGGGCAGGGTAAGATATTGTATCTCTTGCAATGCAAAGCAAAGCGTTGTTGACCACCATCACTGACTCGCTTCTTCTTCCATCATTACTGTAGTGGAACAAACGACCACGCCATTAGGGATCTGGCCAAGTGTTAGAACCGTAGGGTCTGGACACCGCAAGCGGCTACGGTTTGGTCTAGAGGTAGGGTACAGAGAGGTCGTAGGCTGTGGACACAGGCGTATGAAGGGGTCAGGCACAATACTATGTTGCCATTGGCTAACTAAGTAATACATGCAACAAAGGAACAGAAGGTACCTTTGTTGTTGGAAGAGAACTCTAATTAAGACGTGGGTACGTTTGCCGCAGGACCCTAGGGTCGTAGATCAAGCCACGCGCCTTACAGCTGAAAGGTCGGCATGGCAGTCCCACGGGGTCTGACACCAAGAGAGCCTTTCAGAAGCCATGAGCCGCTGCGCATTATGCCTTGTCTGTAAACTAGCTTTGACTTTGTAACGTCGGTGCAATCAAGAAAAGTTTTGCTCACAGGTTTGTTCCAGTCGCATCATTGGCACAAGACTTGGGATGGGGTCTCGACTCATGTTGGACTTGTGTAGGACTTGAGAGGACTTGTGCTGGACTTGTGCTGGACTTGTGCAGGACTCAAGGAGGACTCGTGAGCAGCGATAGCGTGTGCACAGCCTTGATGGAATTCCTTGACCGTCCGACATTGCATTTGATCTACTCACGACTGTTCTCGGTGACTGTGAGTGAATGGACGGCCAAAGTTGCTGGCCATGAAGCACCTCAGCGATGCATTGAAGCGATGCTGCGAGCTTTTGACTTTTGTAGCGGCTTTTGTTTGCGATCTTCTCTGATCACAACTACCTCGTATCGGTACAACATTCACATATTCATGCACACTCTTCAAAGCTATTTATAAGGGTTCTATTGTGATGACTATTTACAAGAGATGGGAAACTTTGTACATGTAGAATGGCTATGACACAGGAGGTGAAAGCGATGGGCGGTCAGAATCGGTGGCAAGGATAGCTGTAGAGGTCTTTGTGCTGACGCAATGACGTAGGTAGCTTTGATGTAGTGTCGAGACAGGCAAGCACTTCGACAGACGGCTGTGTGGTGACCGGCCTCGCTGGTGTCGCCGCTGTCCACCTCCAGCCGCGGCCTGACACATCGAGCTGGGCCATGGAACAGATCATCGTCAGCTCCTAGAGGGGCATCATCTTTGCTGGTAGCTTCCAAGTCTAGCGACATGGCTTCATCGTTGGGAAGCGTGTCTGAGTCTTGCCGAATGGACTCGTTCCCTGAGCTTGTCCTATGATGGCGGCTCTGCTGATCATCCGTTGACGTGTTGGCCTTTGCGTGATATCGAGAGGTCCCCGCTCTCTTTCGAGATTGTTTGGCTGAAATGGCAATGCCACGCCTTCTTGAAGGGTCATCTGGATAATCACTTTTGATTGAGCGGAGAAAAGCAGGCCGTCTAGGATCGCATGGCTTTCCACCCAGATTCGATAGATCGTCTGCCAAAGACTCCTTGAGCTTTCCTGATAGCCTGATATCGTGGTCTCGGTCCAAGTGCAGAGCCAGCTCTTTGACCGGCATCGACTTGCCACAGTTCAGGCAGGAGGATGGACTTGAGCACATATTGAAGAGGTGAACATTGGCAATATGCGATGCCTGCTTTCCCAAAGACCAAAAGACCAAAGTCGAGTCCTTTCTGCTTCGGACCGACTCGTATCTTTGCGGCAGAATGGACATACGCGCTCGGAGCCCCGTTAGGTCCGGCATAGCCCTAGGCGGGGGTACGTCGCTCGCAGGCGTGAGCCATTCCGTTGCCGCCAAACGCGTCCGAGCGGCCGTGTCCGTTGGACCCAGCGGACAAATTATTTAGACTGCTCTAGTGCCGCAAAGGAATTGGAATTTCCTTGGCTGGGCACCGCAACGGACGCGTCAATTTTGTTGAATTTTGGAATCCAACTTTTGGCAGCAACGGACAGCGTGTCCAGCCAGCTCAGCACACCGCACAGCGCACAGTGCACACCACACAGCGCACACCGCACAGCGCACAGCACACAGTGCCACGTGACTCAGCGCCAGCGCACAACGCACCAATGTCTTCAAAACACGTGAGTTGGAGAGCACACGTACGCACCAGTCAGATCACAGAGCACGCAATGGACAGGACACACGCTCACAGCCAGCGTAATTTGAGGCCACACCCTGATTGGCTCAGCGCTGCGGTACTTTCAGCAGAGAAACGGTAGTCAGCGTAAACTGCACCAAAAGCTTTGCCACTATGCTACGGCTCACACGTACATGTTTCCCTTTGTACGCTTTATGTTTTTCTTTGTCTCCTCCCTTTGCTCCAACGTAAAGTTGTCTCTCTGTCTCTCATCTCTTTCTCCCACGCTCACTCAATGCTTTCATCCTCACCGTCACTCACTTGCTTGTTGCACCGTTCCTACCTCTTCCCTTTGTCCACTACCGCAACGGCTGTTCATGCTCACTGCCATTTACGCTCACCGCCGCTCACGCTCACTGCTGCTCTTGCTCACTGCTGTTCACGCTCACCACCGCTCTTGCTCATCGCCATTCACGCTCACCGCCCATTCACGCTCACCGCTGTTCACGCTCACCGCTGTTCACGCTCACCGCTGTTCACGCTCACCGCTGTTCATGCTCATCGCTCATTCACCCTCACTGCTGTTCACTGCCATTCATGCTCACCGCTGTTCACTGCAGTTCACGCTCACTGCTGTTCACGCTCACTGCTGTTCACGCTCACTGCCGTTCACGCTCACCGCTCATTGCCGCTCACTGCTGCTTTCACGCTCATCACCGCTCACTGCTCCTCACTGCTCACCTCTGCTTACCGCTCACAACCACTCACCCTCACCGTTGCCGCTCACGCTCACTGTTGCTGCTCACGCTCACCATTGCCGCTCACGCTCATTGTCATCTGTGCTCAACGCTTGCAACAACCCTTTGTCTTCCGCTCACCACCACTGCACATCAACAACTCCTTTGTCTGTCACCGTCACTTTGTCCTTTGTCCATACCAACTATCTTTCCTTTGTTCACCATCATTCACCGCTGCATGCCAACACATTCTGTCTCAACACTGCATCCACTTCACTCTGCATCTGTCAACGCTCACACCATTCTGTTTCCCTTTCTTCTCTTTCCGCACAGCACTCCTCTGCATTCCCATCACTTTGTCTCTTGTCCTCTGTCACGGTCACCGTACCTTGCAATGTCACCCATTCTCTCTTCACCAACCTTGCCTGTGTCTTCTGTGCTCTTGCAACATCACCGTCACCGTATATATACTCAACACTTGCACGGCCCCAACTGTAAGTCCTCATCTTTCCTCACCGTCCTTCACTACTTCTTCACCGCAATACTCCACTGACACTTTCTCATCATGTCTCAGCAATCCATTCATTCTGCTCACGTTATTGATGCTGGCATCAATGCTGACCCTCCTCAGCCATCTCCTCACAGTCAAGACTCTGTTGTTGATGCTATCGGCAAGGAGCCTACTCCTGCTCCAACTGCTGAAAGGTACGTTCACACTCGCTGCTGCTCACTGCCCATTGCCGTCATTGCACACGTACTAACACTGCTTCTCCTCTTCTGCCTTTGTTCATCATCGCTTAGCATGCCCTGCCATCTGCCTGACGCCAATCAAGATGCCGCTGCCATCCCTCTTGACCCCAACACTGTCATCCAGCTTGGCCGCTTCAACCTCCGCTTGGTTGAGCATCCCAAGCTCCTTGTCTGCACCATCACCACCTGCACGCACAACCTTCCCATCCTCCCTACTGTCAAGGATATCACGGCTCATCTCAAGACTCATGGTCACGCCATGGTTGCCAGCAGCAAGAAGGCACTCGAGGCTATGCTCAATGAACTCAAGCTTGACTCTCCTGCCACGGTCTCCATTGACATGGACAAGCTCCCTGTCAACGTCATCAAGGAGCTTCCAGTCGTGGAAGGCACTGGCTTCCGCTGCACCATGTGYTCCTATGCCATCAAGTCACGCTCRGCTTTTGGTGTGCACATGAAGACAGTTCACGGTGATGCTGAGGAAAGAAGCAAGCCCATGTCTGCTATCCGTATGCAGGTCATCTTTGAGAATGGTCAGAACCGCCGYTACCTCCACGTCTGCGACAAGGGTCTTGATGACGCTCCTCTCCCTCTTCCTCTCACTGCCGCCAACAACCCATCTCTCAATGCTGCCATTACCGCCAAGGTGGACGCATTCCTCAAGCAGGAGCATCAAGCTATGGAGGAAGCAGGCTTGCTTGACCAAGGTATCCAGCCAAAGACATTCACCGGCAACATCAGTCTTTGGGCCAAGCAGCTTGACTGGCATGCGTACTGGGCCGGCAAGCCTGTTGCTGCCATTGGTGCTCTTGGTCCCCGTCCTCAAGACTGGCCTGGTGCTCACAGTGACTTTGTGCACTGGCTCATGGCCATGGCCAAGCACGCCACCTACAACTGGATGACAGGCTTCCTCAATGCTGGGCGTCAAGTCCAACAGACCTTCCATGCCACCGACTCCTCCCCCTCTCAGCCCTATGACCTCAGTGATGCTACCATCCGCAAGCGTGCTGACCTCTGGTCCTTTGCACTTGCTCTCCTTGCCCATGTCTGCTTTGATGGAGATGGTCTTGGCTACTACGGTGATGAGAATCAGGAGGAGCATCTGTCTCTAGATGTCAACTTGGAGGCTACGCTGTTGGACCTCAAGGATCAGTACAACACAGTGGTCAATGTTGATGGTGTCGACCACTTCACTGATGCTGATGTGCTTGACAGAGCTGCTACTCTGGTGCGTCAAGCCACGCTCAACCTCCTCATGCAGCAGCCAGAGTTCTACGGTAAGACAGAGCAGCTTACGCTTGTGCGTATCTTCCTCCACCTCTGCCTCAGCAAGGATGGCACACCCAAGCCAGTCAATGCTGCAACCTCCATCATTGTCAGCTTGGAGTTTGCTCTCCGTGCTATCCTCCACGCTCATCTCCTTGATCCTGAGGATGGTATGCTCATTGCCAAGCCTATGCAGGCCATTGATGCAGAAGTGGAGAGGTGCATGAAGTGCTACCTCTACCATGACAGCGGTTCAGCCAGCTCTCACCTTCAGTCTCTGCTCCGCTACGGTAGGGTGCTCTCCAAGGATGATGGCAGCAACTTTGCCTTTGGCTGGTCCAAGGACCGTGACAYGGTGACCTTTGGCGTTGATGTCATCCCTGTTGTCCGTCTTCAAGATCTCATGCATGGCGCCTTGGAGCAGGCAGAGAAGCTCATGAGCAAGCTTCTCCTTCTTCCGGACGGTACGGTGGACTGGAAGTTTGACATTGGTGTCATCAGGGACAACCACCGCAACACTCAACCTGGCTTCAGCATGGACCGTGCCTCCAAGTTCAGCTGTGGTCCTCAACTCCTCTACCTTGCTGCTCAAGGTGGTGTTCCTGCTTCTCAGCCGTTGGTGGATCCATATGCAGAGGAGTTAGAGTTTGACCGTGATGCTGCCCATGCCTACTTTGCTCAGCACAACCAGTTCACCAAGCTCTTGGCAGTGCTCATTGAGCTCAGCGGTGGTCTACCAGCCAGAGGTACAGAGCTGGTGCAGCTGCAGTACGTCAACACCTTCAGCAGCCCACGCAACCTCTTTGTCCATGCTGGCAGTGTCTTCACTGCTCTCTCCACCACCAAAGGCACAGGTCGGCAGAAGGTGATCCCACGCTTCCTCCCTCATGCAGTTGGTTGTTTGATCATTGCATACATTGCCAGAGTTGCTCCCTTCGTCCATCAGCTCTTCAACTCTGTCATTGGTCCACGTGGCACTTCTGCTATGCTCCTTGCTGACCATCACGGTAGAGCTTGGGACACCAACACAGTCAGCAAGACACTGCAGAGCCTCTGCCAACAGTACGTCAGCTCCTCCTCCTCTGGCCTCACCATGCGTACTTGGCGTCAGCTCTCTGTCAGCATTGACCGCACACTCATCCGTCCTCACCTTGGCAAGGAGGATGTAGAGGACAGCGCTCATGATCTCCAAGCAGGTCACTTGTCCAGCACAGCGGAACAGCACTACGGACTTGATGCTAGCATGCTTCACCAGCTCACGCAAGAGAGCATGGATGCTATGCTTGCTGTCTCTGAGCGCTGGCATGCCTTCTGGTCTCTCTCCTCCCGGTTTGGTGAAGCACCTTCTTCCTTCCGCACTCTCATCACCACCACCACCAMCCCCACAGATCATTCTGGTGTCCTTGATGCCATCAAGCGCAAGCTGGACACATTGCAGGAGGAGGTGAGGTCCGTCAGGCAGAAGCTAGATCAGCCAACACCTCTCACAAGCATCACGACCACCACTCTAGAAGGCAGCTCACGTTCAGCTGTCCTCCCTGCTACAGTCAGCAAGGCACTCTCCAAGGTCGCTGGCAGTCAGCGCTGCAAGACAGTGGAGCAGGCATACGCTCTCAATGCTATCTACACTAAGCAGTCTCCACTCATCATTGTCATGGCCACCGGTACCGGCAAGTCAGCACTCTTCATGGCTCCGCTGCACTGGCTCTTGCCAGCATCGGTGGTGGTAGTCATTGTGCCCTTCATTGCGTTGATGGGAGATTTGCTGGAGCAGTGTCACCGTGTTGGCATCAAGGCAAGCAAGTGGTCCGGCTACGAGCCCGTCAGCAAGGTGTCACAGAGTCAGCTCATCTTTGTTGCAGCTGAGAATTGCTACAGCACAGAGTTCGGCATTCTGATGCAGGATCTGGTACAGCAGGACCGGTTGGCAGCAATCTTCTTTGACGAGTGCCATGTTGTGCTCACGCAAAGCTGCTTCCGTCCTGCCATGGCAGAGATCAAGGCACTCATGACCTCTGTGCCAGTGCCACAATACTTCCTAACCGCCACCATGCCTCCGTCTATGCTCAAGGCCTTCAAGGCTGAGCTCCGTCTCCCTCAAGATGGCACTGGCATCATCCGTGCCAGCACCAACCGNCTATGCTCAAGGCCTTCAAGGCTGAGCTCCGTCTCCCTCAAGATGGCACTGGCATCATCCGTGCCAGCACCAACCGCAAGAACATCTCCTATGCAATTGAGGTGGTGAAGACACGGTCAGAGATGCAGCACAGCGTCAGGCGTCATCTGGAAGTGGTGCAGCATGGTGCCGTTATGGTGATCTGCAAGGACAAGAAGGGAGCAGAGGATCTGGCAGAGAAGTTGGGCTGCCAGTGGGTGATGTCAGAGACACAGGAGAAGGAGAAGCGCAGGATCATCTCTGCGTGGTTGCAGTGCTCTGCTGTTGAGGAGGACAACAGCAAGCGTATCATTGTTGGCACCACTGCCATTGGCACTGGCATCAACCCAGCTCATGTCAATCTGGTGGTACACTTTGGTGATCCGTGGGACTTGGTCAGCTATGCTCAGGAGTCAGGACGTGCTGGACGTAGTGGTCAGCCAGCTTCAGCAGTGCTGCTTACTCTGCCTCCATCAAGCATAATGGACCAGCCGGTCAGGGAGTACCTTGCTGAGAAGGAGTGTTGGCGCCTGGCTCTCTCTACGTACATGGATGCTATGCCTGTCACTTGCCTCAGTCAGCCAGACTTTGTCCTCTGTGACCTCTGCAGCCACCGTGCCAAGTCACCGCAGACACCTCCTCAGCAGCCAATAGCTCTTGAGACACCACCAAGGTCCAACAAGGCTCCGCATCAGMAGCAGCAGTTCAGCTCTGCCCTCCGCACTCCCCATCTCAGCCACCTCAGCACCTTCTCTTCTCCCTCTGCACCATCTCCAACACCGCAAAGGCAGCATCAGCAGCAGCAGCATCTTCTTGGTCCGGCATTGGATGTCTTCAGCCCAGCAAGGCAGCCAACACCAGGACGTAGCAGCACTTCTCAACACCCATCAGCATCATCCAGCTGCAGCAGCACTTCTCAGTATACATCACCCAGCCGTAGCAGCATGCCTTCCACCTCCTCTGCTGCTACAGTGCATAGTCCTGCCTTTGCCAAGACAGTGGAGGTGCTCAACATGCTCAGGCAGAAGTGCTCCCTCTGCTACTTCTTCCGTCATGACCATACATGTGAAGGAGACCATGGCTGGGCTCACCCATTCCATGCATGTAACTGCTGGCCATTGCTGGAGCATCTCATGCCACTGTACTTAGAGGACCGCATCAATGCTGGCTATATAGGTACCATGAAGAGGCGTATGGGAGAGAAGGCAAGGAACATTGCATGCTGGACGTGCCTGGTACCATTGAGGATCTGCTCCAGTGGCAATGCGGTTGGTGGCAGTGGGTGCAGCCGTGACTATGCAGACATAGTGCTACCAGTGGTGGCAGCAGTCATCCGTGACAGAGAGCTGCAGTCTAGAATCCTCAGGCAGTTGGATGTGGAGGTGCAAGATGTCAGTGACGTGGTGTTTGAGCTAGGCAGGGAGGTGAAGTATCATGGGCAGAGGGTGTTCCTTGCCTTTGCCATCTTTGCTGCAGCCGTGGAGACCACTTTGTAAGTAGCACCAGATCTGAATTCAATTTGACCGTCTCATTGAGACGGGAGCTTTTTCCAATTTTGGCCGTCTCATTGAGACGGAAAGAATTTCAACTTTTGACCGTCTCAATGAGACGGGAGAATTTCCTGATTTTGGCCGTCTCATTGAGACGGAAGATTTTTCAGATTCTGGCCGTCTCAAAGAGACAGATGATTTCTCAGATTCTGGCCGTCTCAAAGAGACGGAAGGTTTCTCAGATCTCTGCCGTCTCTTTGAGACAGAGACTTGGCAGCACTGAGCCTCTCACTACAGCATTTACCTTACTGCCACCCACAACATGGCACCACAGCACTCTCACTATGTACCGTCCAGTACCAGGAGGTACATCTCAGGCAGAGCAGAAGCGTATCAAGCGCCTCCTCTTCACCATTGCTGTTGTCAATGCAAAGACTTACCAGCTTCACAAGGTTGCCAAGTACAAGCGAGAAGACGCACCAGCACACCTACCCATCCTCAATGGTCATGCCGTCACCAAGTTTGAGGATTGCCGGAACTCCATCTATGTCCGCAACATCAACCTTGAAGATGCAGCTACCGGGAAGATCTTCCTCCAGCACTTTGCACCTGTATCACTTGATGCGTCTGACAGTATGGCTGCAAGTTTCAAACACGGCTACACCAAGTTTATGGCAGTGATGGAGAAGGCGGACTGCAAGAAGCACAAGGCAGCAGTACGTCAGACTATGGAGCAGCAAGCATTCCCGCACTTCCACTTTGGTGCGTGGTACGACTTGATGTTCACCCACTTGGTACTCTCCTCAGAGACACGGCAAGCAGGCAATGAGGAGGGAAAGGAGGTGGTTGCGGACTTCTGCAATTGGCTGATGGAGTTCACCAAGCAGTACGTCATGCCATTGATCAAGAACAAGGACTCGGGCATATGCGATGAGTTCAGGAAGGAGTTGATGGAGAGGATGGCCAAACACTTTCCCTGGGCGCAGAAACAGGTACGTGACTTGGAGCTGTTCTGCCACCCACTCTACTCTACGTTCTCGCCTTTCCTTGGCTTCAGCGGCAATATACACAAGGACCAGAAGGATGCCGACGTCTCCATCCTCATCAACTTGGGCCAACACGCTGTCCTTCAGCTGCCAGAGTATGACTGTGCAGTAGAGCTGCAGCCGCAAGACATTGTCATGTTCCTCTCCAACTCGGTAGACCACCGCACCGTGCAGCAGGAGGCTCACATCAAAGCCAAGTCCGATCCTGGGGAGCGCATGGC